>VXBX01002363.1:491919-563003 GCA_013400415.1 Scytalopus superciliaris | reverse complement strand
CCCGCCCTCCCGGCGGGCAGGCAGGGCAGGGGCAGCGCCGCTGTGGGGCCGCCGGGCCCCGCCGGGCCTACCGGGGCTCGGGCAGGCTGCGGAGGCCCCGCCGGGGGGGTCGGTTTGGTCCTTTATGGGAGCCTTTTCCTCCGCTTCTGTGAGGGGAGCTCACGGAGCGGTGTTTGGCACCGTGTGCTTCCTCCTGGTCTTTGTCGTGAGGTAGAATTACTGCAGAGCCCTGTAAAACAGCGCGTTCTGTAGGGTTGAATCTGTACTGAGGCGGAATGTTGTGTGCCCTCGATAACCTGGAGGTATCCTGAAAAACAGTAAGGCGTGGACCTGGATTTGGTCAAATATTATGAAGTTCATGTAGGTTGAAGAGTTTTTTGTATAGTCATGCTTATTTTTTTATAGACATGATTTTATCTGTTTGCTTATTTATTTATTTGGATGAGACTAGCATAGCTATTCATTGTGTCAGTACAATTGCTTGCTGCTATTTCAGCACTGCGGGTGTTTTCTCCAGGGCTCCAGGAGCAGGTCGCTGAGCTTTGCAGCTGGGACATTTCCACTGAGCCCCTGAGCCCACTGGGCAGGGCAGGGCAGGGCAGGGTGCTGTGCAGGATCGCGGGATGGCAGGAGGGAGCAGCTGTCAGATTTTAGGGGTGAAAAATGCCGAGCAAGACGATGCCTGTGCCTGGGATGGTTGCAGGTGCAGCAGAGGGCAATGGCTGCAGAACACTGGGGTGTGCAGCTGGATCTGAGGTGAAGCTGCAGGAGGGTTTTGTCATTATCAGGGCTGATGACCGTCCAGGTGAATTATTAAGGCGTTCTGGCCTAGGGAATGTGGTACCAGGTTAGGCCAGCGTGGCGTTACAGCTCAGCTTAGAGAAGGTGTTTCCAGTGCTGTGTCACTGCTGGCATTTTGAGTTTTATAACCACTGTACAATACTGCTCTCTACAGACCTCTTTCCTTCCCTGTTCCTACCTGGTCTGCCGTGTGAGATGGGCGCTCTGTGCAGTGTTCCAGGTTAGAAGTGCAGGCTGAGTGGGTGTTGCAGCAGGGTGTGGGGGAGCGATGGTGTTCGCATGCCGAGTCATGCAGAACTTGCCAGTCAGCGTCAGGAGCGTAAATCCCGTTTCTGCCATGTCTCTGCTGCTTCTGTTCAGATGCAGCTTCCTGGAATTGTATAAACTACATCTGTCTTCCTGCGTGTTCAACCTTATTGTAGGCTGTGCGTTTTGCTTCCTTCCCCTTTAGGTTTGCTAAGCTGCTTTAAACTTTTTTTACCAGGATTTCTACAACTGGCCTGATGAATCCTTTGAAGAAATGGATAGTACATTGGCTGTTCAGCAGGTATTCTCCTTACATGAAATGTTGTTAATGAGGTCATCCGATTTGTCTCCTTAGGATGTTGCTGCACAGCAGTGAATTTCACAAGCACCTATATATATAAAAAAACTAATTGTGTCTGTAGAAATAACTAGAATTCCCATGTCTGCTTTAAACAAATAAGATTTAAGACAATAGTGGGGGTTCCTGCAAGGGGTTTTTTTGAGATGAATGTTGTGATAAAGCTGTAAAATTTCCCCATTCTTTTACCTTTTCTAATTGAAGGCATCTTTCATATCCAGCATTTTTATACGTTTTCTTACCCTGTCCATCTACTCTTTAGAATTTTTAGTCTGTCAATCACTTCTTAAATAAAGAGATAAACTAAGTCCCTCAAAGATGTAATGCTCTAGATATGCAGTCTTACTGTAATTACAACACGATCTAGATTTCTTTCCCCCTCCCTCTCCCAGTACATTCAACAAAACATAAGAGCAGATTGTTCCAACATTGATAAGATCCTTGAACCTCCTGAAGGCCAGGATGAAGGTGTATGGAAGTATGAACATTTAAGGTAAGAATCCATCTTTTGTCAACATTAGTGTTTTAGTTCTGAGTTTTGGTGAGTCCATTTGAATGTGACAGATCTAAAGTAGCTTTAGTGAAACTTGATTTTTCTGTTAAATATGGGTATTATTTTCTGAATTCCTTGTTCTTTGTAAAGATTTGTAGTACATTCTGAGGTAGCGGTTTTGATGGTTTTTAAGAGAACGTTTTAAAGACACTTCAATAGTTGTATTAGCATGTCTTGAATATGAAAACAAACAGAGTCATCAATTTCCATGGCACCTTCTCATAGTATCGTCAGTTCTTCACTAATCAGGAATGTGATTTCCAGATGCTTTCAGTGCTTTTTCTGAAACTTGCAGGTAAATAGGCTTTAGCTGGGAAAACAGGAGTACCTGTGTCCTACTTTTTATTTTTCTTATTAGTGTATTTTCTAACTTCATCAAATACACTTTCAGGAGTAAGAACAGTTCTGAGCTCCTCCTAGATTTATACACCTTGACTTTTTGCCTCTTCTTTTTTCCTCCTCTGGTCTGCAGTAGTTCCAACAGATACAGAGAATCCTCAAGAAAGCAGGAAGTGTATATACACAATTGGAAAAGACACTTTTTAAGAATTTCCCCTGTCCTTTCACACATACACCAAAAAGCTTGGTAATTTTATAGAAGTGACTTGTCACTAAATACTTGTTAGTTCTGGAAAATTTAGGATGGAGGGGGGAATTCTCACAAGTTAAGGAATGCACTTCCAGGTACATTCCAGTGGAGGCAGTATTTGCAGAGGTCTCTCTTAACAGTCTGTGGTGTGACTTCAGACACTTAAATGATTGGAAGTACATCTTAGAAGGATGGAATGATCCAGCTGTATGACTTTAAAACTTTCACGCTTAAGAAATTAATTTTATTAAAGTGTTTTTTAATTTTTTAATCTGTATTTGTGAAACAGCACTTTTGTTCACAACAAAGTTGGTATCTTAAACACTTCCCCTAAGTTATTTCTTAAGCTCAGCCTGCACTGTCAGTTAAGAATTAAAATAGAATTGTTTAGCTGAATAAGAAAAAAAAAAGCTACTGGTGTGAAGATCAGAATGTTTTTTTATGAGCTATTTCCAGTGAGTAAACAAATAGTTGATTTTGATGCTGCTGTGTTCCCATTTTTGTAGACAATTCTGCCTTGAGCTCAATGGACTAGCTGTCAAGCTTCAGGTAATTCTTTTCTTGAGACTTTCATATTGTATCAGGGGGAGGCTTTTTTGTATTGTGTAGATGTAGTGTTTGCAGAGCTTTCTTCTAATTTTATACACAGAGATCTAACCAGTCGTTTCAGGTAAGAGTCTTGTCAGGTTCTATTCTGGCAAGTAACCCTTTTTTGTGGGGGACAGGGCAAGGAAATGATTTGAAGAGATGAGCTAATTTTTGCTGTTGAATGGTTTTCTCAACTGAACAATTGTTTTAACAGAGTGAGTGTCACCCTGACACATGTACTCAGATGACAGCAACTGAACAATGGATTTTCCTTTGTGCAGCTCATAAAACTCCCAAAGAGGTATGAACCTATTTTGGAAAACTGAGCCCGGTGATGTAGGGATTTTCTTTCACAGTTGGTATGTTCATGATAGCTGGCTTCCTGGTCAAGCTGGGCGCATGTGTGGGTTGGGAATATCACTTGAGCTGTTCCTCTTTGCCATTCCATAGCGTTTGACAAAAGAACAGGATGAGGTAAGAAGGAGCTGCTTTTTAGCTCAGTGTTCGCAACTTTGCACGTTCCCCTCTTAATTTGTGCTGAGCAAGCCTGAAACTCAATGGAAAAAGCTCTTTGCTTAATTGACAGAAGAGTACATGCTGAGAATAGGTTGTCCTCTTCAAACTTTGGCCTTGATCCACAATGTAAGCCTGACAATCAGAAGGTGACTGCATGTGCACATTCTTAGGGGAGCTACCTGTAAAAGGTAGTGGTGTCATAAAAATGCCTCATGTCGAGTGGTTTATCAGCATGGCAGTAGCTTGTCTCCCTCAGTGTCCAATGCCTTTAAACTTTGTTCAGATCTTCTATTGAACCACTTGATATATCTTTTTTGGCCTTCAGAAGGGGTTTGTTGCTATTGGTTATGGTAGTAGTGCCATCTGTCATATTTGTTTTTGTATTTCACCATTCAGATTTAAGGTATTGGTTCTTTTTAACCTTATCCTTTTTGTCCTGTAGGATTTTTTTTGCTTTTTTGTTTGGTTATTTTGTTATTGTTCTGCTTTTAATTTCCTGAGATGTCTTGATTTAGCTCTGAAAGCCAACTTCTTTCCCATCCCTTCCTGAACCCCTGTCCTACTCAGTACATTGGGATGTCCAGCATCCTTCTCCTCTCCTTGTACTTGATTGCAGAGCCAGGGCTTGGCTCTTTATATACACAGTTACACCCATGATTTTAGTTTTCTTTGCCAAGAGAAAAAGCACAGATAGATTCAGGTGCTGGTTTGGGTTGAGAGCCCATAAGGAGTGAGTCTGGCAGCTTGACTATGTGGGAAACAAATGAACTGTGAGGTAATGGGCATCTTTCCTTTCAGTGTGCTTCCAGCATGTATTCCTACTATACAGCTTTACTTACAGAGATGCATAACATTCACTTACTCATGTGTGTAATTACATTTCCATAGTAACTCTTTTTCTTAAAATAATTTACATGGGTTGTGAAACAGAGAAAAGAAATGGCTCACTTAAGGAGGAAATGGTAGTTATGCCTACAGAGAAGCAATGTGAAATTTCTGTGAATAAAAATTACTAGTGAAGTTAGAAGCATCAGGAAACATAATTAAAATGCTTCTTTTCAAACCAGTTCTATGAGAATATCATGCATGTGCTCCTACTCGTGCTCACTCGCTGTCTGTTTCTGTAGTGTCCTGCTATAGACTACACCAGGCACACACTTGATGGAGCTGCATGTCTTCTGAATAGCAATAAATATTTCCCCAGCAGGTAAAAACCCTTTTTCTTGGAGGAGGGAGGGAAGAGGTGGCACACAGACATTGACATGACACATGGAAAGGTGTAATGCATTTTTCATGGACTACATTGGAACTATCAGAAATCCTGCATCTGTCACAAGTTGGTGGGCCTGCTGCCACTTTTAAGCCAAGGAATAATTCTTGCTTATTCAAATAGTTTGCCACTTACTGGACCTGACAGATGCTTTTTAGGAGGAAACTGTTTTACTAATACCTGTTAGTGTTATGGGGCTTCCATTGGAGTAGGGGCCACCTAAACAACAGGATGGCCTTGAGGGAGATGCTGCAACTCTAAGGACTTAAACAGTACAGCACTGAAAGCTTCCAGAAGCCAACAGCAATGTACTGTGGGACATGGCAACCACAGAAGACAAAAACTGAGTGTACTGAAGGGGCAGCTCACATCACAGAAACCTCCCTAGAGAAGTCAAGATTATGATTCTTCAGGAATCTAGTATTGACAAGGAAGAACTGGAAGTCTTTCTTTTTCTTTGCCCATTGATGCTGGAAACCATAAATCCAGCCCTTACCAGAGTAACTGATGATGGTTAACTACATGCAAAACTCTTTTTGTAGTCAGGGTACAATTTGTAAATGTGCAGATTGAATGAACATTTTTACTTTCCTTTCAAAAATAAGCAACTGCAGACATAGATACCTGCAATAGTTAAGTCTAAATTTCATATGCTATTATAAAGTATAGTTTTAACAATCAGAATTTATGTCAGTGTGTATCTCACTTACCAGATCTGTTGTGTAACCTTTCTCCTGATGCTTACAGGGTTAGCATAAAGGAATCCTCTGTAGCCAAATTAGGATCAGTGTGCCGAAGGATTTACAGAATATTTTCACATGCTTATTTTCATCACCGGCAGATATTTGATGAATATGAAGTAAGTAGTTTCAAATTAGATCTTGAAAGCAGGGTGTTCACTGAAGTTATGGCTGTGATATAATTGTATAAGACATTTTGGTCCTACCAGAAGATCTCTATGAAGTGAAGAATGGATTATAGTAAATTCCAGTTTTACAGTAACTGAAAAGCTGTTTTACATGCATATACATATAAAAACTCATTTATATTATTAGTTACCCAATTATGGTTTCCCTTTAGTTGGATAAGAGGTCAGAATTGGAGTTTTTGTACAAAGAACTCAAATTCATCTTGCTTTTAAGATTCCTGAATGCATGCAAGCACTTGCTGTAGTTAATATGGCTTATGTATATATGTATTTCCTAAGGAATTTTAACTGTAAAACTGAAGAAATGGAGTAACTGGTGGTAGCCTGTGCACTCCAGTAAGCTTTGTGTTGTGTGTTGTTATGGGAAAGTGGCAATTAACAGGATAAAAAGGAGATAAGGAGCATAGCCAGATATAAAAGGAAACCTTTGCTAAATCCCTCTTAAGGTTGCTGGAACAGCTGTGGAATGGTTGTGCCCTGTTCTGTTGGGGATAGTACATGCAGGAGGAATTTCAGAACTATATTGACATTTAAATATATTCTTGTCTAAGTGCTGATAAATTGAGCTCTGACTTAATAAAAAACCTACTGAAGTTCAGGTTTAATTGCAGTAAGTGTAAGCAAACAGTCAAGATACAAAAGAAGCAGTAAAAACTTACTATTTAAGCGTGATTATTTCTTTCTAAGATTTGTAAATCTAATGAGGCAATTACATACAAGTAGGCTGTTTTTTCTTTAGTATGCTCTTCCTAATTATTTAAAATAATCCATATGTATATACTGTTTTTCCCCTTTTTTCATCTCCAGAATGAAACTTTCTTGTGTCACCGGTTCACTAAGTTTGTGATGAAGTATAATCTGATGTCCAAGGATAACCTGATTGTACCAATTTTGGAAGAAGAAGTGCAAAATTCAGTGTCAGGGGAAAGTGAGGCATGATGGGAACAGCAGTACAGAAGCCTGTACTAAATAAAAAGAAAATTATGTACTGTATATATCATTTTAGACACTTCAATCACGTATCCTCATAGCTTTGTTTAGTATACTTTTTGTATGCTGTGTGCATTGCCTTTTAATATGGGAAATACCTTTAAGTTATTCATGAGCTGTATATTCATCAATGTGGCACTCATGGTTTTTAAATAAAAGTAGTAGTATCTGTTTATAATGCCTGTTAATAAAAAAATTTACAGTTCTCTAAAATTGCTGCTAAACAATCATTGAATCACAATCCTGAAGATGTGTCTGACTGGGTGGGCAAAAAAGTGAGATTAAGATTTCACAGCAAGCCATTTTGTAATGCAGTAGCTATATTAAGTCTTAGTTCAAAGATTATCACCTTAAATAAATAATTCTGCAAGAAGCTTCTTGCAATGTAGCTTACTCCTAATTTACCTTTTATTTTTTTAAGATGGCTTTGAAGATTTATTTCTGGATGTGCATATTGCTGTATGTGTATATCCAAATGCTAACAGGATCTATAGTATTAACCAAAAGGACAATTTCACTATGCTATTGAGCATATATATTCTTGATATATATCTAACAGAGTTTCTGGACTTGTTTTTTTTTGTTAACAGCAGAGGTTGGTGCCCAGCAGGGGACAGGTGCTGTCCTGTTAAGGCAGACTTCTGTTCTCCAGTCCACAACCTCTTTAAAGAATACCTGTGCATATTGATGGCAACTGCTTACAGATTATACCTCAACTATTCATGTTACACTACATAACACACTAGCATGGTCTTTGCTTGTATTCCTAGAAAAAACATTAAGCACCTGAGATACTGAATGCCATTCTTTGCAAGAGTTAATCATGTTTTCAACATACGTTTGTTTCTCTTCATTCACCTGAATTATACTGACAGAGAGATTTGGATTCATGCTTCTGTTCCTTATCAGATGTTTATCTGAAGCTGTGTTTGCAGATTTGCAATAACTGACAATTTCCATGAGTGCTGCTTAATTGTGTTGTCTAGAATGATAGAACTAAATGTTTTAGAGATGCATATAACAGAAATACTGCTAAGTGTACATGAATGCAGGGTCTAAAAGAAGTAGCAGTGTTCTTATATTAAATGAATTTTGCATAGCTGTTTAAGAAGTTAGCTGGTTGTTTCTCTTTGAGGTTGCCAGGAGCCCTCTTTATTTCTTTCAGCAGGTCAGAATGGGCTAGTTCAGCTAGTTTCAGTAACTTACCCTTTGTTTTCTACATTATATTTACATGGAAAGAAGGGAGTCCACCTATTTTATTAAGTCTTTTTTCATAATATACTAAACATGCCTTAAATTCTATTTTTTCTTTATATGAATCAAGCACACCTCAAGCAACTGTATCACCTGGATGTAAAGGGAATTTGAACAATGAGCAAATAGAGAGACTAAGCTTAAGTATTTTGACAGTTTTACTCTTCAGCAGCTCTTTTTGTCTCATGTTTATCATTGTAATTGCAGGGTAATTGCATGAGATGTTGTCTGAGTGAAAGTAGCTTTAGTTGCTGTCTATACAGTTAGCTGTAACTTGCCTTGTATAGACCAGGTTACCTGATTTTGATAGATACCTTGGAGTTTGTACTGCAGGTAGGAGAACTGTATTCTGGAGGTAGTAAAATGTATTTAGCTTTGTTACAGTCTGCTCTAGGACCATCCATGGTGTGGTTCCTTTGTCCAGTCACTCTGCATGTGTATATTGGCCATGGTGACTGAGACAGGCAAAAACATGTAACTGGTGTTGCTAATTACATTTCCTCTAAAAAACTGAAGAAAATGATGTGGTGCTCAGGACTGCATTAAAATTTTAAACCTCTTCCTCTTACGCTTTAAGAGTTTCACTTCAAAATAAAACTCGGGAAGTTTTAATCCTGTTTATTCTCATTCCAATTTGCACTGTAAAGTTGACTTGCTATACTAAGCTGATTTTATATAACACCCAAGTGAGACACTGCTTGTATTTTCCCTTGCTATTGTTTACATTGTGTACACACATGTGCCTGGATGGTACCATAAAAACTTCAGTTAGCCTAAGCAAACCATTGATTTGTCTAATAAATATTAACACATTTTATTTAGAGTCTACATAATAGGGAAACGGAGACTGTCTTTGAACTATATTGTAAAAGAAAAAAGGATCAAATTAAACTGTTTCTTTATCCATACTACTATATTTTGGCAAGTTATTCTCACTTTTCACGTCGTCCAAGAATGCAGCAACTGCGTGTTTCAAGAGAAGCTTCTCTGCTCTCCTATCTCTGGTACAAGGTGTGCTGAAACCAAGTTGTGTTTCTCTCAAAAGTAGAGAAATGCAATACTCGTTAGCAATTTGGAAGTCAGACCTCAAATTTATACACCTCTCAAACCAGAAAATGGTGATTCTACAGTAAAGATGTAAGAGCTAGAAGAGACCCTTCCAGATACAGAGTAAGCACATCATGACAACAAGCCACAAACACAAAGGTGTAGTGTAAGCAAAGACTAACTTTCAAATTACTTTTTCCTTCATCACTGAGGTTTTTCCTGACTTTAAGCTCAGCTTAGCTTGCAGCACATCAGCCATAGTGATTTTGCTACTTGAAGATTTTAATTCTCTCAGATGTTGTCAAAGTTCATCTGCTTAAACAGATCAGAACCTGTCATCAGACCAGTTCCTCTAAACCACTTTATCTCTTCCAGTTGTGTTTACCTCAAGCCAGGGATGTTGGCTTCTTTAATTCATAACACTCATCTAAATTCTGATACAGAAATCTGGCTTGGGAAAATGTAAATCTTAACTCACACTATTCTGTGAATGAATTCATAAGGAACTGTCAAGACAGCAACCTGCATTTTTTGCCTTCAAAAGAATAATATGCTAAGAAGAAGGAAAACCTAATCAGCTTTTAATAGATGGCTGCAAGTCTATCAGGCTTTGCCTTGTGAGCTGTATGCACGTACAGACCAGACTGCAAAAAAGTAACTCTAGCTTGAGGCAAGGTATGCATTGATCTAACCCATTTAATGTCACTGTGTGACAAACATAATAAACCAACTGATTTGGTAAGTGGTTTTAACGGTGAGAACCTTCCTATCTGAACTATAGAAAAGATCTTGCCTTTTATAAAAATAAATTAGTATTTTACAGACCAGAAACACAGAAGTTAAGCAGCAGTTTACTGCAATTGACCAGGTATGTAAATAAACTGTTCTGACAATTATGAGCAGGGTACAAAATATTTAACATTGACAGTTTCTTCCTGTTTGTAAGCACTACAAAATCATTTCCTCTCCAAACAATTTAAGCATCGGAAAGTATAAACAGTCCTTTGCAGAGGTTCATGAACAGTACTGGCTGCCTTCTGTCTGTGTTCTGATAGCTGCAGAGCATTTCTCTTGTCACGTACAGGGAAGGGACTTTCCTACTACAGTTCTGACACAGGCTCCTGACTGAAGCCCTGTTACTGAATAACAAAGCATACTTACTGTTTCTGTCAGAGAATGCATCCATGTTTTAATTTGCAATTTGCACAATGATAAATAAATAAAATGCATTCTGGTAAAATGAAAACTGGGCAGTATGTGTACATATACACATGTAATAGCACACAAAAAGTTTTGCCAGTTACTCTGACAGGTTGTCTTAGTTACAAACTTTGTTCACTTAATGCCCAGTGCTGGTCACTCATACTAGTAAAAGCATAGCTTAATGCTCTGCTTTGTAAGACCAGGTGATGAAATTAGTCTCTAAATTCAGAACCCCCTATACTCAAAATGCACCCTCCCCTTTTCACTTACCCAAGTAAGATATAGTTGTTTTTCAGAATTTTTAACTATAAAGAACAAAACAGAAGATTTTCCATAATTTGTTTTAGAAGCATTTTCAATTTTCTCTGTTTCAGCATCCATGCCTTAGGAGGACAGGTGGTTTATTCTGTGTTCTTGGACTAATGCATGAAGTCAGGTGACTCTTGCCCTGCCTTTCAAAGGCAAGCCTTGCAGCAGGAGAACGCTCCTGCCTCCGGGGATGAGCCCCTGGTGCTTACACTAACCTGAACACCAGGACAGGTGCGCAGTCAGTCAGACCAGTTTTCACAGTCTGCAGCAGTTTCTGGTTCAGTGACTTTCAGAGAGAATAGAACAAGGTTTTTGCTTTCAGGAGTTTTTCAGTCATCTTTTAAGTCCATGTAGCTTTATACACAACATCCTGCAGCAAGGAATTCTACAATCAGCTGGACAGATTCTGTGATTTGTTCCAAACCTGCTACTTACCAATGCCATGATGGCCCTGAGTTCTTCTATCAAAAAAAGAATGCTGAGGAATTTATTCCTTTGCTACCCTCTCCATGCCACTTACTTGACAGATCTCTATCTTGGCTCCAGTCAGGTTGGCTTTTCTCCCCACATGAAGAATTGTATTTTATTTTCTTCCACACAGAGCCTAAATGTGGCCCTGGGAGGTGAAAGACAATAGAGCTGGGAAAACAATCAAGATTAATGTTTCTACAGCAGGGGCAACTTTCATACTGTGAGAAAAATGACAATAAACCCCCCCCATCTGGTCCTTAACAGGAATTGCTGAGTGGGTTCAGAGGAAACAATTTCACATATTTATACTGAATTAAAAAGACTAGAAAAATTCAGAGATTTTCAGCACTGTCAACACCTGTGAGATTCATGAGCAAGAACTAAAGCACAGTTAAAACTGGGGGCTACTGGAAAGGAATACTGTTTTATTTCATTTTAAGAGAAGCCTTGCTAAAAGTGATGATATTCTAGAGTGCACCTGTGGACATCTAGGGCATGCTCAATTGCTACCCAGTACCAAAACAGAATCCCTTGTGTACATCCCATTAATTGTAAGGGGAAAATCTCTTGCAAAACATTACTATTTTATTTGAATTTTCTGCACTCTCAACAGCTGATACTAAAAGACCTCAGTTAAAAGTTAAATGATTCTTTTTATCCAATGAATGTATTCTAGAAAGAGTAACTGCTTTAAATTTCCTACTTTATACTTTGTAACTTAAATAGTTGCAGTTCAGTGTTGTTTAAGGATTCACTACAGTTAACCACCTTAAGCAAGAGTACTGCTTTAGAAAAGGTAATTTCTTTGACACACTTACAAAGTTCTAACTTGAAATATTCAGAACTGCTGGACTTTTTGATCAGTTTTTGCTCATTTAACAGGTTTAACTTGTGTGGAGAATGACCAGTAGTTAAAACCATACACAGAGTTTGGGTAACTCATGAAAAATATTTTAGGAGAGCAACATATTCCAAGTTGCAGAAGACCAGCTGTTACTCCCTGTTTAATATGCTGGAGTTAGGTGGCTTTCTGCCAGAGACAGATGTAACCTGTATTTTCATTCCTTCCCCCTGAGCACGGTGGAGGCGGCTCCTGCTAACTGTGACCATCACTGCTGTTCAGAGCAGTGCCTGCAAGAGAAAGCAGCCCTTGGGTCAGGCTCTGCAGGAACACCCAGCCTGGCACCCTCCCTGACAGCAGGGGATCTCCCTCCACACACAGTGCCACCACACAGGGAAGGAACATGAGCATTTCATGCCTCACATCTCTGAACTCAAGATGCTGGTGGGAAAGCTGGGAGAGAAGCCTTGGAAAGAAGGGGTTTCTTATCATGCCTCCTATCACAGTACTCCTGTGCTCCCATTGCTCCCCGCAGCATACAAGGGGAAAAATAAGCTGAAAAAAAGTCTCCAGGGTTGTGGATTTTCCTGAAAAAACACTCAACTGTTTGTAGGAGGTTTGGGATTTTGAGAGTTCCCCTTCCAAAATGAAACAAACAAGCCTGTCTACAGGAATTCCACAATCAAATCAGGAAGCAGCTCCAAAGCAATAATATTTCAAGCTCCCACTCCGCTAATTATGCCAGTAGAATGGGTTTCCCCCACTCCCCATCTTATAAAACTAAATTGAAATAGCATTATGGTTGATACTTCTTTTGCTTATCATAGCAAGTGTAAATTTTTTCCCTCATGAGTTAATTTCTGCTTACTTAAATAAGCAGCTTCTGCCCATGTTTTCTGCACAGCTCCTAGACTGCAGTTGGACTTGAGTATCCTGGTCATCTCCTGGGGTACTCATGTGGAGTTAATTGTTGGTGTTCCTGTCACTGCATTGATTTAGCCACTGCATTTAGTGCCAGCATTTACCACTACAGACAGAGAGATTCCCACAGCAGCTGGTGGGATGACACCCCAGGGGAGCAGACTGGTGCAGGTAAATGTCTTCATGACATTTCTCTCCATGTTTGCAGCACAACACACAGAGGTAGGTATCAAAATCCCTGGGGACTGTGTGTGCTGTACTGCAAACACTCAGAGTAGGGTTGTGAAGACACTGGCTCAATTCTGTTCTGACTTCTCATTTTGACCAAATTACTTTGCATTAGCTTCAATGTGATGAGCATTTATAGTTTTTTTGCTTCTAAAACAAAATGAAAAATGCAATTTTTTTCTGGAGATGTATTTTTATTCAAGTTCTCCTCTATAAACTGTAGTTTTCAGACAGCAGCATAAAAAGAATTCCTGTTTGTGCCTCTCCCCACAGAGCCCTGCCAGCATTAACCTCCCTTAATGCAAACAGCTCCCCTCCATGGTAAGGATGTCTGCTATTTGATGCAGTTGAATACACTTTATCCAGTGTGAGAGACATTCAGCTGAGAAATTTTTCATATACACATCAGCACATTTGTATATACTGCATGACCTAATACTGCCTATGAAGTTTATCCTACGTCCTCCTCCCATGTGTTAGCAGCATCACTGTGCACACTGATGTCAATGCTTCTACTGAGCTTCTCAAAACTCCCTGTTCACAGATTCCAAGTTACCTTTCAGGGATGAGTGGTTCTTATCTCCCACTCAGGAGTTCTGAATGCATCATTAGACAAGTTATAAGCTCCAAGAGCTTCTGGCTCACACATAACAGGAAACGTGGTACAACCTGCATAGGTGAAACTGGATTACAGAAGCAAGTGTCTGCCTACAGACCCCCAAGTTTCTGTCCAAACCAATTCTGAATACAGCTTAAATTATTAACATTCTAGGCTAAGACCTGACATTTCTCTAGGCTTTTGAACTTACACAAGGCAAATAAAGTGAAAATTACATTAAAACTTAACAGCCAGACAGTTTATCTTTCCCCACCAATATTTACAACAACCTTACAAAAACAAGCAACAAAACAACCAATCAAAACCAAAAACATTCTTCCAGTTTGTGGAAAATACTAAACATCCTCATTCCTTTCTCCCTTACAAAATTCAAACTGTCACTCTTTTGCAACTTTTGCTTCCTTGCTTGTCAAAAGCATTAACAAGTTAGGAGAACACTCAGTCATGTAGTTATACTATTAAAGAGAGACAGAAAAGCAAATTATTTTGCAGTAGTATTAATACTACAGTAGGATTAACACAACAAAAAAACCAGCAAAAATACAAAATGAGTCTGGGAAGAGTCATAGGATTACAACCAATGCATTTAAAGTAGTATAATTTTTTTTTAAAAAATCCTTTTCTGTGATTTATGTACATGTCCATTTGATGCAGTTACTTACTTTATCACATACATGTGACCTGAGTGACTCCATCTTCCTGGTCATATTGTCCATCATCCAGTTCCCTTAATACTCCATCACTGCTACTGAATCCTGGAAAGCCTCCATACTCAGAGGAGCCCTCCTTGATCCAACATTGTTTAGAAGGAGATAGGTGAAACTCATCAGGTGGTTGTCCAATTTCTAGTGGGCAAGAAGTAGCTGTGTCTAATCCAACGCTTCTGCTAGACACTTTGCTTTTTTCCTCACCAGTAACTTGTCTTAAGGATTTCCTCTGTAATACAAGAGTATGTTGAAATGTTAGCATATTTAGGGAATAAAACACCCCAGCCAAATACTTTGCAATGAGTCATGCACGGATTTAGTGTCAGCTGCATTTTAACATAAGGCAGCATTTAAGGCTTGCATTTAAACTATGAACTCCTTTGGAGAAAAAAAATGGCCAACAGATACATTTTTGTTCTCTCTAAGTAAATTTCAAGAGAGACAAAAAAAGATACATAGTTGAGATTCAAGAAAGCACAAATGAATGCTAAGAAAAAAATACTTCAACAATGCTCAATTCTTATGCTGTACTTGACAGAAACGGAACGACTTACAAGTCTTAGCCCATTCTAAAACTGTCTGAACTCTTTGAAGGAAGCATCATCTCTCCGCCTAACACACGTGACTAAAATACCCTGGCTTTCACACTTTCTGCCACAGACACACGCAGGTGCTGCCCTTCCCTGAGCTCTGCAGGGCTGACGCTGGCACAGCTGCCTCTCACCTGCAGCAGTCCCAGCGCGCTGAGGGGCAGGAGGGCCAGGCAGTGTCAGGTGCAGCCCAGAGCTCCGCCACCTCCTGCCCCCACTGTAGGCAGACATTCACTCTCCTCTGCCCACAGACCTACACACCACCGCATCAGTCTCTGGCTACTGCCCTTCTCTGCAGGCCATTCTGGTAGTCAGTGGATGTTGA
The DNA here is from genome assembly GCA_013400415.1 of Scytalopus superciliaris. NCBI lineage: Eukaryota > Metazoa > Chordata > Aves > Passeriformes > Rhinocryptidae > Scytalopus > Scytalopus superciliaris. The sequence goes on along the minus strand of VXBX01002363.1, from coordinate 547,649 downwards.
TCACATTCCCAACCAGTTCTGTCTGGGAGCTTCAACATCAGTGCAATGTTTCATAAAGGTGTGAATGAAACTCCATCGATATTGGACTCTTTTAAAGAGCGTGACCTGACTTCATAGGACTGAAGATTTCCCACTGATCCATCCCATGGTGAGACTGATAGGCTTTCCCATGTTCCCAGTTCTGCCCATAAATATCTTCAAAGGCCTCAGATAAGTGCACATTCCTTGAGAATGGCATTCAATTCCCATGGTGAATCTATGCAGATGCAAGTCAGTGGCTGTTCTGTACAGCCATTTGAAATGGGGTCTCCAGAGTCCTTGCACAGCAAGAACTTGGTATAAGTACAGTCTGACATTTCTACTGGGATTGCCTGACATCTTTCTTGTTGAATGATGCATGTTGCTGAATGATGATGTTGCCAATGTCAAAACCAAAGTAAGTAGACTGTGATTTCTGCAAACAAGAGACTGACCAGACTATGCCAGGGGTCCCTCTGAGGCACCACAAAGAGGTAAAAGGTTTATTTCACTACAGCATCAGGAGCTACCTGAGTTACTCAGACCTACAATGATGCAGCACCTCCAGAAACAGTGTCAATGCCTTGAGCCACAACAGAGCAGCACGGTCAGGAAGGCAGAAGTGCCCTAAGCTGCTTTTTTTGGAGCCTTGCTCTCAGCACAAGCACTGCTAATGCAGGAAACACCTGCCAGGGGACACAGCCCCATTCACAGAAGGAACACATCCAGCCACAAAGGAATCCAGGCTCAGCACAGAGCTGCATTTCAGTGCATGAAGAACACATGCACTCTCGCACAAGTGTAAACACTTTAAAAACAAAAACACTGCCCAACCACTTTTACCATGCTTTGGTAATTTGTGCCTCTCTTCTATACATTTTAAGTTTTTTTCTCAAACCCTTTTGAAACAGTAAAAACAATGGGCCATTTGGCTAAAGGAAATGCATGTAGGGAAGCTGTTACAGGAGACATTGGGAAATTAGGCTAAGGGGAAACAGTGTTGCCTCAGGAGAAACAAAAGGAAGTAAGTATTGCCTGGATGCCACAACAAGAGGATGGAGAAGTCTGCTTAAGGGAAAAAAAGGAAGAAAATGCGAAGAGAAAAAAAACCACCAAAAACCCCTCAAGCACAGCATGGTTCAATCTTGCATCTCCTCCTCTGAAGTCTTCTCTTTGAAAAGCAAGTGATATGTGGTAAACAAAGAGTCTACTGAGACAGTACAGCCCTTATAACCGAAGAGGCTTTTGAACCACTACATAAATCATAAGCCAGGCCATAACACCCTACCTCCCCCATGAATGTATGAGGTAGCAAAGATATGAGCTGCAAGGACATAAAATACATCCTCAGAAAAGAGATCCTGTGAGATTAGGAGACCAGGTAATAGCAGGGTTCCCCTTAGTTCTTACTGCAGCAAAGCTTCCTTTAGAAATAGCAATGCTAACTTCAACCCAGCAATCAAAAACTACAACCCCAACTACACAAAGCACCTCATGCCCTGTGTTGCCACTCTCCAGAATGCAAGTCCAGCAGCTGGACCTGTCTCTGGGGCAAAAACTCCTGCCATGGCCAAACCCTGCACTGTGGGGAGCTAAAAAGTGATGTGGCACTGGGGCTTCACAGTTCAGTGTTTGAAAAGGCCTGTAAGAGGCTGCTTTATTTCAGTAATGAAAAAGCCATGCTAGCAGCATTTTTCTCGAGCTATCTGAGTTGCAAATATGCTAAGGGTGTGCTCAAATAAACATAAGTTGTGATGCAATTTGTTTCTTAACTTAAAAATTGTAAGTATTCTGAAGTATTTCTCTGTTTCAAAAACATCCTAAGTTGTGGACACCAAAATTTTTTGACTGTGAGCTTTAATGTAATATGAACACTGATGAAAAGATACACAGTACAAGTGAAAAGGAAGATGTCACGTCAAACAACATCACAGGACTTTACTGTGTTTATGAAAATGCTTGCAAGGGTTTGATAAAGTTATACAGTTATGTCATTAATGTCCAGGAGACTTTTATTCAGAAGTTATTTAAATGGAAAAAGGAAAGGTTTCTAGAGAAGCAGGGAGTGCTTTCAGATTTCAGGAGATTGTTTTACACCAGAAACCCAGGTACTCAATGCCATCATGACATGCTATACCAGTCTGGTATTACTGACAAACCCACAAATTTAAAGTAACACGCTGTTTGCCAATTCGAACAAACATTTTTGCAAAAAAGCAATGGAGAAAAAAGATTAAAATTTAGGGGAATACCAGTGTAATTGGCAAGACAAGAAAAATGTTACTGTGCTAAACGTTTCAGCTTCAGCACCAGTTACCCATTTATCCCATGCTAAAATGACCTCATCATACTGAAATTTCCTGGTGGAGAAGTAAAACATTCACTGGTACTTAAAGAGCACTTTTAGATACTAAGTTTGTTCAGATTTTAAACACAGAAATCCCGATGTAAACAGCTACAGATCAGTTATTTCTTGTTTACTTCCAGTATGTTTAATGCTTAAGTCAAAGGTTTCCCATTACAACAAAGTAAAACAATAACTACAAAACACACCATTTTATTTGTATAAACCAAAGCTGCTCATTATCTCACAAATGGGTGAAAGAATTTAAACTGTGAGCATAATACTTCCTATTTTTAATTTAAACCACATCTCAAAATTCATCAGTTCCTCAGACTGAAGTTATGCTGCCTTTTAAGACACTTAGAAATAACACTAATATCCCCCTTACAAAGGGAAGAGTTCTTATGTCAAGAGTTCATGCTGTTATTAGATAGAGTATTAAAAAAGCAGAGAAGCATTATTTTATTTTATAATCACTGGCATAATTTTTAATATACTTATTACATTTTTATGTATTTTTACCACATTGCTATCAAAATTGTGTTCCAAAACATAATTTCAGAAACTCATTAGGAAGGAAAGACTATAAAGTCAGGCAGGAAAGCAGGGGTCAGCAGGTTTGAAAGCTAAAAGCTGAAGATGCTTTCTACACAGAGGGTGGCTAAAGGAAAAAATTCCACTGGCAGAATTTAGAAGAAGGTATGAAAGAAAGATTAAGACACTGGCAAGGGAGACTACACAGAACACTGAAGAGAAAAAAGAAGCCCCAGTTTTGTAAATGAGGAAATTAACTAGAATGTACAAGAACTAGCTGGGAATTGAGACAGTGATAGAGACAAAAAAATAGAACAGGACTTGAATCATGCACATTGAAGGCAGTTCTTCCAGGCATGGAAGTACTAATTATCAGGGGACACAGTGAGAAGGAAGTCAGGCTGGAGATAAGCAGAAGTCTGGAGAAGAACAAAAAAAGGAAGAGCATATTTCAGAAATACTAAACAGAGGAAAGCATAGATGATGGTAACAGACTGAACAGAAAGTAAAAGAGAAATATCAAATACGAATGCAAGAAATTTAGAGACTCATGGAAGTATTTATATAGGAGGACAAAGAAGCACCACATATAATGCCATGAATGAGTTGGCAAAGTTACTACTCTGGTGCTGGACACGAGTGAAAACATTCATTGCTGCTTAAGACTATCACAAGAAAACCATGTTGAGCAGAGAAATGTTGAACAGCTGTTGAAATCCAGAAATAAAAGAAGACTGAAACCCACCAGGGGATGTCAAAAGACATGGCAGAAAAGCCCCTCAGCACTTAGTCCTTCCCTGGCCACAGCAGGATTTACTGCAGCACTGTGCAGGTGCAGTAACTGCTTTGACGCTGCCTGAGCAGAGTGTGGTGACTGAGAGTCACTTAATCCTCAAAGCACTTGGTACAACCACTATTACAGCAGCTTCCCTCAAAAGGGACAACGAGGTGAGCTTCAGCTGCAGGAATTTTAAATCCTGTCTCACATTTACACACAACAGCCTTCACCCTGTTAACCTGCAGATTATAGTATCTCTTGTACAGCTTGACACTTGTTTCTTTAACAAGTGTAAAAATAGACATTTTGCAGGTCAAGATAGTTTTCTATTTATGTGCAACAGATACAAGATTTCAATTAAGACTTCCTAAAGACTTCAAAGAAAATACTTCCAGCATAGCCAACCTCATCCACCTTAGATACAGTAATTCCTTAGCACAAAACAGGTTTTTAGCATGTCTATGCTTTTCTCCACAGCTTAACTTGAGATAATGGCTGAAAAAACCCCGAACATGTGACTTCAGCTGAACAAGCCCTCCACAAACTTGAACTTGTTATGAGTGAAATCCTGTTCTGCAATTTTTTCCTCTGTTAATTGTGAAGTCTATTTGTTTCTGTATCTTACTATTACATGAAGTACTATTTTTTTTACATTAATACCATAAACACATTACTCACCTCTGGTGTCTGGACAGCAGAACTCCACATAACAGGTCTCTGAAGAAAAATTACTTGCTTTGTAGCGAGATTTCCCTCACTAAAATTCAAAGAAAATAGTTACAATGTTTTAAAGGCAGTAAGTCTCACTAACACATTCGTATGTTTCAAACTCAACTTTAAGCTGTGTGTTAAGTCCACGAGTAAGAAGAGGACAGACTGCAAAGCATTAACTGGTTTATTAAATCCTGAACAGTTCTGTAAACATATTTTTTCAAAAACACCAAAGAGATGTAGTGAGTTCATTTGAAATATTTATGCTTTTTCCTATTCATCAATCATAAAACAGTATTACTATGCATAAAATTACAAAAAGAACCACTAAAATAATGTAAGCTTTTACTTCAGTGTGCCTATGTCACAAGGTTAACAACCCCAGACCAAGTTAAGGTAACTGATGCAGGGGCTAGGACTGAGATCAATATTAGGACTTGCTTCAAGAAAAAAATCAGGGATTAAAACTGTTCCTACAAGCTCAGGAAGAGGTCCCAGCACAGACAGCTACTCAGTGCACAGATACTCAGATCAGTAGTGGGTGATGAGGGGTTTGTGATTGCATTTGGCCCCTCACAATCTGCCTTTCAGTCCAGCTGAACTCAGTCATGGCATACCTTTGAATGTCTTCCTTGGATAAGAACAGAGAACTCGAACTCCAGCTTGTGGGGAAAACAAGAATGCAGGAGAACAAATTCATTCATTTCCTTAAGCCTACAAGGTTTCCTGCTCCAAGAGCCTTTACCTCACTATTTGCACTCACTCAAAGAAAACGTGTTAAGATTTTATCATCGCAAGTAAATCCACAATCCTGCAACATCATTCCACTTGGCAAGGTATTTCTCCCTACCTCAGTTATGTCTGTTTTGATAAAATCAATTGGGAAATCTATCTTCTAAGCAAGAAGCCTGAGCACAGTCCCTGGCATGGGGAAGAGTCTATGGCTTATTTTGTAACAGTGTCTGCATTCCTTCAGAGACAAGGGAAAAACCCAAACATTAAGATAGAGCTCATACAAATTCTACTAGAACAGAAGAAGGACACGATGGTGAGTAGACAATAAGTAAATTAACAATTTTCTAAGTCTGACCTTATTAAAATGCCACACACGACAAAGCTGCTATGAGCTTAATTCACAAAGAACTCAATGACAGTGGGATTTCCACAGAATTTAAATGAGAAAAAGTGCCTGCAGCAAGGGAAGCTCCACAGCTTCCTCACATTTCCACATTCTCTCTTTGCCTCCTAAGTCGGGGCATTTTGAAAACATAGATGAGTGGTGAGCCATGATAAATCCATAACCAAAGTCAGTGTTTTTGCACTGCATAGTCTGCCTTACCCGTCTTCAGGGACTAGAGTAATCAGTGGAGGGAAATAAAGGTCACTGCAGAGTAAGGCTGCTGAAGCCTTTTTCTCTCTCTTAAGAGTGATGAAGAGCAACAGAGACTCTTTTGTTGAAACATCAGCAATTTGCCTGTCTGCTTATGCTGGATGGGCAAAAAACTTTGTCCTCTTACATGTCTGTATTTAAGTCCCCCAAAACAATCATGAAGCTAGAAGCTCAGCAGTACTCACTCCCATGGCTCTGATTTTTACAGATTTTTTTTAATGCATTGAACATTTTACTTACAAAGCACTTAGAATAGAGGTTAAACCAAGCTACCTGAAAAATGAACAGGAGGAATAAGATAAGCTCTTTTCATCTATTCAGGGTTTTTTTCCCCTGTATTTCTCAAAACAAAGCTCTGCACTCCTCTGGAGCTGCACAGCATCTAGACTTTCAGTTATGAGACAGACACCACCTTGGGATACCAAATGTCCTGGCTTAAAGGATCCATTTAATGAAAAGCTGGAAAAATTTCAGAAATAATTCTAATTTTCAACCACAAACATGTATGAAATTCTACAAACTCATGACAATATACTAAAAACTGCAGGAACACTTAATTTACCAGTAAAATGTCTCGTAGATACTTACTAGATTTAACTCCTGAAAGGACTATTAATTTTATTCCTACTATTTATCGTCTGAAACTTGGCATAATTACTGTCAAATTCTTGCCTTGAAGACATTTACCAACTCAGTAAGACTTGTATATAATGCAGGGGGCTCTTTAGGTCACTAATATTGTGGATCTATCTGGTATTCTTGTATGGTCTGGTTTTTTTGGTCAAAAAATTTCTTTATTGACTGTTGACACAGTTTAAATACCCAAGACATAGATGGATACAACAAATGCTACATCATTAGGCATTTTTTTTTCATGCTCCCTTTTCTCATATCCCTGAAGGAAAAAAAAGAATCACTGTGAGAAGAGGGCAACTTGCATGCACTCTGCAGAGTGCTGAAAAAAAAATAAACCAAGGCCCGCAGTGCTTGTCTTTCTAACATGGCACAAAATGGCCAGTGTGCATGTTTCAAGAAGGACATTTGTGCTCTATCTGTAACAGCCAAGAGAGCTTTTTCTCAAGGAAATGTTTCCTGCATCCAACATGACTTCGCTGCCGGGGATAAACTCACGAGTGGGAATGAACTTCACACATCAATGTGATGCATATTCAAATCCAACTTTATTCGAAACTTCTACAGGTATATATACCTTTTTTACTACTGAACACACCTTTCTATATGCAAAGCAATTGGTCACAGGCCTCTGTCCATCCGTCCTTATTCAGATCACAATTGGTTAATAGTTAGCTCACTGTGTCTTGTTACTGCTAATTGCCTATCTCATTATTTCTGCTTTCTCATCCTGAGCTTATGACGGTTCCCTTGGCTTTCTTGGTTTTTTCCCAGACAATCGCGGCATAGCTTAAATAAACAACAGGTGTTATTATCTACACTCTCGCTACACTGTGTCTGCACGAAGAGATCCCACACTTAGCCATCGAGGTAGGAGCTGAAGGAATAAACAGGTGTACAGAGTGCTGCCCTGCCTGAAACAGGACAGTGATCCATGATATTCAGCTATCACATGGCAGAACACTCCCCACATCAGGACATTTTATTTTATGGAGAATAACATCTGCAAAAAATAAGACACTTCAAAAAACAACAAAACCCCAGGGGAACAGACATGACAGCCTAGTGTTTTTTTAAACTGTTTCAGATCCTAACCATGCAAAAGCCTAAAAAGGAACACATCAGTGCATGACAATCCTGTCACACCCCAGTTGGTCACATTCTTCATCTGCAGACAAGAAGTGGGCATAATGTCTAGGAACAGATCACAGAAGATCTGAGATGATGGGAAGTTTTGCAGTAAGAGAAGAACACAGAATAGAGTAAAGTACTACAGTGAGTAAGAATGAGGATAAAGAAAAATTTACTTACATACTGTGCACAAATTCTTTTTCAAAAATAAATACAAAAATCATCCCAAAATGCTGTTTATTTTATTTTTTCAGTATTTCTGAAGCCTGTTAATATTCAGGCAGGGTTTTGAGGTCAGAGTTCCAAGTCTGGGAAAAAACCCAGCTGTTGAGCAGCATAAAGTATCCTTCTTTTTCGAGACATTTAACTTGCATTCCTAGGATTACCCACCACCACTATAGTAATGGCATCTTTCATATCAGACACACAGTAACCATCCAGGAATTTCTTCTCCTCTGTAAATACTAACATCAATGCCTAAAAATAGTATTTATCAATCACTGTTTAAGCCACCAGGACAGGAAGACGTTCATTTTCTGACTCCTATGAACTCAATTCCTAATTAGGAATTCTTGTTCACGGGCTTTTTTACTTTCTTTTTTAAAAAAGAAAATTGAATAGCTATATATGAGATATAACTGCAGGCACATGAAACACAATTCATCCTATTTCTTCCAAGAGTAACTCACAAGCCACAGTGGGATATAACAAGTATTAGACAATTCATGCAGACTCCTACCCAACCACTTAGGCCAGAAAACAAGTGTTTTTTATTAGTCTGAATTATTCTAGTGTGGATACAAAACGAATCCAGCTGCAGATTTGGCTAGGATATAACCCCCTTTACCGAGAACACTGCTATTAATGGGCTGGTTGTTTCACATCTGGGATGCAGCAAGACTTGAGAAATCTACCACTACTTAAATATCTTGCTGGTTGATATATTACCTTCTTACTAATTCAAGGAACAGCTCCAGCCTAATCCATCTGTTAGCCTTTTTCATATTTTTATTCTTTTAGCCCTTAGCTTCTTTCAATTGGCCCTGCTCTGCAATCTACGAGGTACAAGCCAGCGCCATTTGTCCTGCTGCAAGCACAGACTGACACTCAGTGTGTTCATCAGCAGCTGCTCAGGCCATTCCTGACCCTGCTTGTCCAGCCCCTGCAGGGATGGGCTCAGTTACACTGCTTGTGGGACACGAGTTTGGACGTTAAAAAGTCTCTCATCCTAAGATTCGCCATGGCTACTAAAAATGTCTCTCCCATTGTCCACTGACATCCTTCAAAGATTAGATCCAGATTCTGAAGATTTACTCTCAAGCTCTAAAACGTGTCCAAAATTTCATCTTTTTATGAAAACCAGGCTTGGTAGTTCACATACCCTTACAAGTCACCATTTTCAAAGCTAATACACTTGGACTCCAAAATTGTTGAAGAAATTAAAGGAAAATAATTTTTTGGTTTGTATTCAAAAGAAAACAAAATGTACAGAGACCCTTATAACAAAAGTAACAGAACATGCCACATTGTTTTACCGCTTCTTCTGTCTTTGCATTTAACCAGCTGGTTAAAATCAACTATTACAAAAAAAAACCACAGCCAAAAAAACCCAACACCTATTTCCTGACCAGAAAAGCTTCCTTCTCACATGCGTGAGCTGATTCAATTATGTCAAGTCACTTGAACAAAACTCCCACTTTCTTGCAGGAGTTTTCGTAGAACCTTTCATTCATATCCTTTTCATGCTGTCTTGATTTAACACAGTGAGGTCTGGGATCCAAAGATTACTCAAGTCACCCACTCTTTCCACGACTGTTAATGAGCCCTAAGCCGTGCCTCACTACATCTGTTTGTTTTCAAGGCTTGGCAATCTTAATCTAATGTGAGAATTTAAAAAAAAAAAAAAAAAAGAGAGAGAAGAGAGGCATTAAGAGTGCTTAATTCAGTGTTTCATTTGCCATTTTTTTTCATTTGATACTGTGATGAAAAGCACAGGACTTTTTTTTTTTGGGGGGGGGTTGGGGGGGGGAGGTGGGGTAAAAAAGTAAGTCTGGAATGTGATGGTGGATCCAGGTCTGCTATTTAGCTCTTCTTATATATAGACAGAGTGCCCTCAGTAATTTAAATAAATATTACAACAGAGAACTGAAATCCAGTAATTTGGTATGTATTTGAATTGAATCATACTGTCTATATTAAAGCAGAGAAACAGCCCAATAACTTGCTGAATTAGCACATTCTCCACACTAATTTGCAATAAATACTGCATGACTGTCTTGTGACAACATGACTTCTTCCATCACCTAAACTACTCATTCACCAGGGTCCTAAATTAGTGAAACATTTCAACACTTGTTTAAACTTGAAGCATATGAGTAACCCCATTGCTGGGGATGGGGTATGTGGTAAAAAGTCTTCTAAATAAAATCTTTAATTCTAAATTTAAAATACATTGTGTAAATCTAAACATGAGACACACTGAAATTAGTAGTCCTAATAATGTTAGGATAATGTTTCTTACATCTCAAGTTTTATATGCATTTAACATTATTAGCATTTTTCTTCCTTTTACACTTAAGTATGCAAGTAATTATTTGATAGTTTTGAGATACATAGACACCAAAAATGCTGCAATCTACAGTTTGGGTACCTGTCATGTCGTACGATGGGTGTAGCCAGGACACAGGTCAGGAGCCATCCAAACTCAGCCAGTGTGTGCAATAAAGGTCCATAATCTGTTTTAATTTCACACCCCTACATTAATAATTATAAAAAGTAGTAAAGAGACTCTGTACAGGTTTTATTTGCATTTCTACACAACTACAACTCCTCTCTCACTTTTAGAGAGACAACCCTTTGAGACAACAAACTGTTGTTTGGTAGAGATTCACTATTTAAACTGAAAACTATTTGAAAGATCAAGATCACAAAAAACCAAGGAAAACCATTTATTAATATGGGGTATGACCCCTGATTCAGCAAGACATTCATTTCAAAGCACATCTTATTTGTTCAGTTTGTCCCTTCAGTAAGTTAATGCCTAAAACTTTTAAAACACCATAACAGGCATCAGTTAAGTATTTTCTCCTATTTCGCATGTGAAGAACAAGCATCTCACCTAATTATATACTTCAGATTTTGATGTGTTTTTTTGTTTGTTTGGGTTTTAATATACAAGTTTTATGTTGATTCTTTTCACATTGGCAAATGTATTTATCATTGGATATTATAAAAGTAAGCCCTTAATATCCTCAAACAACAACTCATTTCAGATGTCATCGATACCAATAATCCTTTAACATTAACATATTTTAAAAAAGAATAATTTTATTGCTGTAACCTACTACAGCAGTACATATACATTTATTGTGAAAACCAGTCTCTCATATTTAAACTGTAAAATTTTAATAAAAGTAGATATCTGAAAACCATACTTAATTCACTATCAGTTTTCTCCTGTTTGTAGTTCTAGCTATCTTCTTCTCTTTCATATTATAAAATACTTCACACTGTCAGTGTGACCTGCACTTGCCGAAATTATACCTAAACTGGTCTGAAACACACAAAACCCCCTGAAACGTTTTCTTTGGTGGTTATTTGTTGGTATGAACATTTGTAAACATCAACCCAGAATCCCTCCAGCATGTTTCTTTCACGCACATTTCCCAAGAGCCACAGACCTGACTTCATTTGTATGATTCAAGGCTTTAGCTTAGCCTATGCAGGCGGCTTCAAGAAACTGTCCTGAACATTATCAAACACTGGTATAAGCATCTCAAGAATAAACGAAAAGAAAAATACAAGTAGGAAATAGCATTGCTAAATAATCACCAATTTACCTCAATGACTGTCCACTGTTCAACAACTATTGCATCATTTCCTTTCCTGTTAGAACCTGGAACCCCAGCACCTTCTTCTTCATAGATAAATAATCCTTCTAAAGATTTGGGCAAATAGTCCCCTGTGAACATAAACAGAAACAAAGTGTTATGTTAATATAGTACTAACAAACACCTATGGGATGGTTTGGGTTTTTTTTTCCTCACTGAACAGTCCTCTAAAATAAAACAGTCAGCAAGCTCAAATTTGTGGTTATTTCTGCATTTAGTTACAACTTGAAGCATGCAAGTCAACTTAATATTCAAATCCCTTTCTTACTATACAAATTGAACTCTGAACTATTCAATTTTCTCAAAGTATTAACTTCTTCCATGCTCCAATCTGAGTTCCAGTTTCCTGTATTCAACACATACCCTGCAGAGGATGGGCCCAAACCCTCTTTATTCAACCTCTGTATCGTTTGCCTGACAACAAATGTGGCTTCTGGTGTGGTGGGAGAGAACATAGAGACAAGTGACCCTTAAAGTGCAAAGCCTAACTACTGCTCCTTAAAAAATAAATGGCCACAGGAAGAGCCTGAAGCCCAAGTAATTGTAGGAAGATTCCTGATGGGAAGGAAGTTTCAGAGCACAGCTCCCTGACTCACACCCCAAAGCCCGACAGCATCCTGTTGGCTCAAACTAAAGCTGTGCATCAAATATTGATTCATTTTCTGGTTTTGCTTCTCCCAAGAGCCTTCAGGAAGCCTTTTGTGGAGATGTACCTCGACAGCTGACTAACTTAAACTTAAATTGGTACAGTGAATTATGTAATCCTCAGAATATGAGATTTAAATCCTCTCCAACACTGGACAAGGTATGTATTGCCTGGGTATTAAAGATGGGGTAGTTATTCACACAGAGAAGAGCAGGCAGTTTTTATCTATGTGGGGAATGGGAAGACTGTAAAACTGTTGTTGAACAACAGCTGCAAAGATTAACTTCAACAGCTGCCAAAACCACCCCTCAGTGAACTGTAACAGATCTCCAGAGAGTTCTTTTCCAGCTCTAAAAAAATCCTGTATTGACAACTAGGAGTTTGAATTCTCATCTCTCCTCCCTGCAAGGAAATTTTCTTCTTCCACTGACTTGAATAAATAGGAATAATTTCAGAGCAAAAAAGATGACTCCTACAAACTGTGTCATTAGACTGCTTATGTGCACAAAATGTGCAGTTTGAGAGAGACTAGCTGCCAAATTCCATCTGAGGTCAATCTGTGTGATGAGCTTATGTGCCTCTGACAGTCACTAAATTTATGGCAGAGCTACAGAAACAGTGATTCACACTCAAAACTATGGAGAGCAATGAAAGCTGAAGAGTTGTCACTGCTTCAAGGTTTTGTGTGAAGAGCTCACATAATTCAGCTTTTACAGATTTTGTTTTACATTTTCTTTTTTAATTAAACTCTGCCGCCTTGCAAAGGAGATGAGTGAATATTATTTTAAATCAGAATTATCAGAAAAAAGCTTAAGACATAGTAAATATAATAACTACATAAAGTCCTAGTAATTTTACCCCCCTTGTATAATTCACGTAAGAGGCAGACATAAAATGACTTACGAAAGCCACTCTAACACATTAATTATCTAATGTTCTTGATAATGAGCCAGAGCATTGCAAAAACTGTGTAAGTGCCCTGAAACCTTTTCAGCCAACATTTTACAAGACTTTTCTCCACTGCAGCCCTTTATATTGCCTGCTTACACTTAAGTGCCGTAATTAATGGAAAAGAATACCAACAACTTGCAACTTTGTACAAGCAAGACATGTACAAATTCAACGTAAGTATCACCTTGCAGAAGTATAAAGTCCAAATTTCAAACAACATCAGACAACATTTGTTAAAATAGTTAATAGTTTTAGAATGCATTAATCAGGTCAGTTTGTCTTGGTCTGTACTTTCTCCTGGGTCTGTGAACAAGTCCTGGAGGATCTGCCTACAATCAAGTGCAGGGACAAAAACAGGTTTCTTTACTCCCAACATATGTCCACATCTGACCAGAACAGCAAATTTTAATGCAGTTTGGTCTTCTGGAAAGAATTTTTAAGCCCAGAAAAGAGCTGAAGCTACATTAGTTTCCTGCTTCGTAAATTCTCCATTTGATAAAACAAAGCAAAAATTTCAATTACTTAATAATTGTTTTTCTGGCCAGTTGTAGATTTCCCTTTTTTGGAATCAGATTCTACAAATTTAGAGTAGACTATCTGGATATGTTTACATATTCATCTCCAAGAAGCAAAACACCATCTTGTTTTTCTTAAAGTTATGTAGTTCTACATAAACAAGACTCATGATATTCTGAGACAGCACTCACCTTTAGAAGTTTCCCAGCGTACAAAAGAATCAACTAAGGACAATCCTTGTTTATAATAAAATGTAGTTAATTCTAGCCAGTCTGCTTCCAGAGTACTAACAACTGGCCCCTTCCTTGTTACTTTCATAGACAACACACCTTCATGATAGGTCCAGCAGGTGGAATCATCATCAAAAACATTGAAGACTGTATAGAGTTTGCCTAAGAAAAGAGAAAAGAAGGAAAATGAACCTCTGAAAGATAATGCTCCATAATGAATAATATTACTAATCTCTTATTTCAGTATAATTTTCTAATTTGAAGCAACAGTTTTAATAACTGTTCCTTGATGTGACTGTACTCTGCCTAAGACCTAAAGAGACTCAGAACAAGGTGTGAGGATATATGAGGAAAATGTGAATTTACTACAGCTGGGCTGCCACTGGACCTTTTAGATAGGTGGGTTTTACATAAAGAAAATATACACAAGAGCTAAGAACAAACCAGTGAAAACAGGCTTAATTTCTGCCACTCACAGAATTTCTGGCTACAACTATTTGAAATTAAAATAACCAAAGACCTAAGTTTGCAAGTATATGGAATTCCTTGTACAATATTGATTTTTACCCAATATACTTTGGAAGGTTATTTAAGCAGTGGTATAATTAATTCATTACTGCGGTTTCTCAGTAGTTAGTGGCGATCATGCAAGTGAAGCATACAAAACCTACAGATCCTCAAATCATTTTATATGTAGGTATTAATACACACTGCTGTTACAAAAACAGTCACAAACAGGCCTTCATCAAAAATTAAAAGTCACAGCATTTTAGGAAATCACTGGTGCAAGTTAAATCCTACCTATATAAATGTGTTCTACAAATACACTCATGTTTCACTGCTGTGGAGAAATAACACAAAGCAGTTGCCCAAAAATGTTCTCAGGTGATCTAACACTGCTGAGCAGCCTAAATCAATAAAAAAACAACCTCTCAACACTTAAGTATTCACAATGTCAAAAACAAAGGAACTTGGCTTAGGTGACTCCACAGAAGAAGCCAGTCCCTCCAGGCTCCAGAAACAGAGAGACTTCCCAAGTATGATTTGTAGTTCAAGTAATCTGAGTGAGTACCTGTAAGAACCCCCTGTTCTAAGAAGTGTTACCACACCCACTGCAAGTGACATCAGGTGCCTTGAATAAGTACTGAATTCAGAACGAAATTTTGAACTTGCAGTAAGAGATGACTCTCCTTGCTATACAGTGTTATTTTATCCCCTCCACAGGTAGTTATATTAGTATAAATGTATTTATCCTGACAAACCATAATTTCTTTTCCTTTATACTGAAGTGAGATCACTTCTACTTATTCTTCCAAAAAAAGGATATCGTTTCCCAATAGAACTATTCAATTGCTCATGTCTAGCAGAAGTTTGCCTCTCTAAGGGATGCATTATAGTCAAAATTCAATAGAATAAGCCAAAAAGTGATGTGATAGGAAAAATTCATATGTTATGACCCCCAAATCTAGAATTTGGACACAGTTCTGCCTCTTTTGAGCAGAAGTAAACGGAAATGGCATACTGACATGGCAGTACATACCTACACACATGTAAGGCTTCCTTCGAAAATTCACATCGGTATTTTTTACAAATGATGATTACATACAACATATACCAAGACAGGTTAAGTTTCCAGGAGTTTTGCCTTATGAACTCCAGTGACTTTCCTATTTGACTAGCATGGAGAAGCCTGGCACATCCTCTCTTAAGCTTTCTGAAAAGCAGGAGATGCACTGGCTGCTAATCTACCTGCTTACACCAATCTGCACAAACAATACTCCTGAACAGAACCAGTTTTCCATCTTTTTCTTGTGGGACTTCTATTCTGCCACATATACCGAACTCGATTTCAAACTGTAAGGAAAGAGGTGAGCTTTGAGAGATTATGCTATAAAGGCTCACTTGTAGGAGAACTCAGGTGTTAAAAATAAAAGAGACATTGATTATTTTGGTGCTTAGTCATTCTTATGACAGTCTACAAACTGCTGCTTTATAATTACTAGGAAAGTGAAAAGGTTGCTTTTGAGAGCAATTAAAACCTATCTGGCCCATCAGGCAAGAACCTATTATATCAAAATGCAGCCTGACATGAAAGTTTCATGCTGCCTGCCTTCCACACAATACTGTCTTGTGTTCTCATGCTTCAGATTACTTCCTTCCTTTTCACCTCCTCTTAGCAGCCAGGAGGACTTAGAGCTTGAGTACCAGAAGTCAATGCTGCAGGCAATCTTTCACACAGACTGCATTAAGCATCTCTGTTTCTTCTACAACTAAGCTGTCTACCACCTCACCAACGCTTTCAATTATACTTTCTCTTCCTATACTTCTAATGCTTACTTTTCTCTAGTAGATTCATTTTGTAACAATTACTGTCTTTGATTTCATGGTCAATGCATTAATTTAAGTGATCTCTTTCAGGATGCTTCTTGAAGGCACATTAACCAGAAAGAATCCATTATGAACGGATTTGTTTGCTGTACATTATGCAAGTTGGCTAAAGGCATGTAACATTACAGCTCTGGCTGGAAGGGGCTCTCTGTTGTCACCTTTGAAACAGGCACAACTGGAATCACAACATATTCTTGGAAATCCATTACATGTTTATGATTTAATATTAAGTGAAAACAATAAGCATCTAGGAAAAGGTTTTGTAACAATTGCATCCTTCTAAAAGATTTTTACTGCCACATATTTGTTACACATACTAAGCAAAAATACTACTTGTTTGTGCCACATTTCAGGTCAGAATTGCATTCTGGATGATTTTGGGGGTTTTGTTTATGGTTTTCCCTTTTTCCTTAAGTTAAAAACTAAAATTTTGACAGTATATATATAATATTCTATATGAAAACTGGATTATCATTTCAATGTATTACCACATCTCACATACATAAAGCAGTAGATAAATATTTCTTCTGCTTTTTTAACTGGCAACTTTTTTGGAACTATGTATGCATTTATATATGCATATATAAAGGCATCTTCCAAAGCCAGTATTTGGTAGAACAGCACTATTCTATTTTTTCCAACACCTTAACAGCTCCATAGAATACTTCATTTCTGCAGTAAACATGCAACATTTATTACCATCGCCTTTTCGTGGTTTAGAAGGGCTGACTTCTTTTCCAAACTGGAAATCTGAATCCTCTAATAGTCTGCTTTCCCCTTGCATTTCCTCCTCTATCCCACTCTCAGATGAGTGACCACTCAGTGTACCCTCATTCCAGTTTTTATAGTTTTCATCAAAATTTTCTCTTCTGTGGTCCCTGTTTCTTCTGCCCAGTGTTGCTTCCAGCTCTGCACTTCCATCTGTGCTTGTTCCATTACAGGCTTTAGGCTGAGGAAAATGTTGTGTTACAAACCCCACAAACTTCTTTCCTCTTTTAGCAGATTCGTTAACCTGTAATACAACAGAAATTTAGCTGCAAAGTCATTTTACAATTGCATGGAACTTTTTCTTCTTTAAAGCTTCCATATACATGTTCTATTTAACTAACATGCTGAGGACATGAAGACATAACAGTGTACTACAGAAGGGTGGCTTGTCTTTAACACTGCCCACGCTTCAAAGTAAATGGAAGTTTTCCAGCATGTCTCTGGAGTCAGGCCAAGAAAGGTGGCCAACACTGGTACTGACTTCAGGGCATACAAAGTTCCTCATTCAGAACAAACTATTTACTTTAGAACAAATTATTTACTGTGTTGTAGTGGTAAGTAGTATAGTGCAGCAATAAATAGTATTGTTTCTTTAAATGTGTGATACCAGTCATACTAAAAATACTGACCTCCAATACTACAGAAATATCTCTATCACATGCCATGATTCATTACCCCCAGTTCCCTTGGAGGCTACTCAGCTTCATTATTACTGAGAATAGTGAAGGGGAAGAGAAACGAGGGAGCTAGACGCAACTAAAAATCCTCTTTAACTCCTTCAGCCAGTGGTGTGCCTCTTTCTCTGCACTGAAGTCTCAATACACAACTGTAACATCTGTGCCACCTATGGGATGTGTCTGTTTATGGAGGTGTGGTTGTTTTCTGGGATAAGGAGCACTGCCATTTAGGAAGGTGAGCCCATATGCTTCCCTGTGAAGTCTTCCCAGGTAAATACACAAGACCCAGTTCAGAAAGAAATCACTTGAGAAGTACTGGACTATCAATATTAATTTGATAACCATCAGTTGAACAGCTGATAGTGCAACAATCTCTTTCTGGTATCATGACAGACTGAAGCATTACTATCTACTACCACTGTGTATGACAGCAATGACACTGTATGCCAACCACTGATTATACAGAGTTGCTGCTTCACAGACAGCCAAAATAACATTGAATTTAACAAGCAACATAAAGAAAAACCAGACAATATGATCATCATTGCCCTGAAATGCCACAAAGTCTTACTGTTTCAGATCTTTAAGAAATAGTAATTTTTTACTGGATTAATGGCTCAGTGTTTTAAAATCAAATTATTCTCCCATGCTACCTCTGTACCAGATATGCTACTAAGATAGCATCACTGCTTATTTCAAGTGTATTCTTCCTTTTAATCTTTGGTACACTACACTACCAACTAGCAATAGGCATATAGTGGAAGTGTGTAATGGAATCACACTAAATTTGAAATGCCTGACCAAGTCAAAACAAGCCATTTAGAAAATTTAAACAACTTCGATAATGTCAAATATGATTAAAGATCTTCAATATGCTTTTTTCTCTGCTTCTTTCCTTGGCATATAAGCATTTTATAGAGTGATCAAGTTTGGGCCTGATTCTGCTTTCAGTGGCGTAACCAGCCAGGTCTTCCAGAGCTTTACAGGGATCAATACAAAGCCCTACATTAGAAAAAAAAACAACCAGTGAAGAAAAAGAATTCTTATCACTTTGAGAAAAGCTTTATGAAATAAACACAAAACTAAAACCACATCAACCACTAAATATAACTTACACGTATGATAGCAATAAAAATCTGAAGAGAACTTGGAAAAAGCCTCCATTACCTTTTCTAATAGTTCTTTCACTGCCTCATTTGTCAGTGTTTCATACATTAGAGGACATTCTTCAATCACCAGCCTGGGGTGCCTTTGTCCTCTGGGTGCTGCATGCTTCTGGCTAGAACACAGAAAGAAAGCAGTCTTTGTCAGGAGTTTGCTGCTAACTTGGGCAAATGCTTGCATATAGAACTCTTTTCTTTTGGAATAGTTATGAAGTCCTGACAATGCTCCTTCATACTTTTTAGAACTCAGTGGGTTTTGATGTTTTGTTCTGTTTCTTATAAAAAGTGGCAAGTATTATGTGTTACAATGCCAGGGCAAGAATATTAATATTTAACAGGAATTTCATCTCAAAGCTGTCCATAGGCATCTTTTGGAAATTGAGCCTCACTGATACACAGCTCTGCTTTTGTAATAACTAAAAGCAAAAGTCTCTGATAATGCAAAAAATACAAATTTAAACTATAAATGTAACGAGCACAAAACAGGTTCAGTTTTGTACAAAATACTATGAATAGAAATGCTCCTTTTACACTTAACATGCTGCTGCTTAGTTTTTGTAACTAAAACAGAGTTGCAGCTGTGATATGAAATAATGCAGGCAAATACTAGAAATACAATGCACAATTACTGAGAGCTAGATAATGTTTAAATCTCTCAGATTTAAGAAGCTGACAAGGTCTAAATTCCACTTAAAGTTATAGAATAGTACTCATCATGTTTTATCTAAAGCCAGTTGGATTATTACTCAGACATATTTAGCGTACATCAGTAATATAACAGGATTTCATTTGATGCTTCATTCACATAATCATTTGATTTAGAAAGAAACATCAATGAGACACACTGAAATAGAAAAGGTTACTTTCCAGACAGGAGTCCGAGAAAGCACATTTGCCTGTAGCTAGACCAACACAAGTATATATGGCACCTGCATAGGAAACTGGGAATCTACACCGAACACTTTCACACATATGCTACAGTCTCATCATTCATCTATTCAAAGGCTAAAGGCTCAAACAACAACTTCATAAGGATGCCACACCTACAGGGGTGAGGTGATTTGTGGGAGCTGCTACTGGTGGTGTCAGCTCTGCTGAAGCCTCAGCTCCAGAGAGCAAGTATTCTGCTTTCTTACTCAGGCTTTCACCCACATGAAAAAAAATCACCTTGTTTGCAGGTGAACTTAGAAAGGTTAAGCTGTATGAGCAGCAAATACCCTGGAAAACACATGTTTAAGCAAAGGGTTTGAGAAGTTCCCTCAACTGAACATGTTTTATAGAAGCATTACTGGAGTGGCAGGGGGCAGCTTCCAATTCACACCCTTTCAGTCCTCCAAATGAATGAAAGAACCTTTCACTTAAGGACTCAGGAGAGAAGGGGAAGCATGACAACTTCTATTGCAATAAGAAATTCAATTTTCTAGCTTTTCAAAATAAGAACAAAAAGTTACATTCCTTGCATTCAAAGGAACAAATGGTAACATTTCTTTGTGTATGTTCTTTATGATCATATGGTGATTACAAGACAGTGAAAACAGGAGTAATAAACAAGACCATGGATCTGGAACAAACTCTTGCATCTCCACCAGTGAAGGAAGCTTTTGTAAGACCTCTGATCACAGAATGATTATCTCATTCTTAGTAAGAAAAAACCAAAACTATCCCTGAGAAGCTATTTGACAAGTTACATGCCATTTTTCCTGGAAAAAGTGAAAACACAGACATTTTGAAAACAAAGAAAAAGCAGACAAAATAATTTAAAGCAGCTCATTATTGTCCTATTGTTTCAGTTAGTCTTTGCTGGAGGTTCTAAGACAGATGATATGTAACTTTGGATTTTTGTTTGGACATTTACTAAGGAAAAGTAAACTTTAGCCTGTTGCAAGCTTAACATTGATTAAAAACATCATTAACTTGCTCACCTTTCTATACAAGGAACAGTTAATTTGATTCACTGAGGCACTCATTTCAAACTGATAATACCTTATACGCATGTTGAGTAATCCACTTACAAATGGCTTAAGTAATGGATCAGTATATGCAAATTATTTCCCTGTTACCTTAATTTTAATCGTGAAAGTACCACTCGATACATGTGACTTGCAGGGAAACTTCTTCTACGTCCAATTGGCAGCATAATAGGATGAACAGCTCCTACAACATATCCTTTGCTGTAATATTCTTCCACTTGAGATGCTATATCCAACACAGAACTGATCTTGATAACTTCTGGATTTGAGGAAGCTAAAGCATTGAAAGCAGAAGAGAAGCACATGATAGTGTGTACGTCCATATACATTTCAGGTCAATTCCTTTTATGTAAACCACACATAACCTATCCCAAGGCATTCCCTAAAAAGCTACAGTTCTATTTATACAAGAAAAAGCACATTCTCAGATGATTCAATAGTATTCAACTACTTGAAGTAACTATTTTTATAACTTCATATGATCTATTTTTAACATACTTGGCAACATTTTCTGTTTGATCTAGGTTTGCCAAGCTGATTTAAGAGCTGAATTAACATCTAAACACGCAACAGGGCTGAACTGAACAAAGTGATTATTCCATCAAGCCAAAGCCTTCAGCATACTGATGCAGTATCTTTCACCCTAGTCTTGGGATAAGGTCCTGTGTAAGAGATCTAAGCCTACAACAATTAATTTTTTTTAATTCTTTTTTCCCTTAGAAGTGATCTATAGAATGTAGGTTGACATTTTTACATAGTCCCAACTCCTTTATCCAGTAAGTTCAAGTACACATCACCTAATTAGCTTGTGGTGTCTCATTTCTAAGGAGGATGCCTGAGTGTGTACAGGTATCAACAGGCCACACCTAGGTAATACACAGCTATTGGGGAAAACTACATAGATGAAGGGAAAATTTTCTGGAGAACTTTTTTTGAATGGTCTGATCCGAAGCTTTTGCACAGAGAAAAGGAAGATTCCACACTGGTAACAGATGATCTGTTCTGCTACAGTCAGTCTGACGGAGCAGCAATTCCTGTTCCTCTCAAGTACAACTGGAATTGTAGATGCTCTCAGAGAGCAGGAAATCAACACTCATATACAGGCAGTAACAGAAGAGTGATTATGCCAGCACAAATTTGCCAAAGTTTTCACCCTCTTTCATAAAGGGATGGTATTTTGCCCTCAGCAATACCTCCATCCCATGATTCCCCTCAGTAAATCTAGGAGACATGTATTGAGAAATAACTGCTCCACAGCCCACAAGCCAAAAAAGGAGGAATTATGCAACGTGATCATCACTGCACTGATTTGGCCTGAAAAGTTTTAAGCCTTTTTCATTAACAAAGTTTCTTTCCTGATGTGCTGTCAACAGGTAGCCAAAATACTTTCACCAACAGCAGAACTACAGCTAAATTGCCAGCTGCATAGTAAGCTTCTGATGCAGGATACTAAAGATGACAACAAAACAGTTACTTCATACATATTCATATTGTTATTCAGAGTGACAAGAACTTCACAGCTTGTCATCTTAGTGGGCTGCATCAATATTCCTTGTTTTCCCCTATTAGGAGGGTTGTGGACAAAGCAGAAACATTCTGCTTCAGTAGGAATATTTAAACTATTCCAACTTTCTGGTTAAAATGACCTGAAAAAATAGCAGCTGTTTTTGTAACTGAGACATGCCTCATGATTGAGACCTCGGAATTTACAATCACTGACAGGCATTTAAAATTGCACTTCAGAGTCCACTGCTCCCTTTCCTTTGTACTATTCAACTCTACTAAACTAAAAGATTGGCTGTAATTTTCTTGCTTGGCATTCTCCTGATGCAGATCATCCTCCATGGATTTTTACAGGAGGGATATGTACATTTTGGAGACCAGAAGGGAAGAAGCCAAGGTTCAGTGCACTGCTAATAATTAGTTGATGCACCAAGGCTCCAGCCAGCAAATTTAGGCTACAGCATGGTTGACCTAATCTGCATCATGGCTTGGGAGAAGCTCAAGGACTGCTGAAAGTCTCTCCAGCAGACTCATTTCCCCTTCACACAGCATATACCTGACAAGGCACAGAATAAGGCATACTGAATTGAAGTAACACACTTATGACTGCTATACTTTTATCTTGATACAGGACATAGCTTACTGTAGGATCTTAAAAAGATTATTAAATGCTAATTTTCTGCTTTACTCAATGCAAGGTCCAGTGGCAACAAATCACTTGGGCAAACAGAAATCTTTGTAGTAGAAGACCTTGCTCTGAAATTGGCACGACACAGAAACAGTGCCATAAAGATATAATGCAACTTGACAGCAGAGCAAAAACTCTGGTCTGAAGTGATAAAGGGATCTCACTGATGTTTCTTTTAGCCAAAGGATATTCAAGTAGCAACAAGTACATGAGCAAGTTGACTGAGGTAGAAGGAAAAAAAAAAAGCCCAACATATTCTCCACAATACTTTGGCCAATCCCACATTTCAGAAGCTCTCAGAATTCAAAAATGCCTCCAACACAGTATATTCATCCATTTTTTCCCCAGTATTCATTATCTTAGCTGTAAAAAGGAGAGACTCCAAGCAAAAAATATTTTAAGGTCATATACATATACAACTAGAACCATTCAACAGAAAGACACCTGTGTTCACTTGCTTACAGCCAGAAACCTAAAACAAACTAGGCAACTATCTGAAACAAATCTTGCTTATTTAATATTCATAATTCCACAGTGAGTCACTGAACCTCAGCACTTCTGAGTATCAGACTAAAGGAAAAAATGAATCTTTACTGCTAGGTTATTAAAACACAGAGATGTAACTTTATTTGCAGTTGTTTGACAGAAAGTCAGAAAGTCACAACCACCTTTACAACAAATCCTTTACACAACACTTTCACAAACTGATTTGAAAACACAGGAAAAGTATCCAGAACACAGACTAATTAAGAATAGTAAATGCTCTTCAATTAAAAAAATAAATTACCCTTTCTATTATTAGTAGATTAGGAGGTAATCCATGTGTGCATTAGGCAGCCTAGCTTTATTTCCAGTATGTTACCACTACTACAAGTTTTGTTTCTTCAAAAGGAACAAGCCAGGAAGAAGCTTTGTGTGAATAAACAGAACAAATACACTCGGATTTCAAGTACTACAGCCTAGCAGAATGTGTCTTCTATTAGTATCTTGCAGTTTTTCAATGAAAAGACTGCTGTATTTTACATAAAATTTACTTGAGTCCTTTAAATCAGAGGTAAAACTACAGAGAAGTCAAGTTTTGTTCATGAAAAAGTTCCTGAAATTGCAGTAAGACCTGCATGTACACTTCCTTTATAAAACCCTTCTAGCAACTGCATTTACTTAAAATCCTTTTTATAAAGCATTTCCAGTAGACTGGATTGCTCTAAAATGCAAGTTACTATGAAGTGACTGCAAAACTGAGCTGTCTGTTCTCCGAGGGCAGCCATCTGGGCTTGTTTATGTTTTCAACTTTGTGGAACAGGGAGTTGCTCTGTTAGAGACGGGACACCCTCGGGAAGGAAGTATCCCACAGAGCACTGTCTGCCTCTAGCTATGCATACAGATTTTGTTTCATTTCAGTCACGATTTCAAAAGACTATTCAACAAGTACAAGTAAAGCACTTGGAAAAAATAGTAAGATGAAACTCTAAGAGCCTTACAGAATATCTACCAAGGGTCTGGGGTGGGCATAAGAGGGGAAGTTACTCCTGGTATACAACTAAGGAACAAACTTACTTCTGCATAAAGTAACAAGGACAATGACAGCCTCTTTTCAGAAGCTGAGTGCATTTAAAAAAATTGTTATTCAATTAAGGCTCAGGCACAGTGTATTTTCTGAACCGTCACACTGAATTCAGACAACCATTATTCAAAGTGAGTACGGATGGCAGTATCTGACTCACAGGAAACCAGGAAAATCTCTAACAGTTTTAGCCAGCTTCCTTAACAAGGACAGTTGTGTAATTTGGAGGGGTTTGGTTGTTAAAAATACTTCGGTAGTTTCCACTGTAATTTTATATAAGTGAGGACCTTCGTCATGACTTGTGTTTCAAAATAAAAGTCTTACATTTTGGCTAGCTTTGCTAAAAGTATCTAAGATTTACTGTAAGTCAAACAAGACAGAGCTAGGTTAATTCCCGTTCCTTCTTATCTCAGAATAGTAAACATACAACGTAAAAAAAATACCTTCTAAAGTAAAATCCAGCAGTACATATTCATAAGCAGAATCCGTCTTTGTTTCAACTTGTGGTCTCTTCAGTGTAGAAAAGATTTTTCCAGGGCTGCTATCATCTGGGTCTTCCAGCTTTCGCAGTCCGCACCCCATGGCAAGATCTGCAAATGATTAAGTTGCAGGAAAAGGTGGGGGGAGCAGCAAGATCTGTCGCTCTTACTATGGGGAGGGGGGGGAGAGGGGAAAAAAAAAAAAGAGGTAACCAAATAATTCCTTTTGATTTTGTTTTCTATTAGCTGTAAATCCAAATACAGGAAAAGTCCAGTTCCCAAACAGAAAAGTGAAGGTACTTTCCATTCATTTTTAATATAGAATCAGTAAGCCCACGATGATTTCAAGCTACAAACTTGGTTAAGAGAAGGCTTGATTTCGCAGCAACATTAGAGCTGCTCCAAACTAGCAAAGATTTTCCATGCCACGTCAATTTACAGCCAGCCCCTATCAGTGCTCTCTTGCAGAGGACACCAATAGTGCTTTGTTTGTCCTTCTAGACTGACTGGGTGAGGGGGGGCAGGAGGGGGGGAAGAAGAACTGAAAAAGAAAGTTAGAGTGAAACTTGTCTGTCATTACTTACCTCCAGAAGTTCCCAACTGCAGTAGAAAGTCTGAGGGGAAAAAAGCAAGTTAGTCAGAATGAAAGAATGAGAAAAGAGCCTCAACATGGTTGGAGACGAAAATCACTTCCAGAAAGGAAGTCAGCTTCAAGAGGAAATTGCTTCTGGCATCTCAAAGGGTAGAAAAGCAAATGAAAAGCTGTTTAGTCCCTATTTTAGATTTCAGAGTTTGGCTTCTATTTCCTTTCTACAGGAGCTTTCTTCCAGAGGGAAAAAAACAAAACAAAACACAACATCAACATAGTGTAATACATTATAATACTGTAAATTTATGTAGTAATTTATTTTTCAGAAAAATCAGTAAGAATCTGCATCAATAAAAATAATTTATGTAACTGGTGTTGAAAAACACCAAAAACTGACACTGAAATATTAATTTTAAATGGGAAGGACTTTTTCAACATTATATATGAAAAAAGTTACAAAACTTTGTTTCCCATTTTTCATGGGTACTGAACAAAAAGTCCTTTTCTCCTCTATTAGGCTCACCTCAGTTTGTACAGCCACACGGTTTCAACACTGCTTCTCATGTAAACTTCTTTAAATCCTGAAAATTGAGTTTAATTTTAGGGGCTCTCATTATTCTTATATTAACTACTGCAAGTCACTTGTAACTGTATTACAGTTGATGCAAACCACGATATTGCATGGAGAAAAAAAAAGGGACAGTAATTTACCTTCTTCTTCATCCCTGTTACTCTGGAATGACTTGTTAGAAAATTTACCTTTTTACCTTTAGACTACATCTGAAGAAATTAGGAGTCATCTAGAGAAAGCACAATATCCATAACACTATTTTAGATTAAAGGAACTTCACATTTGAATTCAAAAACCTTTTCTGCTTTTTTTCATTAAAATACATTACTCTTCTTAAAAATGCCAACATTTTCTATAATGAATCACTGCAAGCTAGGCATTAATTATTTGTGGAATTCTGTTCTACTGCAACCAAAGTGATCTAACTTTTTATGTAAGTAACTTACCAGGAATGGTAAGTCTAAAGACTATACTCTTCTGAATACCTATAATAGCTTAAAGTTACTTAACTCTGGAAAAATTTAAAAATCACTGAGTGCAGGGCCTAGGACTGAAGCAGTAAGTATTGCATGCAGTCTTTAAAACAAGCTCCCAGGTGCTGAAACCCTGAGTGTTGTTTTCTTGATTAAAACCTATGAAAACATACCAAATAGGCAGAATTCATTATCTTCCTGCATGTTTTCTAACACAGGAATTCCTCCCAAACTCTGTTTTCTTTTCAGTAAAGGTTACTCCTGAACTGTGACTGTACCAGACATACATGTAAACTGTCCACTCAACCTTTAGTATCCCACTGCTTCATTCCACACAGCCCTTAAGATCCTGCTTGTAACTGCTTGTATAAAGCCGCGACTAAGATAACTGCATGTAAAACAACTTTTTGCAGCACTAGTCCAGCTGCCAGCAGGCTGCCTTTTCATTTATTTATTTAACCTAACATAGCTACATTTTTAAGGAGGGCAGGATATTGTATTTTGAACTCTTCATGACAAGGCTTAAACAGTATTCCAATCCTCTTTCAATCCAAGAGAGGATTCTCCATAATATACACAAACTGTGATGACAACCACAAAGAAACACTGTAACAAATAAAAGCAGCAGTCCTTATTTTGTGCAACCCTAGATTAGTGTAAGTAGTTATAAGCTTCCAGGCTGGAAGTCAGTCAATAGTTGCCACTTCAGACTTGACTCACAATCACTGGACTGAACCAAGGAAATCAAAAAACCAAAACAAAATCAGCAAGAACCAGCAGCATCCCTCACAGGAGCTCAAAACGGCATCAAAACAGCCAAACAACTCAGGGGAGAAGCAGGATCATACGATTCTTGGATTCAAGAGCTGCTTGAAGAGCTATCTGAATAGCTGCAGTTTCCTATTGCAAAGAGAATACAAAGTACAAAACAATCCATTTTCAGTGACCCAAAATGCAAACACGCTGGGAACTGGTATCAGAAGAGCAAATCCCTACAACTACACTGTGATTCGCTGATGTGCTGCAGTCACAGCATCCCCACTGAAAGAGCATGTGACTCCTTCATTAAAGCTTCATATAATTTTTAGTCTTTTAAAAAGGCAAAGACAGCCAAACAAAGGGCCAATGAATCCAAAAGAACTATGCTTCTGTGGAAGGTCTTCAGGATCTCCCAAGAGTTTGCATTTTGATGAAATGGGAAAGTGATACAAAAACTGCAAGAGGGTAGCACACCCATAGGAGTGTGTGTCCAGCACTGATTCCTGACTCCCGCTGGCAGCACAGGATGAGAAGCAGCAGCAGCAGCTCTGCACAGTAGTTCTGACCAGACTGTGAGACAACCAGCCTTGCTGTCTACCCACAGCTCAGGGCTGTTCCTGTCCCTTGCTCATGATTTGTTTTGTTCTCTGTTGTCTGTGGGAGGTTTGAAGACAAAAATGCATCCCCCAGAAATGTTTTTCGTGTTACATTACTAAGCTTACTGAATGAAAGGACATGATCCCACACTTGAAACTTAGAAATATATGTCCCCCAGTTCCTGACTCTATGCTAAGTTGTTACCAAGGTTACTGACATCCAAGGCAAACTCTCTGTCTATGGCATTGGTACCAAATACAAGTGTCACTGGCACCCCTTTTGGATGAAATCTCTCGTGCTACTATTGTAAAGGTAACACTTCTTGGGGTTTGCAATGTGTGTGATACACCACTGTGAATACGAAGCCTATTTACAAGAATGTCTTCTCTTCTCCAGAACTCAGTATCACCTGAGTAAACTATTTAATAAAACAACCCAGTTTAAACTTTGCCTCCCCTAGTACCTTCAAAGATCACAAATGGGAAATAGTACCTGATAGTAGTATGGGGTTTTTTAACAAGTCGTTTCAATTTCCTGTTGATTAAAATCATGAAACCTAAAGACAAGCAGTGCAGGTACACAGATTTTCATTGTCTGTATGCACACTATGCAAATAAAAGCTAAAAACAATAAATAAAAATTCAGGAAGATGAATGTATAAGCATTTAGTTTTTAAGGGATACTGAAACTCCAGAAAGATCATAAGTGACTGAATCTGCAGTTCAGTCAGCTATAGTAGCAACCGTAATAAATGGTATCTTAAAAAACATCCCCATCTCTTTCTGATTGGGATACTGGCCAGTAAGTTCAAAGCAATCATACTGCTTAAATGCTACATTAACTTCAAAAATAATCAAAAGAGACAGCATTATAATTTTATATTTCAAAGGATGAATCAAGAACTTAGGAAAAAGGCCTAATGAATTTGAGGGGTGTATAACAACCATGACAAATGACTCCTGCTCAATCACACAATTTAGAACTGGCTGAAGATTCCATGAGAACACCGCCCACCTTCCAGCCTGTCGGGGCACCATGGGGACAAAAACATTCCTGGCAGTACATGTGCAGGAAGATTATTCACTCAAAATGTTTTAACTGTTGAGCTTACCTGGAATAAATCCACTAGTATAAGCTGCACAGCCTTTCAGATCCATTCCTGTTCTCAAGGTTTGTGTAGTGAGCATCAGAAATGTAAATACCTTAGAACTCCAATTACCTAAAGAATATACTGTTGTTATTTTATAAAGATTTTACTATGATCAAAACCCACTCTATTAACAAGAAACAAAAAAGATAACATTTAAGTTCCTCTGACAAAGTCAAAGCAAAGTATTTGGATCAAGCATGTTTCCTACTTGGGGTGGAGTATTTGCATCCTCCAAAGGCATGTTAAGGCACCACTGGGAAAAAAAGTCAGCATTATTATTGGCTATAGATCAGCCATCACTGACACAGAATGCTTACAAAGGACAGACATATCAATAAGATACAAAGGGGCAACCTGCAAACACAAGTTAAATTAGATTTCTCCTGAACCTGAGGGTATCTGAACAGCTACAGGACTCAAAACCAATATATTTTAAACTCCCTAAATATCAATTATCTGAAATTGCAACATTTTTGAACTCCACAGTTCCTTTCTAAACTTATTTTCAGGCTTATTTTGTTTTATGACTGAAAGCAAATGTAAAGTTTTGGCTTGGGAGAGGATAATGACAGAAAAAGCAAAAAAAATTCCATCAGAATTCTGCAACTCAATTATCCAATATTTTTCACAGCCCCATCCCCAAGCAAAACACTGACATTCATTTCTTTTTTCTCTGTAGAATGATTTGATTTAAATATACTATGAAGGTACCGGGGTTCCATTCTGAAGGCTCTTGGGTTTGGCCCCTTGTTTTTTCTTGACCCCAATTTTTTTTTCCTTTAAAGGAATAGTTTTGTGAATATGACAGGAACACAGTCTTGTTAGACATATTTAACTTGTGCATAAAATCCAGCTTTTATGCTATAATCTTTAAGTCAATATTCTAAAAATAATGAACAGAGGTGACAACAGTACTTTGCTTTTGCAGTCATTAAAATATAGTTTAATGATCGAAGTTCAATTCCATTTTTCATGTTTTCTAAACCCGTATTTAAACTTCTCACCAATAGGACAATAAATGAAAGTTACAAACCAAGCAGTAAATATAGACCAGTTACAGACTTCTAGCTACCAACCCAAAACTCTACTAGAAATTCAGAACCACACAAACTTGTTATTGCTGTATTACAAGAAGTTTCAATAGAAAGTTTGTCATTTCTAGAACTGCTAACAGTCCTCTAAAATGAGGTCTGTGAGTTTGCTAAGCTTTTATCTGCATGCATCCAGTCCCACTTATCAAGGCTGCAGTAAGTGTATCTTCTGTATCTGCAATAGAGTATCAGACAGTACAGCCATATATGAGCCAGCGGCTAAACCCAAGTATCCCAGAAGGAAACCGGATGGTCTAGATTTGGATTTTCTGTCTAACAGCTATACAAGGATTTGTGTACAGGACTGCACACATGGCATATTTTGGATCCTTAAAATACTGCCTTAAGCTATCTGTTTTTAATTTCAATAGGAAACCTAAGAAGTTTCCGTACCAGATGAATTGAAACTACTGTAGAACCTTCAACATTACAAAGCTACAAACCTATTTTACAAAAAAGAAAAGCTACTTTGCAGCCATACAGCTTCAAATTTTAAAACCATGTTAAACAGAGAAAAACATTTCAAGAGAGCCATGTGTTCTGCTAGTTTCTGCTCAGTTACCGTTGGAATGCAGTTTACTCAATGACTTAGTATCAGCTATTTTGAAAAATCAGTTTCAGAATTCAAATAACTGCCCACTTAAGTTTAAACAGTTTTTCACAGAGGGTGAATGGACTTCTGATGCATAAGATTAGAAGCAGCAGGAACCAAAAATGCTAATGAACTAGAGAGTTCTACTTAATGGAAAGTATACCAACCAAACAAATACAGTAGAGATGAAACCTCCATAGCTTTCTGCCTGTCCACAAGTTTTTTTATTCAGTATTACATAAGAGAATGTTAGTTCTAACTTTTTGCCATAGAACTGTAACATTAAATACATAGTGTTTACTAGAAATACTGTAACAGCTATCTCAGTAGAAAACAGAAGATACCAGTCAGGTCTCTAAATTCTAAGGGGTGGAAGTCAGAAAATTAATTTAGTCTGCTAACATATGAATGTGACAGCCAGTGCATGAAGATGATGATTTGCTGTTAGTTACTGAATGACCCCAGGGCACAGTCCTTATCTGGTTCATTCCCTCCTAGCACGTGTGTCAAGCCTTACGACTATCAATGGGAAACTGCAGAGGGCCAAAGAGAATGAGACCCCTTCTCCAACCCCCAAAACCCTGACTTGAACATGTGCAGTTATATACATTACTTCTGTATAACATCATGTGAATATCTCCACTAACGAGATCTGAACTGGCAGGAGAATACTATGTAGTGTAAAAGAACAACAACAACAACAAAATCATGAATGCTGGAACACCGAGACAACACAATCCATATGCACTACATGAGGAAATGTAATTCCTCCTCAATGCATATATACCATTACACAGATTCACAGATGGTAAATTAGTTATATCTCCGTTGCATCTACAGAAGATTCAACTCCTGAAAGGTTCAGTCACTGCTGACTGATGACATGCCATTCCACTTTGCAAACATTTTGAAGAAAGATAAGCTACAAAATCAGTGAAGAACCCTCAGTATTTCAAACAGTGACCTCCAGTTCCTAGAGGAAAGCCAACATTCAGAGGTTTGTCCTGCTATCTTCTGGGTGTATCAAATCAAAATGAAGCATTGTTAAGACCTGGAGATACACCCCTAACCAACAGTACCTTCAAACTGATGTCACAGACCCCACAGTAGAACACTGCTGGAAATAGTTACAGGCCTGACATGGAATATCCTTACAAACAATCAAGTTCACGTGCCAGTAAAAAGAAACTAAAGTGATCTTTGAAGCAAGGGCCACGGGACCAACTCACTATCAACAGTCTAACATCTGTACCAATTAAGGGAAAATAAACTACATTTGGTGAGTATCAGCAGAAGAGCCACAATCTAATGGTTTTTAAGTGGCTGCACAGTGTTTGTACACTTCCAAGCAATTAGTTCAAGAGACTTCCCTCTAAGCACTTAAAAATCAATCAGTAGTCTGTAAAACTTACTTATTGGATCTCTAAATCATTGTTAAGAACAGGGAAGCCATGTTTGGTAAACAAACTGTGGGTTCCAAAAATAAAGGACTGTATCTTTCAAATCTTGGATGAAATGTGTGTTTCACAACAAGAAATGAGGCTGCAACAGAACATACAACCTTTCTTTGGCACCTTCAGAGACAGCACATCATCGAAAAATATTTCATATGCAAAAATTCTTCCATGGAAATGAATTACTGTTTCAATGAGTCAAGATTTTTGTGATTTACTTGTATCGATGAGTTCTGAAATTTGAAAATTAAGCAGAACTGGAACAGATGTGTTTAGCTGTACAGACTGGCTCAGAAATGTGACAATCTACAGCAATGAGCACCTTCCCCTTCAAAAATAGGCTGAGCTCTTCATGTATCCAACAAATCATATACCTTTTTTGATACTTACTGGTAGAACAGCTGCTATGGTAACAAGTTTTTAAGAGCAGAAACTACTAAAATTACACGTGTAGATTTTTTTACCTAGCAGAAGGTAGAAAGTCACTTGAGCAAACCTGCAACCAAGATACAGTACATGGCCTCTCCTTCAGCAACAATTTCAAAACAGCATAAAACCAGAACAGACTCCAACTCTCTTCCTGCACAACAACACAGAGCACTACTGACCACTAGAAGCATCTTCAAACAGATTTACTTACTACACATGGATTATTTACTGACTACAATGCTCACTTGGTAAGATCCCTGAATGATTAAAAGGCAAAAATACCAACAAAACAAACCCACTCAAAAAGAAAATCCCCAAATTACTCCAAATCAGATTAAAAAAACCCCTGAACACCTCAAGGATATTGTACATACATAAAATAAAAACCTCAGTGCTACAGAGGCAGTAAGCCACAGCTTGTACTCCTATTAACTACAGGGGCTGTATTTTCAACCTGTAAGGAATGTGACTTTTATAACACAGAAGAAATCCTAAGGAGCTGAGAGGAGAAAGAAAAAAAAAAAAAGAAAAGAAAATTACCTCCCTGAAGTTGAGGAGAAAATAGTATTTCATCTCAACATGTGATACTGCCAGGGAGCTCCTAATTTTCATACAGACAACAGAAAAGGTCAAAGAAGCAAACAGAAGTTTTCAATGGTCTTCAAGTAGTCAAAGCAGTACTGCCTTTTTCTATAGCTAAACACATGCCATAAACCCAAATGTATTGCTTACTATATGCAAGAAAAATGTTAGGATGAGAATAAAGAGTTATTTAACTAGTGGTCCACATTTCATTTTAAAAAGTTATTCCCAAGCACTAAAACGACACGTAAGTAAAACACATTGTAAAAGTAGAAAATACTCATTGCAAAAAAATTTAAACTAGATAAACTGTTTTGGAATTGAAATGACATACATATAGATTTAAGTAAACAGATTTTAATTCACAGCACAAAAACGCTGTCAGTATGTGGAAAGATGGCTTCTATTTTGTAACAGAGGTATCTTTAAAGTTTATGTAAGTCATAAATTAAAGGTGAAATTTCCCCTTTAGTAGGAGTACACTGTCTTTCCATCCCTGTCAGCAACTGAAGTTTATACAGTAGGCTGTGTATGAGAAATCACCATTTTGTCCTGTAACAGGATTTATATTAAGAAAGGAAGTGCAGAATGAAATTATTATTTCATGTGTTTTTACCTGACCAGACCGCCAAATTTCATTTTGTTACTTGACAAGAAGGGGCGGTATTTTAACGGAGGCACTTGCAGGCAAATGTCACATGTTAGGAAGAACATTCCCTTCATGTGATAGGTATGTTAGCAAAGTACATGGCTACAAAAAATGTTTAACAGCATCCGCAGAAGGCAGTGTAAGAATTCGCTCTTCCATTCTGTAATCTTTTCTAGGATGAAAATGATGACTTCATGCACACTGGGGTTTCACACTCACAGACGGATGACGTGAAAAATTTCTTCTCACAGAACGCGACTTCGATTCCTGAAGAGAGTGAAAAATGCTGTGTTGTTTCTTCTATTTCAAAGCGCGTCCCATTTACTAAATTAATAATGCTTCAATGAAAACTTACAGTCCACTTTGATATTGCATCAGCTAGACAGATTTGGTTCAAAAAGGAAAAACAAGTTTCCATTATGCACCTAGGTGAAGTTCATAGTGGCAGGAAATATCTTTCCTTATTTACAAGTATGGCATCTTAGAATTAGTTCAGGATTCTTTTACTAGAAATATAAACCAGTTTTGCTCATTGACCATACAGCTTTACTAAAGTATGTCAAGTTATTAAAGCAACTGTATCCTCTTTGTAATTAGATGGGGAGAACTTATTTTTATAAAATGTTACAGTGCAAAACTATTTGACCAATACTATTTTTTTTAACTTGTAATGTAGATTAGAGCAATGCATTACTATGAGTATTTATAATAACACTTACATGAAGGTTTTAGAAGTTAACACATTTATAAAACTTGAGCTGAGGAACTGAAAGCTGCCTTATTTGTAAGCTGACAAATAGGCAATGGACTGTGCCCAAGTAATTTGTTACTGCACGCCACTAGCCACTGACAAAGGGATAGGAAGTGGCAGAAAATACAGCTACCATTTTAGGCACAGGCACAAACACTTGTTAGAATACTTGATACTCTGATTATTCTTCCAAAGATCAAATTTCCTTTTAGTCTCTCTTCATCTCAGCTGTTCTATATCCCAAATGTGTAACTCCCATCTCATTTACTCTCTATTTAACTATCCCATGTAAGAGACTTAAGTTTTTGTTTTCTAACCTTCTTATTAGCTCAGGCCTTTTCAGTACTAACCTTTTTTTTGTTAATTTTTTACCCTCCTTTGTGGCTCTGACAGTTTCGTAATACAACCAGCTGTGGTTCATACACCTCTACCAGGATATTCAGCCCACTATAATTTCAAGATAGCAGTTTCTTTCCATCATCTACTAACTCCACATTATGTTGTGCACTGCTTTCTGAAATGTCAAGGTTTCATGGTCATTAGTTTTCATTGTATCAGCCTTAGAGGACTTCAATCCCAATGTGGTTCTCTTTTTCCTTAGTTTGACTCCTATTAGTGTATATATAGACACAAACATTTTCTCTAAGGAGAAAACTATGCTCAGTTTCACACTGGCAAACTTGTAGTATTGGTTTAAAAGCCATATCTGGGGATAAGTGATACAGGCATATATACACAGAGAAGGAGTCACATCTTATGTAGCAAAGCTCTGCTACAAAACAGTGGGCTGTTTAAAGTATCAAATAAGAAACTACTCTAATTTTAACATGTGCAAAATATGTATTCTTCCCTAGGTTCCCTTTATTAAAACCCTGATGTTTTTAAAAAGTGTAAGCAACGAAGAGGCAGCTTTTTCACAGTAAAAGCATGATTGAGCACCTGCCAGAGTACAAACCCATGAGTATAAGCTATTGTAAACAGCATAAAACAGGGAGGAAAATGGGAAGAAGTTGTCAATACAGGAATTTAAACAGTTTTCAGAAACAAAAAAAATCATACATTGGAAGTACTGAAAATTTCCTTCCCTGTTGAAGGAAAACAATCCAAACAACATAAAACTTGGGCAGTTGAACTAAATATAAAATAATGATGAAATTAATATGTACATTACTACCCAGGAATGAATTACATTGATTATATAGAATTTGCTTTATTTAGAGAATTCTTAGGCAACTGACAAACTGCAGGAAGCAGGTAAGTAACGCTGCAGACTATGCTAGATCTGAGTATGTTTTAGTATTCACCAATTCATAAATAGCAACCATTGCAATGATGCAACTGACCCCAAGTTTTCCACAACTCGCAGCTGCTAGCTGGTATGTTGATGATGGATCTCAGCCACACAGGAAGGACTGGACAAGAAAAAAATAATAAATCAGTATAGATAGACTAGAGCTGCCCAAATGCTTTAACAGTGAATGTTCCACAGGGTTGTCAAGTAAAGAGAGAGAATATATAAACCAGAGAAAGCAAAAGAAAAAACCCACTAAATCGAAGTGAGAACGAACTATTAGAAGAGAAAAAGGAGTTTGTAATGAGAACACAGAACTAAACAATGTGAGGAAAAGCATACCACCTGCACCCTTCTATGTTCCAATCAAATTAGCAAATACAGTTTTGGTGGAGTTTAAAATAGCTGTTTTACAGGCAATAGACCTTGCTACAGCAAGTGACAAAGCCTCTTGGCAATTATGACTACAACTCAACATTTCTTAGACATTTCTTAGACTAACGTAACTTTAAACAAAAGGATTATTCTCTGTTTCACTGCATGTATAAATGAAAAAAATACTTACCCGTAGAGAAAATATGTTGTAATATTTATTGTTTCAGATGGAATATCAGATGCAGTGCTAGCATAATATTACTATACTTTCCCCCCAAGTGATTATACCAAAACTTAGAAAAAACATGTATGTCTACTTGCATGTGTATATACACGAACATTTATAAACACACATGTATTTATGTGTATTATACACACACAAATATACATGAACTATAGCACGGGTGACACTGTGTGATCTGGTACTCCTTATGTCAGCCAAACATTCTGTTGGATACAGACTATGGGAACAGCATCAACTCTGACAGACTAGAACCATGCCTACCCCCGACAGGTACACTGCAGCTCAAAAAGATCAGTAAGAAAAAACAAAAGCCAAAAGCATGAAACAAAACAAACCCCACCCACCTCCACATACCTGAACCTTTCACATCTTTGTTCACCATTTGTAGACTGCAACTGTGTTGCTCAGTTCCTCAGGCATCTCCCTCATACACATTTACCAGGCCAGTGCCTCAAGAACTCAAGATAATCACCCAGAAAAACCAAAATCTAACTCACAGATATTTCTGCTGGGTCTGAAACCAAACCCCACATATTTCAATTTCGCCCTCAGGTTTCCCCTGTTACTGTAGATTATATATCTTGTAGTACCAAACACCATCTCATACACATCCTCTAGAAGCATCCAAACATTAATCCCCGTATTAAAGGAGGATATAGATTCTGAAACATCCAGTAAAGAAGAAAAAACCCCTCACACTTAGGTAAAAAAAAAAAAGGCATCACCTGGCAGCCTTTGAAAATGAATGTTAATTTCATAATTTCATCCATTTGTGCAGATGTGAATGTATGAAGTCACTTGCACATGCTATCATCACCAAAAGTAATCAGCTTAAGTAAAATATAAGTGGTCATTAGCAAAAACAAGATCGCAGGGAGGAGAGTAGTATTTTTGATTCAAAATTGATCTTGAATACAGAATTCGAATCATCTATTAGATAAGTCACAATTGGAAGTTGGGGAATGTTTTCTTCTAATTTTCCTTTAGTATTATTAGAAGTTTTGTACTAAAAAGTAACATTTTGTTGATGTAACTTGAGTGGTAAAACAGCGAGAATGAAAAATAAATTAAGAGAATTGTCAGAACTGAAGCTTCTTTTATTAACTGCTACATGGTTTTACATGACAAATGGACCACAACAGCAACGGAAGCATTGGCTTCAAAACTTGTGATTTTCTTCAACTGGTATTTCACCCATTTTGTCTGCTTACCCTTGTAACTTCATTAAATTATGACTACAATGCATGCTCTGTTTTGAGCTGCATTTGAAAGCTGTAAGAAGTCTACAACTGCCAAAGATATCTGGATACTGGCTGCACCCATCCTGCTCTCACCATATGATGTACAGCTTCTAGTATGAAGTGTATGTTTATTCATAGTGCAATTCCTAATGCAGCAGAGGCAATTAGCAGATTACCTTCAAGGTAAAGTCATTATTTGAGGCACCTGCTTTCTCCTACATGGCCACTACCTGGCAATTTACAAGCAGCAGATACATTTGTTGGGGTATTTTAAGACTACAGTCACTAGGCAGCCTTCTTATACAGCTCGGGAGCAAGTGGTAATGACAACCACCTGCTTAATGCAGAGTAGTCTGCTGAAAGCATTTGCTTTTTTCAATCATTATTGAGAGCTCAGCACACTGATTGGCACAATACAAGCTGATCACATTCACTGCATGTGAAATATATTCAAACTCTAAGTGAGTATGTGAAAAGGTAACTTGACACTTTAAAAGTTGTATTTTAGAACTACTAACTTCTAGTAAATGAAGCTAACTAAATAAAACTTAAGACCCAAAGACTATTTGGCATCATCTTGTAATGAATAAAAATATCATAACTCAGTAAGTCTTTATTAGGGTTTAACTGTATTGTGAAGGTACTTGAGATCTGAAGAGAGCAGAGTTTCAATGCTAGGTAACAAGATTTCCCAGAAAACCTGCAAGAATGAGGACAAGCTGCAGGGCAGTTTATTCCAAGACAACACTTATGTTACAGCGCCCTCTACTGGAAATACTTAGTACATATTGTTACAGAATGAAAAAAAATCTTCCAGGAAAAGTAAAATAAATTAAAACTACGTGAAAAAGATATTACATGGCTTTTATTCCACTCATATTTAGTCTGCCATTTTCAGCTCAGTAAGCATCTTTCACAGAAGAGTAAGTGTTGTAATATCATGTATAACTACTGATAACATATTTTTGTTATCAGGCAAATCAGTTATGACATTATTTAATATATAGTGTGAATAGCCTTATTAATTTAGATAAAAGAACCTTAAACTGGGAAGCAAAAAAATCCAACAACTTGCATCAAGCAACAAAACAGTCATATTTTAAAAGAGCCTTTCTGAATTGGAACTGCACAGAAAAACACCCAGAGTTGACCAACTGGGACAGTTTCTGTGCTTCAGGTTTCAAAAGCCCACCTTTCCTCAACATGAGGTTTAATTTAAGGCTGCAAATAATGAATTCAATGTCAAGACCCACAGACAGAGACAAGGATTCATAGTCATCATTTCAAAGAACTGAATGAGGGTCGACATTTTCTCTCAAAATATGTTTTTCATTTGCAGTTTTCCTTGTGTCTCAGTCTTAAAATAACTAGTCATGTATTTACTTTTTGGTTTCCCCAGACGGTTCCGTAATAACGTGTACATCATCTGCAACAAAGCTTCAAGTGAAGAAACATCTCAGTTTCTCTGCAGTACTTCCCATTTTCCTTATTTATTAATTCACCCACGCCCCTCTTCCCTTGCTGCCCCCACCCCCCCTTCAAGAAAGGGGACAGCAATACTGCAATGCTTGCTTTAACTATTATGGTTTGATACTCACGGCTGCAGGCATAGCTACGTGACTCTGGGCATAAGGCTGGTGGTGTAGTGTTTGAACTCCATGATCAGAATACAGCTAGTATAAAAAAAAAACCAAAACAATAAAAAGTTAGCAGAAAAGCTTGTTTCATGATCTTATGTTTTTGCAAGCCTTTCACACATGTTTAAGAGTCCTTAGAACTTCAAATTTTGGGGTAAGTTTGTCTGAACTACTGACTTATTAAAACCCAAAATTTCAATATTTAAATTTATGTTTTGCCCACTGTACCAAAGTTGGGTAAACTTCATTTATTTTGATCAGTGTCACAAATCACTTTCCTTGACAGAAGTGGCAAATTCTCTACTACAACATCATTTTGTTCAGCTTTAAATGGAACAGTGTTTAACTGTGTAGATAAGCACATTGAAATGTAATTCCCAGCATTATCAGACTTATAAAGATATCTACATAGAAATAATACAGATTATTCTTGGAATTTTACACCATTCTTCTGAAATTCCACACACTGCTTCCCTTAACATGAACAAATTGCCTACCTGTGAACTGAGAGTACATTATGTATCCAAGTATTCCTCAACTAACTATGTATTTTCCTAGTGCTCACGGATTTCAAATTTCTCTATACAAGTTTATATCCAATTCATGAAATACTAAAGGTAAAATAGCAGCATCATTAATAAAATTGCCATTATAAAATAAATACCAAGATTTATGCACTTCCAAAATAGCAAGAAAAACGCCAACAACCTAACCTAAGTCTTGTATTAATTCAGTATCTTTGTAGGCAAATTAAATAACTTTGGAATGTGAGAATTTTCCACTTAAAGTATCTGAAATACTGGTTTTGGAACTTCTCTTGGCAATGAAATGCTTGTTAACTTTTGAAACAATATTTGATTAGTGTCCTAATTGAACATCTATTTCAGCATCCCTATTTATGAGGAATGAATATTTAAGAGATATACCAATTAATATAAAATTAAAAATGTGTTGTGATTAAGTTTTTCTGTAGCCATTTATGAAGAGATTGTCTTATTGTACATTAACAATCTCTTAAGCAGAGTTATAAATGCTACTGCTCGAGAAGCAAAAAAAATTGTAAACAAATTAATCATTCAACCACCACTCAATTCACTCGAATCATCACAATACACAGAAGTAACTTCTACTTGTACAGAAGAATTACTTCAGGAAACTACTATAGTTTAGGTACATTGACCCAACATTCCAAAGAATCTGACTTGACTTAAACATTACTTGCAAACAAAACAAATTGCCAAGTCCTTATAGTGCTGCCTGTAATACACCCGTGTCCCTCCAAAGTATTTCAGAGTCAAAGCATCCTCCTAGAAAACTGGAAGAGAAACTCTAACTTGAGGACACCTGAACTTATTTAACAGCAGCACAAGTACAGAACAATTGACTGAAGTGCTCTCAACAGCCAGGGCTTAAACTAAAAGATTATGTTGTTCAATTGCAGACAAACTTCTGTCAGTACATTTTTTTACATTATTGAAAATACCTCAGGAACTGCAGCTTCCATTAGGAGAGGTGGAGATATACATCCACCTTCCTGGGTAATTCCTACTGGCTGATAAAAGACTTCAGATGGCTGCAGATATAAGAGTGGAGGTGAAGAGGTAGGAGACTGAAATAAAACATACATTAATAAATTACATGATTTCAGCACTAAAAAGACCAAAGCTTATTTTACAGTCTTCTTTGCTACATATAAACAGAGATAAAGCTTTAAAAGAAAGTGTCAAATTCATCTTTGATAATGAAAGAAACTGAGGGCTAAGTGGATAGAAAGGTCAAGTAGCAGGAGGAAAAATAAAAAAGTGTCCTGTAATTTTTATACAGTTTTCAGATTTTATTTGCATTTTGGAGAACATTGTTAGAGAAGTCCTAGAACTTGTAAAATTGATACTTAATCTCAAGATCACAGAAACATACTACACAGTTAAGTTTTGCCTTGCACAGCATTATGCTAGCAAAACAAGTATTTTTGTTTTAAACTAACCCCCACAGTATTTCTGTAATTCAGCACCCTTGATTTCAAAGCAGCAGATTGATCTATTAGAGTGGACATAACTGGACAAGGCTGGCTGCTACTAAAGTAATGAGGCCACACTACCAGTTCAATCTTAAGGGACTCGGTCCTTTAAGCTTCAAACTTTTCAGGTTCCTCAGCTATCAAGACTCCCATATTAATCTGCTCTGCTACAGAGATCACAAAACCAATAAACTCTCTTCCCCAAAATGACCAAGTCTGCAATTTCAAGTTCCTCCTATTTCAAGGGTCTGGGTTTAAATTCCTTCCCCATATTTCTGTGTCTATTATGCTTCTGCTAACAATACTCCTGTGAAATATCACAGTATCAGTTAATCAGCTACTTAAACCTCATGACTTATCAGGCAAAATTTGGCAGTTTTAAAATTACTCGTATATTTAATACAAACTTTTTGTCAGAGGGAGAGCAAGATGCTTTCTTCACATAAAATTTGTATATGATGTTTCAATAGATGCTATTTTATGCCTTCTACTGTATCAGCAAATCTTGTAAGTGCATTGCTGAAACACAGCAATTAATAGTCATCCCAAAAAGTGAACAGTGGGCAGTGTCACTGTTAGGTAAGTGCCCCGTATGTTTAAACTAGGTGAAAAGTAATGGTAAAATGCTGCAACTATGAACTGTATTTACCTGTAGAACAGACCACTGCCACTGACCTGGAACACACTGTGTTGGTGCCTAAAAGCAAACAAAAATATGTTACTAATGTGATCAAGAACATATGCACACGCACAGAAGAATTCCTAGCACTATAGAATCATAACCATCTCAAACCTATAATGAATTCTAAATTAGAAAGAAGAAACAGAACTTTCATTAAGCTCCACAAAGTTCAGGAATGTTGATTTATCTGTATCCATTCAGCCTCTGATTTGGGCATTTCCTAAGCTTCAAAAACAGTTAAATCAGATTCTCAACAGAGGCACTCAGACCACAAGAATCAAAGGACACTAGTGGGAACACTGAAAATGCTGTAGCTATAAGGAAAAGAGTCTTTGACTATGAAAGGGGTCAACTACTGGAGAGACTACCCAGAAAGTTTGTGGAATCTCCATCACAGGAGCTGTTTAAAACCCTCCTGGACAAGTACCCAAGATACCTAACCTAATCAGTCCTGCTTTGAGCAGGAGTTTGGCTTGGATGATAAAAGGTTGGTACTAAGCTGGTTGTCTTGCAACACAAAAGAAAACCGTAATATATTATCATGTCGTTACATAAGTAAAATAAACCGTTGTTTAAAGAAAGCAGCCAATGAAATTAAAGTGTATTTGTTATCACTTTTTACTTCCTAAGAATAAACAAACCTACGACAGTGCTGCAAACAGAGAAACACTGACTCTCTGAAAACCATTTTCAAACAGATACCTGGTAATGGTAAGTAGGAGACTGATAAACGGGAGGTGCCACCATCACAGGGGAACTGGAAACAGAGCGCGACTTCAAAAGAAAAAAAGTTACAGGTCTTATGCAGCAGTTTCCTAAGTTGTCACTATCAGGCACAGCCCTGGAGTACTATAATGCTGAACCTCCCCTCCCTTCTGAAAATGGATTTACCAAATTTTTACTTAGGCTTCAGATTACTCAAAACCACTGTTTCTAAGGGCCCACTTCAGATGAGAAGTCTCTGGCATATGCACTTAGTTCTTCCCAAAAAGCACTAGACCATCACTATCTAGACACAGTAAAACAAAGCTTCTCCTGCAGTAAGGCCCAGACTGATTATGAACTATCCTGTCCAACAGGTCACACCAAAGCAAAAGTCCTCTGCAGAAGCAAAATACACTGAAGTGATACTTAAAAAACACAGTCTAACGTAAGGAAGCCATTTAAACATCTAGTATGAGGCACAGCTGAAGAAACTGGGAAGCATAAGGGACATAACACTACACTCATCCTCGTTCACAGAAAAGCATATATGCCAAACGAAATTACTTACTGGCCATGGCTGCTGAACAGGAGAAACTTCAGATGTATGAAAATAAGCCACTCCGTTATGGTAAACGTATGGATATCCACTTGAAGTAGTTAAGTACATTGTACCAGCCTCCGGGGATACAGCAGTAGTTGTGTACATGGTACCTGCTTGTGGTGTTACAGCAGAACCTGGAATAAACATTTGAAAGTTTACTAGCAAATAACTTTTAAGATGTATACATCATGACAGAAATAAGGGAACATCATTTTTGAACTTCAGAGGAAGAAAACACTCAAAGGAAGGAATGTGGAGCAGAGTGCCTAGTGCCATGTCAATTCCCTCTCAAACACAAAACCATGAAGGCAGATGGTCACAGGATGTACCCAGAAGAAAATGGGAAGGGTTGCAGAAGATGATATGCACAGAAATTACCGAACACAGATAACTCCAGGTACCAACAAATACATGTATTTTTCATCTCCAAATGTCCAAAGGTAAATTGACATTACAGGAGATTTTAATGGGTAACCTC
Organism: Scytalopus superciliaris; assembly: GCA_013400415.1. Classification (NCBI taxonomy): domain Eukaryota; kingdom Metazoa; phylum Chordata; class Aves; order Passeriformes; family Rhinocryptidae; genus Scytalopus; species Scytalopus superciliaris. Next base: position 503,719 of record VXBX01002363.1, on the reverse strand, counting down.
CACATACTCCTATCTAGCTGAAACAAAATTCAAGCACTAAAACCAACAGAATTACAAGGTAGTGACTGGTTTCTCAACACACGAAGACTGTTTCTGTGATGGCACATAAACTGGCAAAACTGGTTATCCAGGTATCAGCAACAGGGACTCTTCCCTGCAATGCTGTCAATTATGACAAAGGCTACAAGTCAGGATGGTCTGATCTCAAAGTGGAGATCCATTGGCACAGCCCTCTAACAGGTGCTGACCACAAGTGCTCTTCAAATAAAGCCCCAGATTGTTTTTCTATTCAGCTATTTCTCTTCAAACACTGCATCGGAGATCACCTAAACTCTATTCCTGTCTACGTTTTTCGGGGACTAGGACAGGACTTTGTTCTTTCAAAACTTTGTGTCAAACACGAGGACAAATTTCAGTTCCAAATAGAACAAGACTTCTTGGAGGGGTAAAAAAGAAAAAAAGAAAAAAAAGAAAGAAAACTTAATTCTCTAATTGAAATTGAAGTCTAGAAATCACATAAAATATAACATAGCACCGAAAAAAAAAATCAGGAAGAACACAATATAATGGAAATCACTAAACAATTTTCAGTTTGATTGACCATGAGAGCAGACACACTGAAATCAGACCATAGGATATGTCCCTGGATGCCAATATGATCTTGTAGCACAGAAGTATCCTACGCATGAGAGAGCACAGGTAGTCAAAAAGGTCCACAGACAGATCTCAAAAGGACACAGGAGCTTTCTTCAGTGTTTATTTTTTGTTTTTTACCCCTCTGTTCCTCTCAGATCTCAGAATTAAAACATGCAGTCAGAAATATGTCTGTTTTCTATCAATATACACATTCAGCACAAGAGTCAGAGGAATGAAGCACCACAAGCCAGGCAACACAACTGAGAAGTACAAGTCAAAGATGGAAACAGAAATAAAGCACAGGAAAAAAAGGCATATCACCTCTTGATGATGACTGAGCAAAGATCACACTAAATAATTTCCAGAGCAAAGAAACCATACAATTGGAATAAAGTACTCCCTTTCCCCTGGGCAAACAATATTCCATACAGTCACACAAGGGATAAGGGTGTACCTAGGGACAAAGGGAGGAAGGAGGTGGCACACTTCCTTGTCTTCAGGAATGTCTGCACCAACAGCGTGCACATGACTAACAGATAACATGACAGAAGCTACAGAAGCTTCAGAATGAAACCAACATTCTTCTGTATTGTCCTTAGACTGAAGATGAGCAAAAGGTTGGGCTTTTTCCTAACTCTTCCAAAAGCTACCATTGGACAGATACTGAAGTTACAAAGTATACAACTGCCTGTTGCATTTACAAAAGTAACCTATTTTACATCTGACATCCAGCCCTTGCTGTGGACTAGCTCTGAGATCTTGTCTTAAAAGTTGGTGATTTATATCCCACATTTTCAGTATCCATTCAGTATCTTACAGCACACAACTCAAGAATAGAACAGTGACTGCAACCTCAGGGTTTCTACCAAAGAAAGCAAAAAAAGGTGGTCCTGATGGATTTTGGTAACATAAATAAATCAATGATTAAGAGTGCAACGAACCAGCACAGCCTGCTTTATCCTGTAGAACCTGTGAGGGCAGTCTAAAAGTTTAGATTTAAGGTTCTGCCAGGCAATTTCAATTTCCATTGTTTGTTCTTAGATAGGTAACCTTTTCCAATAAAGTAAACCAACAGCGTATTAAGAGAGGCAAAAGAACCAAAAGACCACGAATCTATTTATTTGCACATTTCCACTGGTATGTATTTATTTTCACTGCAAACCACCCCAAGCATATTCCACGCATGGCATTAATGCAGTGCAAGACCAGGTACATCTCAGTTAAAATACCCACGATACACAAAATACACAAATGCAAGTAAAAATACATACGAGCATTAGGACTCCGTAGTTGTTGCTTTCTTATTGCTGGACCAATATTCAATTTCTTATCCTTATAATTGAGTTTTTTAGCCTAGAATTAAAGAAAGACATTATTTTCCACACAGTTCTAGGCATCCGAGAAATGAAAATCACAAGTTTCACACTCCCTTACTTTTTATTTACACTGCATTGCAAAGCTACACTAGTTCCTTTTCCATCCTAATTTTAGATTGCAAATACACAAAATTAATCACTAGTAATTTCAAGCGTTATTTACTTCACATGGAGCCTCCTGATTCACAAGTGATACCTATAGTTGTCAGCAGATTTTTTCTACTTTAGCTCTCATGTATTTACTGCTTTTAAAAAAGTGCATGTGTACATAAGACAATTTCAAGTATAAAGACTAAATGTTTTTGTGATCATGAAAATATTTTACAAGAGACTGGAACAAAAAAGTCTATGAAAAAGACCAGATTATAAGGACTGAACGTAAAACATGCACATATACACTCATGACTGCCTTAGAACTTCACACCTACTAGATTTTAAGCAAGAAAGAGACTGAAGTATTTTGTTCAGTTTGGAAGTTCATAAACAAATGTTAATTACGGCAAACATACCTATATGTATTAAAACAGAGAACCTATTAAAACCCAGAGTGATTCCTAGAAAACAGACATGCATGTCAGTCAAACTGCATTCTAACACAAACAATATGAAGATGGTTCTTCCCAATGCAGTATGTTTCACTGATGTGATCCACCAGAAGTTCGCATCTTTTTTTTATACAACACTTTTGTAGTTGAGAGAAATATCTAAGCTGTAAAGATTTCTCCAAAGCAAGAATACTGCAATGCATGCAAAATTACAGAGGATGCTGCAGAAATTGAAGACTAGGAGGAGAAACTGTGGGGAATAAAAAAGTCACTTCAGAAAGATAGGAAGAAGCACCACTAGTATTAATACAATATGACCAGAAAGAGTAAGCCAATAAAATTCCTCAATGTCTGTTCTCAACTAACACAATTTAATACTTTAGCAGACTGCAACATAGAAACAAAAATTTCTGGAGACATTACTCACAACAGAAAAATAGGATAAAAAAACATCAGCACAAAGGATGATCAGAATATCATATAGAAAATCATTCCAGAGTACAAAATGAAAATCATTAATATCCATTAAAGCCTAAAACCTCTGAGCTTAAGATGGAGAAAGACCTAGATGCTACATGATCTTCAGACAAATACGAAGTAGTAGAAATATGCAAGATGAAAAAGGTGATAGGACTGTAGAATATTTAAATTACAGGACTTAGAGTAGACAAAGTAAGACATCAGTAAGACTTCACATGTAGCAGCCTTTCAATTACAACAAAGGCAAATATACTAAGCCATTTTCACAACCATACTCACTGTCATTGGTGTTCAGTTTACAGAAATAAAGCAATAAAAAAAAGGGTAGAAAACCAGCTGACTCAAGAAGTCCCTGTCTGTGTGCTCTTTTGGCTCCACATAACCGTATTTTTTGAAAACACTAAACAAAAAATTTCTTTGAAAACAGCTCTTATTTTGAATTTTAATACACAAATTTCCAAAGGTTCAGAATGTCTGCGTTTTAACCAGCTTTATAAATTGTGAGAAGGCAATTTGCAAGTCTTGGATGCCATTTTCTCTGGGTTTTTTTCCCCTGCACCTGGATTCCCTCACATGAACGAGTAAATCCTGACTGACAGATCTCTCCAATATGTTCCAACCAGAACATGGAGCATACACTTAACAAAACAAAATGAACTGAAGAGCTAAAAACGTCTCAAGGGAGACTCTGCAAGGAGTGTTAACACAGTAATGTAGCTTAGAGGAAAAGCAAAAGGTACGTGACACGAGCTTCATAATTTAAGACTTCAAGTGAACCTTACTATTACTAAAGGGAACGACATCAGGTCTGACAAACATGTCAGAATAAGACAGCAGTTACCTTCTCAACTCCCCACAAAAATCTTGACAGCAGTGGATTTTCTAGTAAAGCAAATGAAAGAAATTCTGAAGTATAAAGTTTTTGTAATTTTGTACTTACTGTAAACCCCATGTGGACCAAGAACATACAGACTGGATGTCACAGTTAAGAACAATACTGTCAACTAGCAAGTTCCTTCCCCAGTTCCAGAAGATCTCAGTATAAGTCTTATCTTAGATCTCTTTAAACCATTTTATTAATGAGACCAAACTTACCAGGTTTTCAGATTGGCAAAGAGAGGACCAGACAACCCAAGCTACTCGTGGCTAATACAAAATGAGTTAGTTAAGAGATAAACACAGTGGGGACTACTGCTTACATCTTGTAAAATCTTCTGTGCCTCTTCTTGGGTTTCAAAAGTAACGAAGCCATACCTAAATGAAAATTATAGAAGTTAAGCCTCTAAAGTTCACATTTACAGATGTTGCATATTCTTAGTTGATATACAGTACAAGTCACATTACACGGTAAACTAAGGGGTAAAAAAAACAATTACAGAAGTAAAGATTGCATTAACAACTGCATTCTTAACACTTTTCTTATTAACTATATGGTAACATATCACTGTGAATGAACAACTTACATAGAAAGCTATCCTTGTTACTCAGCTTATGTCTGAAGTTCCTTCATTGCTATTAAACATTTTCATTTAAAGCTTTCACTTTTCATGCTTGACTCAGGATGAGACACTTGGGATGTTTTGGGTTTTTTCTTAAATTATTATTATATTACAATTCATAGTACAGCTCCAAACTACTTCAGAAACAGCTGTGAATGCTCCACATTTCCACAAGCACTATTCACTGTTTTAAATTGAGTGCTTAGAAAAAGCAGCAATGCAGAGATAGAGTTTATCTGTGAATTATCCTTGTAATTCTTAACATGATTAGCATTGAACTGCTCCATGGTGACCACAGATGAAGCAATTCTCACACTTTGTGACATAGTATGTCTTTCACCACACCTCTTCTACCTGCTGCAGTAAATTAAACAGGCTTTCTACACATAACTTGTTTTTCCAAACCCCCTCACTTCATTCCCAGAGCAATCTTGGCCACTGAATGTGGCATCGACTGTACAAAGTAAGTATATGATCATGTATAATACACGTGTAAAAACCAAAAATTACCCACTCCCCAATCTGACTTTCTGAATTTCCAAATTTTTTTTTTTTGAAAACTTTTAGTATACCTAATTTGTTAGGATCATGGCTCATTTCTCGGAGTCAGATTTCAGATGATACCAAGATGACCTCTGTCATTCCTGCCAGCAGATCAGATTTTGCAACACAAGTTATCTTTCTTTGTGAGCATTTCCATGCTTATTTGAGTACAGAGGTTCAGTAAGTCTGATCAGACATTCTTTTAAATTTGTGGGCTTTTCTTGTATTGTCTTCTCTAAACAAACCTGGAAACATTTCCAAGTTCAAAAAAACACAAACTATTTTCCTACTTGGGACCTTACCTACACAGACGTTACATTCTATGGACTGTCTGGACAATAAAGTAATAGAAATAACCACAAACTCGTCAGTTTTTTAAAATCACTTCTCAAGAAGAAGCACTGAGCCTGTGTTTGGATTTCCAAAGAAATCCCACCACCATGTAAAGCAATCATTTTCCAGCATACTTACTGTGAGATGTATGTTGGCAATCACAACTGCATCAGTTTTATGGGTTATAAAGACACACATACTGCAAGCCTTAGATATTTCTTGGAATTTCATAAAAAGGCAAGTGGCTTGGTGACAGATCTTGGACCAGGACCAAGTCCACCACTGTCATGCAAGTGCACACTCAGTGCCAAGATCTGCAGCTCTGTGTGTAACTTGCTGATGTGTGTCAGGCTTTGACAGCATCGAGAGGCTACAGCTCAGGAGAGGACTTCACACATTCCTTTTTGCTTCAGCCCTCTTTCCACCCTTCTGTGGCAGTGTACTCTCCCACCTTATTTACATCACCATCCTTTGGGTTCTAGCAACAGTTTCACTATGCAATCTTAATCTTCCTCCAGGTTTGCTCTTCAGCATTTCTCTTACTGTTGACTTCTGGTCTTAGTCACCCTTTTCTGTTGTCATGATTGTCAGATTTGTCCCCTGTGCTCTTGTTCCAAAAGTCTTCACACAAAATCTCACTCACTGCCATGCACTGCAGCACAATCAGGTATATCACCTCTCCCATTTCTAGGCTTCTTTTCAAACTGGCTTTCAGTAATAGAAATAAATATATTTAATAACTAAATAACCATTTTAGGATAATCTACTTAAATAGCTGTCATTAAGAAAACCCTGAAAAACTGAAAACTATTGACTTTGTCCTAGTTGCACACAGCTTCATCTTCTAAAAACATGACTATAGTTTTAGTTAAGCAAATTACAGAGACATTTTTATGGAGGTGTTAAAAGGCAAGAACAGATTTTTGCAAAGATGGATTAGCTGGGAACATCAATGAAAAACTTAATATTCTGAACTACAAAAATCAATCAAATTTACTAGAGTAAGTCAGATTTCTGTTATATTTTCTGTTTCCACAACACGCTTATTCTACTATACCAACCCCTTGGATACTCCTGCTCTGTCATTTATTATCTTCACTTCTCTCACACTGCCATACTGAGCAAAAAACTTCTTCAGGTCATTTTCATTAGTCTAGTACAGTAAATCAAGAGGGGAAAAAAAAAAAAAGGAAAACTTGGTTTGCATAGTTATTCAGTTAATATTTACCACAGGACTTCTAACAGATAAAGTTTGCTACTAACTAATTAAACCCCTGGATATGAAGAGAGAAGAATGAGCAAGTATGAGCCTCACAGCCTGTTTAATTACTATTACTTAATTGCATTCATTATTGAGCAATAATGGTGGAAAGTCATTAAAACTCCTCTTTGGTGGATTTATGTAACAACTATCCTTTTACAGATAAGACCACTAAGGCAGGTTTACTACACCTGAATTTTAGTTTCTGTGAATTATGTCCTAGAGCAACTTACAGTATGAAAAATTACTACCATATTTTCAGACTTCAAATCAGCAGGTTACACAGGTTTCTATGAAGGATGAGATATACACAGGCCACATACATGAAAAAAATTCCCTCTAAACCACAATGATTTAGGAGTCAAATTCCCTGAATACACATGGTCCCTCTTTCTGAAGGAGTTTTAACTTGAGACTCTGCAAATATGTACAGGCACACCACTGGAACTCCCCACTATAAGTTAAGGAAGAAAAGGTTGTTTCAATGGAGAATGATCTAAACCAACTTGGAAGAAACTGCTCCCTTTTGAGCATGCATGGAGCAGGCCAAGTTTCTAACATAAAGGCACACCTAAGCTATGTGAGCACTCCCCGACTTTCTGTGAATCTTTTTTTAAAAGGTAAGCTTGTATCACAGAGAGTGCCCTAAACACCATATTTGAGATTTTCAAGTTTTGTTCTACATGGTCCTTAGTTAACACTACATCTAACACCAGAAGAGGTCCAGTTACATGCATGCATCATTCATCTATACTTTACCTTATCTTAAAGTAGCAGTAAAGCAGTACTTCTGCTATTAGTGAGTGACTTTCATTGCTTTTAATTATATGTATACAAATTACTAAATCCCTTCCAGCACATCACAGGTTTATCTGCCTCATCCAAGACTGAAATTAGTGCTGGAAGTGTCATCCACAGACATGAAGGATTGCTACACAAGACTATGAACTTGGAAAGACAAAGGTTCTTTTGTAGAGCAGTGCACTGAAAGGGAATAAGAAGGAAACACTCTTCTAAGATACACAATGAAATCTGCAAGTATGTATACAAACATGGTACCAAGAAGCTTACCAGAAACACGTTCAGGACTTGCCTTTTCTTGATTACAAGACAAAGGCACTTGTCAGACTCTTAAGAATGACACAGGCAAAGGCTTAGCATTAGCCTAAGATGGCCCACACCTTGAAAGAAAGAACTTCTCAGACCAAGAGGAAAATGTTCCCAACTCTAACTTCTCTTACTGAATTGTTTCTCTAAATCTGAGAAGCCAGATGTTTACTCTTATGAACAGGAATGACTGCTACAGTGATGGTCTGAATGGTGGTACCTGCAAAATTATAAAAGAGCTTGCAAATAAGTTTTTGTTGATTAAGTGTCTCCCTTTTTCACAAAAATAAAGTGAATCACTTTTATATACCCCCAGCTGACTTGAGTAAGACCTTTGGGGGAAAAAAACCCCAAACAACAAGACCCAATACTTTTTGCCATGAGATTCCCAACAGAAAACAATTCAAGACTGACACATAAATCCTACGATTTGATCAGAAATGTAAAACTCTGTTTGATATAAAGTGCCACAGCAAATGAAAGAGTAACTAAAATGTTTGTAGGGGTTTCATCCCTTCTGTTTCCTCACCCGTCAAAAATTCCACCCTCCTTATGCTTAGAAACACACTTAAACTCTGTTGAAAATAAGATTAATAAACAACTTTGAAGCACCAGCAACTGAACCAAGAAATCCCTCAAAATGAATAATAACTAGGATAATTAACACGGGTATCGAGATGTTAGGCAGAGGTGTTTTAACCTCCGAAGCTGCAGCACAGACTGAATAGAGCAAGAGAACTCTTTTCATACCTCTAGTAATTTGCTTACTATTGGTGCAAAAAGCTCCTGAACCTCTTTGATAAAGCCTAAATATCCTGAAGGTCTTGTATAACATCTCTTGAATTAGGAACACCTCTATTTGAATTATCTCAGACAAATGGGCTAGGTGATCCTGGAATTTCTTGCATTTGTTATGCTAAATAGTTTGAGTGAATTGTAAATTCTTGCTCCTCTTCAAATGAGTTGGCACTGAAAAACTCCTCAGCCTAGGAGGATTAAGGCAGAGAAGATACTCTTGGTAGAAACAAAGCAACAGGTAAGCAGACCGAGTATGTTTTGCAAAAATCAATGGTTTAGTGGGAAGAAAAAAAAGGAGTAGCTGGTATAAAGATCTGACGAGTCTCTTGTCACAAATGTTGAAAGTGACTACCCAGCTTATGAGTGGCTCAACAGTCACTGCTATTTGAGGGTTTTAGGTAATACACAAAGGCACAGACATTCTAAGAATTAAGATCAGTAGCACAAATTACGCAGAAGTTTTCGTATTTGTTTTAAAAACAAACACTCGTCTTTGAGAAAATTACTGCAGCAGGTGAGGAATATTTGCATCATAGCTTCTTTGTCTGAACTGGAAGAGAAGTGCTGGAGGAACTGAAGCTACTGACATTTGCCTTGTTTGTCATATGTCACATTGTGACAATTTATTAAATTACACTAGGTATTACATGCAAAAACAACTTCTACATACTTTTCTACCGTAAACTCTACTGATGACAAAAAAAGTCTCTTTGAAAAGAGAAAATTCTGAAGATCTGGTAGCTTCTAGCACTTCAGTGTACTGAGTCAGCTTTGTAGGATAACTAGGTAAACTAAGGCTTAAAGCTTTATTCTCTACTATTGATTTGGATATTACAGTGAAGGGCACTTACCACCTAAGCAAACACACATGATTCTCTTCTTCCTGTTGATTTTTATAGGGTTATAAATTATCATTTTGCAGCAAAAACAGGAAAAAATTACCTTAAAATCAATTCCTCCCACAAAGACACGATTTGGAGTAACTGTTCCGAACCTTGGAGAACTGATCAGATTATTTAACTGCACGGGGGACACAGCGTTGGGACACGAAGGTAAAGATTCTGTTTGCATCTGATCAGTCACCTGCTGATTGAAAGACAGTATTTTCAAAATCTTATGTTACTTGTCAGTAGGTGAAACCCTTCTCAACAGGCAACACATACACAATTTTTTGGGAGGCACAGCAAATGCTGAACAACTGAACATTAACCATGTATTTTTATTCAGAATGCAGCTCAGTGTTTAAACATAAGCTTAGTTCTAAGCAATTCAGTGACTTAATGACTATGGTCTGAAGTTCAATGTTTAACACCTTTCCAAATTAGACATTTAGGGCCTAATCCAGCATTCTTGGTTCAATTTGCATAGCACCCTGATATATAAATCTCAAGTAATAAAATAATTTCTGAAACAGTATTGTCACTAACTTTTCCAACAGGAATTGCAATTAAGGCTTCAAGACCATTATTGCTGTGGTTTTCTGTCCTCCCCCCCAAAAAACCCCCAAACAAAAAACACCTTACTAAAACCAGTCCTGGGCTCTAGTGCCCTGACAGTACCACTAGGCAAGGAGCCCACAATGAAACACAGGCTGCTGCTGTAGGCTGTGGATAACACAGCTAATAATAAGCAGAGTAGTGAAAACTAGAAGTGCTAATCTTGGGGTCAGCCTCCAACCTTTCCTTTGAAAGGATTTCCAAGATAAATGTATTTTTTCTTACTACTGTTCAACCCTTAAAACTTATAGCAAGATCCAACGAAACACATGGAAATATATTTCAACAGAAAGCAATTTCATCTACTATAAAATTCATTTGCTTCTTATCACATCCATCTGTTTTGGCCTCTCAGAAACCAGAACAGAAAATTAAGTGCTCTTAAATAGTTCTCCTTACAGAATCCACTTTATATTTACACTGTCTTACTTCCAGATTTTGCCTCTCTCCCATTGACAGGACAGCATTTTCTTGGCTGTGCCTCTAAACATTCCTAAACAAAACCAAATCACCTATCTTTGGGAGAATACACAAAAATCGAAGGCTGACAGTTACAATGCAGCAAGGAACAGAAGATCAGTAATTAAAAGAGTGTCAGGAAAAAATGCTGTCTTTTTGTTTGGTCCACAAGCCTTTCCAGGATTATTTGATATTCCTTAGCTACCCTGAGAATTGCTCTTACTAATTCTGAGTAATGTGTTAACACTGTCTTTTTGGATACCTTAAAGACAATAAATCCAGCTTAATTCATGCAGTTTAGGGAAGACACAAATCCTTTCAAAACTTACAGAAACACACACCCGGGGCAGAGGAAAACCCAGAGTCGTTAACCTGATCCATTCAGGAGAATCTAATATGCATTTTTTCCTCCTGAAATACTAGCCTAGAACAGAGTCTAACCTGAACAAAACCCAACGCTGCTGGGCAAGGAACAAACACAGTCCCACAGGCTTTAGAAAGAGACTGTTTTTCACAGAGAAAAAAAACTCTCGAGGGACAAGACAGGTTGCTCTGTCTGTCTCTCACACCAAAGACAATACTCTAATTGTATAATCAGCTGGCAACTGTGTTCGGCACGGAAGCCTCTGGATTTACCTGTAACAAATAAAAGCTGACACCACAGCCAAAATGTATTCCTTACCTCAAGGAGCTCAGATGGCATTTTCTCCATGCAGGTTTTAAGAGCTGTCTTACTAAAGAGCGAAACCAAACCAGACAGCAAAGCAAAGACAAGAACCCCAAATGGAAGAAATGAGCAATTAAACACATCACCCGTGAATTCCCAATCACAGAGACCTCAGGGATCATCAAGTCCGACCCTCGATCCAACGCTCATATCCACTCTCATCGTAAAAACCTCCAGGGTCGGTGAATCCAACACCTCTCTAGGCAGGCCACTCCAATACAGACAACCCCCGTGAGTTTCGGAGGTTAAACATTACAATCTGTATTCTGATAAGCACCCCTTTACTGCCAGCGCGGCAACAAGAAACCGGTATTTAAAGAAGTTAAGTATGTACTAACAGCACATCAGTCGCCTAAACATGTTTCCACTGGCTTTTAAACCCCCTTTCCGTAATTTCCCCCAAACAACACGGACACGCACATTTAATTATGTTTTTAGGGGCTGTTCAGTGCGTTTGAGCGCCGCTGTTCAGCGGCTGAGCTGCGCCCACCCTCACACCCAGCACACCCTGAGGCGGCCGCGACAAAATGGCGGCGCCTC
>VXBX01002363.1:479245-491804 GCA_013400415.1 Scytalopus superciliaris | reverse complement strand
CGCGTGTCCGGCCCGCGGGGGCGCGCTCGGGGACGGGGGGGGGGCGGCCCGGCCCCCTCGGCCCGCGCCCGGCCACAGCTGTGCGAACGGGGAGCGCTGGCAGAGAGGGATGGAAAACAACACCTTGGCGAGCACTCTGCAAAGTATTCCAACTCAAAGTGCTCCTTCTTCCAGCCGGTGGGGAACCGGAGGAGAGGCACCGATAGTGCCCGTGCCAGGTGCACCCCTGCGGTCACGTACTGAACAGCACCACAGCCTGCTCGCCTGTTCCTTAAGTTCATCCCGTCTGCAAACGCAGTTTGCCCTGAAAGTATCTCTGCTGTTAAACAGGTCTGGAAAAGGGAGTGACTGAAATGGCAAACTCATAATGAGTGTAGGCACAAAGGTACAGTCTGGCAACCCCCCTGGGTGTGATGACAGCCAGAGCCGGAGTGCAGGCACATGTGTGCAGGAACAGCCACCCCAGCGGGTGTTCTCGAAGCGATCAAACAGTCACAGGCCGAGTCACTGCAGCCCAACCCCGACACACAATGTCAGGGTCACTGTAGGGTAACTTTATCCTTGGCTACTCTCGTGGTTTACTTCTTTAGGGTGCTTTAAAATAAAGACTTCAAGGAAGATTATCTCGACAAGGTCTACAATAAAACACATTTTAATTGAATTCAAACCTTTGTAGCTTGCTTAAGTTTGCTTTATGCAAATTATACCCATCCAACCTAAGCCAAACATCCCTTCACAGGGCACAGACCTGCCGTCCTTGCAGGACCCCACACTGCTCCTTACTTTTATGGTGTTGCTTCAACATCTATCAGCTTCTGCAACATTATTGTTATCACACAGAGTAAAAACCCCACAACCCTAGAAGAGTTTCTAATAATTCTGTTCCTGTAATATATAACAATATAATGCTTAACTCTTAGTATGGGTTTTTTTCTTTTTTTCAGCTGAGAAAACTATAAAAATAAAGGCAATTTTAGCAGAGCTTGATGAGATTTTTTAGAAATAATTATTTTGCCAGATTACAGAACTCTGCTGAATTGCATTCTTTGACTTTTATGAATATTTATCAGACAGCAACAAAGCTTATCCTGAGAACAGCACTACATTTTAATGATGTGAAAGACAGAATAGCCCAAGCCTTTCATGTGCTTCATATCTTGATTTGGGGAATTTAAAGTCAGAACAGCTGAAAGAATAAAGAAACATTCAGAGACGTGAAAGTATTTCACATAGTTTTCATTATTGTATCTTCTACATTATACCTCCTCCTTTAGTTAAAAAACCTAAATCTGGGACACTTACATTTAAAATAAGACAGTTGTGGCAAAAATAGGACTTTGGCAAATAAATGAGAAAGATTGAGCTATTTTTTATTCTGATAATTTAAAACCTGAAAATTCAACACATCTGTAAATGTAACAGGATTACTAGAAGAGCTGCCATGCATACAGGATTTGAATATTACAACAAAGGCTGCTGGGCTGCCCCGGCACTGCGTGGCTGCTTCATTAAGGGAACGGCATCGTGGCTGAGGGAGCCGTTCTCAAAGGCAGTCAGGAGTGCCACTGTTTTTCCTGACACCACATGTCAGCAATACACACAGCATGAAGTGATCTCTCCTGCTGTTCTCTCCCACAAATTAAAAGGCAGTGCTGGACAAAGACAAGAGCTTGACTGTGCTGGTTCCTGTAGGCTCTTGCCTTTTGTCCTTTTTTTAGCATCAGAGAAAGTCAGAGGTTAAGTGAGGAAAGATAAACTGAAAAAAAAGCAAGAGAGAAAAATACGGAAAAAAATGGATTGGGAGGAGAAAGAAGGAAAAGAATTCTCCAGGCACAAAAACACAGGGATGATTTTATGAGTAATACATGGGCCTGACAACAGACTGCTATTTCAGTGATTGATTCACTGACCTTGGAATACACATGCTACCTTTTTTGCCTCTATTATCTTCTATCTATAGATAATAATGCTAGTTTTCCTACCAGCATATTAAGATCCTTTCATGGAAATACAAGCATTAATATATCCTTCTCAGAGGGTGTACCTGACGAAGGATTACTTTCTGCTCTCACTTTCAAAAAATGACTCTTAGGATGTTAATAAAAGATTGACTTATGCCTCTGCTCTGTGGACTACAACTGAAGAAATAAAAGTCTGTAACTTATGAAGATGTACACAGTGATTTCTCTTATGAGCTTCTGAATGGATTCTCTACACCCTGAGCCTAATCTAGAACAATCAAAAAGCCAAGAGCTCTTATGCACTCAAGGACTTGGAGGAAACCTGAGAGAGTGAGCAGTGCTTAGAAGCATATTATGGTGGTCACCTACGGAATGCCACCGGGTAAAAAAGTTACAGTCAGTGCCATGTGAAAAATGCAAAAGGAAATTACTTGTTTCTGGGAAGTTTCCCATTTATTCAAATGGGTGGGTGTGTTTCTCTGATATGACATTTCCATCTTACAGACCCTTTTCCCACAATATTCCCTTTCTTGGGTTAGTTGGGCACATCTCCCTTCTAGATGAGCTGTGACTTCTCACGCCATCCCAATTCCCACCATTCTCTCTGTCCTTTACCTCCTTTGTTTCTGGTTGCCCTATGAATACTCTTGTTCACCTCTTCTTGTCTCTGTACCCCTTTCTTCCCCATAATGGCTAAACTGGTATCCACTACCCCTTGGCTTGTTTTCTGTCTCACTTCAGTTTATACCTGCTTTATTTACAAAAGCATTTGTGTACATTTTATTTCACCTGTCCCTAAGGGGCAAAAGCTTACTGGAAACTGCTGCATAGAAGTTCCCTTGCTGATGGAACTTGTCACAAAATAGGAAGGATACTGCTAAAAGTGTCAGATCTGGAAAGGTACTTGAAAATGTAGTAGCATCTGAGTGAATTATAAAACTGATCAGTACTTTAATAAATGTCCCTAGCAAATGGGAGAATTATAGCACAATCCTTTGTTAAATCTGATAATGTGGCTATTAATAGGAAATACTAAATAAATCTACTGAGAAATCTGACTCCTTTAGGTATTATAAAAGCGTAGTCCTCCAACAAAACACATAGATACATGCCACATGGAAATATTAATAGATCTCCAGTGAGATGAGTGAAGAGAAATTTATCAGACTACTAATTAACTTAGTGTGACAGCTTTGACCGGCTTTTCCTATAATTTTCCCCCTACCGTGTTTCCTTCAGTCAAACAAAAATTTAATGCTTATCCTGAGTCTGATAAATTTCAGGCTTTTAATATTCTTTTGCAGTTGTCATAATATTATATTTTACATGTCTCACTGAACAGAGTATAAAATTCTGCAGAAAGAAATAAATCAGTAGAAAATCCTAGAAACAACTGACATGTATAGTGAAAGACAGGTTGGAAAAAATACTTGCAAGAAAGATAAAATAACAGGCTTTGCTTCCTCTGGAAGCGTAAAGCTACAGGGATGTAAGTGAAATTTAATCATATCTATATGCTGCCATTATGTTAAAGTGCTCCTATAAGGTAAACAGGTTCTTCCTTTCTCAATTAATTTGACTCCCATCTGAGAAAATTGCTCTGGCTTCTCATCTTACATTTTACAACCTGATTCTTCAAATGCCATTGTGTATTTAGGTATCAACTCAAACAAACAAAAAGACAAAAGAAATAATTTACTGTAGTTATGATGTTGCTATCTATTCCACATACTTGGGGAAATTTTTAAACACTTGTGTAATTTTCTTTAATTTTCTTTACTGTGTTTCAAATCCAGTAGCCCCAAAAGGCTTTTCTCTCTGCTGATTTCAGTGATTCAAAGTGGAATGGCACACATAAATACAGTAAAAGAACCAAGCAATTTTATTCTTGCCCATTACACTTTTGTTTCTTATTTCTTTTTTTGTACATGTGGTAAATTACTCTGTACCTGCAGTTTCTCAGATCCAGGTAAGACAGCGACTCCTGTTTTAGCAGGTGCTTTGCTTATGGGGGACACTTGCTTATATCCCCACACATTACTGTTGCTTTTGTTATGCCATCTGCTACTCAAAACTTCTGCAGGTGAAAGTGGAAAAAAGAGTCTAACATAATTGCTATTGCTTAGAAACACTGTTTAAATGGCTGAAAATAGCAGTAAAATAATCAACCTTTACTTCAATTTGTCTGTTCTTTCCCATGTAATACTGCATAGAGCTGTTTGTAATGGAATATATATCAACCTACCATCTACCTTTCCCCTGTGAATGCAGGGTTTCTGTTGTTGCAGTCTTTCCAGTGTATTCCTTCCTCTCTCATGAGTTACATACCTAATAGAAGTCAAAACAGACCTGAAATGGGATGCAGGCAGCCGAGCACAGGAAGAAGAGTTTAAGCCTGGTCTCATTCTCTGCATTATGATTTGAGTTACTTTCCATGTCAGTTGATTGACCTGAGTATGGAATTTAATGATGAAGAGGAGAATTCCAACTGTAAAGCCAGTTGCAGAGATGCAAGTAGCATGTTTCACAACCTCAGACTTTGATATAATTTTTTAAATACTTGGATTCTGATATTTACTAATCAATTTTAGAGAAACAAGCCAGGCAAGCTTTAATGGGCAACACTTGCCGGGGTTCAACCTCACGAGCAGGAATGAACTTCACACATCAATGTGATGCATATTCAAATCCAACTTTATTCGAAACTTCTACTGATATATATACCTTTTTTACTACCATATACACATTTCTATACGCAAAGCAATTGGCTGCAGCCACAGTCCATCCGCCCTTATTCAGATCATAATTGGTTAACAGTTAACTCACTGTGTCTTGTTACTGCTAATTGCTGATCCCATTATTTCTGTTTTCTCATCCTGAGCTTATCACGGTTCCCTTGGCCTTCTTGTTTTTTTCCCAGCCAGTAGCTGCATAGCTTGGATAAACACCAGGTGTTGTTATCTACACTCTAGCTACATTCTGAAACACTGTGTCTGCTCAAAGGATCCCACAAACACTTCACCATAATCTACTTGTATAATGAAATAGACTATCTTACCTGGAGGTCTCAAGTAACTATACAAAGAGGGTCCCTTTCTCTGAAAATTGTGATTATTCTAAAAAAGATTGTTAGATACATAGAAAAAACAACAACTCAAAGCATTGATTTTTTAAAAAGATTGCTAACCATTCCATACTTAACATTAAATTTGACTTGTTTTTATGTAACATAAAGAGATTTTTCCATATTAATACTTCAGTTAGAATCCCACTTTATGAGATCACCTATCTTGCCTGTGTGACTGATTAGGGACTTTTTTGATTTGTTTCTTTCTTATTTTGTTCAATTTGCAATTTACTCTTTTTTTTCTGGATTTTGTAGAGCACAATCTTAGAGCATCTGTGAGCTCTGAAATGTTTTTTTTTTAACCTTTTGCTTTCTATTCAAATCAAGAGAGTTCAAGTATTTGGACCAATAGATAATTTAAATTCAGTTTCTGTTATTTGTAGTGTTTCATACAAAATAAGCCAGTGTAAGTTTTGGCCCACAAAACTTGGTCCAATTTTGGAGCTGGGGATTCATAACACATCATTCTTCCTTAGTTTTTTCCTATCCTCCCCAAAAATCACAAACCTTTGAGGAGTGCTGTGTTCAAGTATGGCTCACTTAGCCTCATAAAACCATTTTTTGGCATCTTTGGATATCACACTTGCAGAATATATATGGGAACACCCCTGCTGTCTTTCAACAGCAGCATAGCCTGAAGGGTTAATACACTTTAATCTCCCCAAATCTTGCTACCACGTCTGACTGTACATCTAAGATTAGATGAAAAGAGGGTAGCTCGTTACAATTAGAGGATTCTTCCAAACCACAAAGTAAACAGGTAACTTTCTTAGTTTGCCCAACACATTTTATTGTGGATTTGTCTGTAAATCTCTGCATTTGGGAGGAAACCTCTCCTGGCCTTGCATTTGCAGAATGCTTCACTTTTGCTAATCCTGCTGTAGGATACAGTGGGAGTTAGTATAAGCCATGGATTTTAACTACCAGCTGATTTAACCCCATCCAGAAAAGACACAGATAAACAGTGCTTAACAATTCTTTCAATTTATGCATGTTAGTACTCCCACAGTGGCAAATTTCAGGAAAATAAGCTTACATAGATTAGTCATTAGGCTTTCTTTTCCATGTCCTTAGATAATCTTCTAACCTGACATTAAGGAACATGAGCTTTTCCAATAAAAGATTAAGTATATTTCATCCCTCATGGAAAATATTTTTAATCTTCTTAAAATCCTGTTCAATTAATACCAGAGGAATTTGAGTTATTTTGAGGATTACAGTGTGATCATAATATTTTTTTTTGTTTGAGGTGATTTTTTCTAATGAATTAAGAGAGACGGGCGAAATTTGCATGCATGAGAAATAACCAGACATAGTATCCTTGGCAAGTTTTCAAATTCATTTATCCAGCTACATGTAACCTTGTGTTTGGAAGTGGTATCAAGGACTAGGCCAAGGTCTGCCTATAACTTTAGTTCCAGTATAAAAAGGAAGACTCTACAGGGTACCAATTTTCTGTTCACACGTAGAAGCTTTTAAAAATATTGCTGGGAAACAGTGTTTTGACTTTTTTTCATATGAAACCAGCTTTCTTTGGAATGAGGCAAATGTGAGTATAGCTCTTTACACTCTTCCTTTGGGGGGCCAGTCAGGCAGAGGCAATCTAAAGACAGCAGTGTACTTCTGACACTTACTTTGGGTGCATCTGGTTTAGCATTTTTGTTTGGATCAAGGGTGCAATTTGGAAGCAAATCTCCTGATCATCCTAACTTATCTACTTGGTTCTCATCACAGAGCAGTTTCCAAGTGCAAACTGACTTCTCAGTTGAAACCAAGAGATGTTGTGCTGTACTCCAATGTGCAGCTGTTCTGTCCATATCTAGGAACTAGATCTCTACTCACACCCAAAGTGCCAATGGTATGGATACCAGGCTCTCATCAACAGTGCTCTCCCTGTACAAATCCACTCCTCATAGATTACTTGATACTTTCCCTCACATCATTGCTAGGAGTTCCCAGAAAGAATTTAAGTGAATTCTTTTCTCCTGATGGTCAGGCTAGTGCATACCACCTCAGTGGTCCAGGATGCACACGATTAACTTGTTTATGACCAAAACTGTTTAAACAATACAAAATCTCTCAGTGAGCACATGTCAGGAGGAAGGCTGTGTGTCTGATTAACAGGCAGAAGAGCCTAAATTCCATTCTTGGTATACTGACAAGATTTCCTCCAAAGTCTTAAACTGCAGAGCAGATATGAATATGACTCCTGCTGACATTGGTAGCAATTTCCTTCTGAGGTGGGAAGATTAGAGACTGTAAGAGTAGCTTTTGAACTGGGATATTACCAGAATGTTTTCTATCCTCAGTAAGAATAATTCCTGGGTAATAGGTATCATTAAACACTAATGCTGCTTCCCTGCCACCTGTACAGTTCATGATAATCCAAATGATCCCAAAAAATTGTATGTAAGTGTGTGGGAACCATGCTGCCATGTGCATTTCTAACACTGAATATATCCTTTGAGCTAGCAAGGATGTGAAAGGTTGTTACATAGTACAGCCTGTGGCATGAAATTGAACCTGTTGATAAGTTATTCCCAAAGAATGGAGGAAATGGCATACATCTATTGGATCATACTGTTCATAGCAGTTAACAAGTAAGTTCATGAAGCCTGAAAGGCAGCAAAAACTATGATTAGATTTCTATGCATGTGTCACAGCTGAAGAAATACTAAAAACAATGATCAGAGGAGTTAAAAAGAGCTCTGTGAAAAAGACAGTAATTGGTAAATGTTCTCATTAAGTGGAATTACCACCTACCTTAAACAAGAGCCATTATTATTAAGTTTCATTAGACTTGAAAAAGAATTCATCTTTAAGACTCCTTCAGGTCCTCAAAATTTCTTTTCTACTGTGTACAACATGCCTTCTCTTCCCTCCCCCAAACTAAGCAACTAGAAACTAAACATGGGCAACTTGAGAAAGCTTCACTGGTTGCACAAGTGAATAAACTCTGTTTTGCCTAGGTTGTGCATGACTTTTGGGACTATCTGATGTTGTCTGCTAAAAACCTTATTTTCAATTACTTGTTAACTTTTCAAACTTCAATCAATTTGGCCAAAAATCTGAAGGTGGGTGTATGACTCAGGTTGTGAATCTTTATGGAAGGGAGATGCAGCCTTGGCAAACACCTACCCTTGAAAAATCAGGTTAAGAAAAAGATGTTTTTTAGTTATTTACAAAACCAAACCAACACATGACATTTTACAGTTATCCCTTACAAAAATCCTAATTCTTTTACAACTGATGGTATATTTGGTAGAAGAATTGCTTCCTTGTCAGGAATGTGCTCTTTCATGTCTACTAAATTTGGTTCAATTATTGTTACCTGCTATGCCTTTGCAAAATTTGTTTACAGAATCTCTCCATCCCAGATTTTACTCCCCTTTTCATTCCAGGCTTTACCTAACCCAGGCTCCAGTCAGTCTCTCTGCAGCTGTGGAGCAGTCGTGCTGTATCACAGCAGAGCCATGAGCTCCTCCTTCTTTGCAGTGACCCATCACCATGCTGGGTGTGGGGTGAAGGAACTAGGTTGGTCAAAGGAACAAAGGGAGAAGTTGAGCCTGCAAGAGAGGAAGAAAATGGGTAAAGCAAGTCCATAGTAGGAGTAGTGAAAGAAGAACCCCCACTGGTGGCAAGAAAACGCACAACTATTCTGACAAGGGTGTCCAGTAATCCCCTCAGGTCTCCTGTGCTCACCATGGCAACTGGTGAGCAAAAGATGGTAGCAGGAACTAGGAAGATCCAAGGGAAAGGAGAGAGGAGACATTGAGTGCCAAAACACCTTGCTACAGCTTAGAGAACAAGGAGGTGTGTGACAGGAAAATGTCATGTCTGGAGCAAGGTGAAAAGAAGACCTCCAGGTAAGCACAGTAGTCTTATTCACAGGGATTGTCCCATGCAGTGGGAGGAGCCACAGTCCTATGGCATTTCACATGATACAACATTTGCACCAAAGGATATTAAAATGCACTGGGAGCACTATCCTTCATTCTAATGCCTGCTAACTTTTGGGTGGCTTTTTGCAGTGCTCGTGGTCTTTCCATGTGCACTGATTTCCATACAGAAATAAGTACATTCCACTCCAAGGGCTTGGGCCTGTGTTATATACTAAAGCAGTGGCTGTGAAATAGGATTAAACATGACCTAACTGAGGTCATTTTACCTTTTCTCATATTTAATTGGCATATCTGTTTGGGCAAACAGTACTGCTAAAATAAAGGATTATTCCTCAGAGCTAAGAATCGGCAGGAATCTTCTACAACCACAGTATTCTAACTATTAAAAGCACTGGATTAGCCTGAAAGTACTATCAGACAGTGAAAACAATTCATCAGTGACCTCAGGTGAAACAAGAACATCATTGAGATAAAGGCATATCACAAAATTGTCTCTTGTTAAGTTAGAGAAGATACAACATTTATATTACCTAGAAAATAAAATATGGTGTCTATATAGTGAGGCTTTTTCAAAGAAGTGGGAGGCAAGACAAAACAAGAATTAACAAAAAGAGTAGGAGGCATTGAATCAAGTAGTGCAAATATTTAAAAAAAAAATAAAAATTGAAAACATACACAGTATGTTTTAAAATAAAGATTATGACCTTATAACTGTATTTGCTTTATACTGATTTGAACTTGCACTTTTTTCCCCAGCCTAAAAGCTTAATTATAGTTTTATAGGCAAAATATGACTTGGGGTTGTCTTGCCAAAACATGAGTGAAGCTTAGCAACAAGTACATATTTGTATAAATAAATGACATAATTCTTTTGTTGTTGTTGTTTTATAATATCATGTCCAGGATATAACAGCACAGACACAATCACCACTAAGATTAAAAAAAATCACTTCGTTAAAAATTGCCTAGCAAAACATTTTCTCATCAATAGCTTTGCACAAGCCTCATCAATCCTAAAATTATAATTTGCTGTCACTGTGAATGCATGCTCCTAGAAATTACAACTTTTCCCCTATTTCTTTCTCTGTCTTGCAAATCAGATGTTCCTGACACAGGAATATATGTCAGTTTTCACACTTCATCAGCCAGGGCCAATTGCTACAAGAGCACCACTTTTGACTTCCAGCAGAACAATTAATTTTAAGAGCTTCCCAAAATACAGTGTCTAGGTGCAAACCTACTGGCTTATGCAAGCTGTACTTCAGCACAGCTCCAAGACAACTACATTTTCAGCTGGTTTGTGACACAAACTACACCCACTGAGGAACAACCGTGTGCCTTAAGGATGGAGATGGAGTAAGTTGAGTGTACAAAAAAATCCACATTAAAATAGACATTGCAGGCACTTGCTGACTCATATGTTCAGGCAAACACACAGATTTTTTTTTTAAATCTACCATCGTGCCTGCCTTGAGTGAATTTCTTGACTGTTCTTGAAAATCTGTCCCTATCTGAAGTAACTGCAGACAACACTACAGTGGTTTTGTACAGTGGGTTTCATCAGATCATCCTGAAGCTGAATACAGTTAAATACACTTATCACCACCCAATCTCGATATTTTTTACTTTCTGTGCAAGCAATTTTAGTGTAAAGCTTCCTTTTGTCAACTCTCTTTTCTTATTAGACATTAAGAAGTATCAAAACCGATTGCTCTTTTCCTTCATAATTCATGGTTCTTCACAAGCAGAAGCAGATAGATACAGATGCCTCAGAAGTATCCAGAGATGCATAGTCAGAAAAGTAGCCAGTGTTTTATTCTCTTCTAGAGAAGAGTTTAGTTAAATTCTCTCTTAGCTGTATCATATATAATTCTAAAACCTCTGCATCTTGTGGTCAAACAAATCAGAAATATTATTTGTTCTGTGTTCCCTTTAGGGTCTATGTTTTTGACACTTAAAATCTGTAGATTCCCTGTAGACCTTTTTCAATTAAAGACTTCAGGTGTCAAAGGTTGGAATATAAGGTGAGAATTAAATGATTTTAAACTTCTGATCCCAGAGGACAGTGCATTTGACAATAAGTATCTCCCTAATTTTGAATGTGTAAGACATATCCCAGAAAGGATAAAGTTCTTCCATATGTTACATGCATCTGTCTCTGCAACATGCTGCAGTTTCTCGTAGATGCAGAAGATTTCAGCTATGATAGTACTTTGCTGTTTCCAAAGAATTAAACCAGTGATCAAACTTTATGTAATTTCACAAAATATATGAAAAAACTGCAACATGTTTCTACATGAATCAATTAATTCCCTCTATTAAAATACTGCATGGTAATTACCTTTTCTATTGTCTTTAAATTAGTCTTCTTAGGTCAGTCTGTGTGACCATATGTGGATATATAACAAAAAGCTTTCATTAGTTGGTTTCGGGGTTTTTTTCCCCCCTCTCTTTGTTGCAGTGACTTGGTGTCATGTTGTCTCTGTTGTACAATGTAGGCTGGGGTTGTGTCCTCCACTCTCTTACCAGTCTCTTCTCTCCAGTATTTTCTAAGGTAAATATTTCTTCAATGTGAATATTTTTATTTTCTTTTAGGGTTACTTATTTTGTTGCCTTTCTCGCTGAAAAAAACCAAAAACAAACCAAATCCAAACCAACTCTGGTAGACATATATTACAGAATTTTTTAACATAAAATTTAGAATGAAGCTCACAAAAAAAAGTTGAGTTATATTTAGATCGTTCGCTAAATTAGCATTTCTTCGTGTTGAACATGATAAATGCCTCAATAACCTTGACAGAAATTCTGGGGTTCTTTTAGTGTAGAATTCTAAATATTACATATAGCGTATGTATATACATATGTAAGTTTCACATTCTCTAAGTGGCAATTATACCCTGTAGCCAGGCATTTGTTAGTAGCTAATGACTGCCTGGGGTAAGGAGGTTATCTCTTACTTTCCTGCTTAGTCATTGACTGCCAGCAGGTGCCAAACACATCCATTAGGGAATTACTACAGAAACAGGGGAGAAATTAACTTTTCCAGAGAATCTGACTGATTTAAAGCCGATAGCTGTAATTCTGAGTAGTCTTACATCTCCAGTGGCTATCAGCTAATCCTATTTTCCATCTCCCTGCATAATCTCGTCCTCACCTGTCTCTCCTCTGCTTTCACCCCTGCTGCACTCCCCTTCACCCCACCTTTCCCGAGGTCTCCACGCAGATAATCTCATTATAACTAAATACCCCCTGAAGAATCGCAGAGGACGGCGCGGCGCTCTCACGGACTCTCCCGAGGGCTGAGCAGGAGCCCTTGGCGTGTCTGCCGGGGGACACATCCCATTCCCGGCGGCTCCGCTTCCCTCCGGGCCCCCCGCACCGGCACCGGCACCGGGAGCGGCTGCGGGGCCACCAGGGGGCGGTGTCGGCCCTGGCACGGCGCTGCGGGACCCGGGGCTGTGCGGGATGGGGAGCCTGAGGGGCGGTGGGGTGGGGATCCGTGAGGGGCTGTGGGGTCTGTGGGGTCGGGATCCGTGAGGGGCTGTGGGGTCGGGATCCGTGAGGGACTG
>VXBX01002363.1:238937-478743 GCA_013400415.1 Scytalopus superciliaris | reverse complement strand
TCCCCCCGGTGCCCCGCAGCCCAGGCGGTGCCGCTCCCGCCGCCCCCGGCGCTGTCCGGTCCCCCCCGCGGTCACCCCCCTGGGTTTCGCAGCGGGGCAGCTCCCCGCCGAGTTGTAAAGTTTTTTCTTTTTGTGTGTGTAGCAGCTCGTGTCTGTTCTTATTTAATATTTATGAAGTACCTGGAGGCAGAATGAATAGCTTCCACAGCGCTGGGTTTCTCTGCTCTTGAGTAGCAAAACATGCAGTGTCACAAATTAACAGGAGGTGTGTTTGGAGACCGAGTGTAGTACAGATCGCTACGTGTGTTTAGCACCCTTAATGTGAAATTAACAGGTCAGGCATGAGTTTAAAGCCTCCGCCTTTGTTATAATCTGGTAAGGAAAATGGCGTTATGGTTATGTTAATTTTTCTTTTCCCGGTTTAATTTTTAAGAATAAACTATGTAGTTTTGAATTAAATGGTATCTCCTTGCAAGTACGTAGGCTAATTGCCGGTTTCTGGGGAACCGATGAATGAAGTCTCCTGGGCAAACCTAATTTAGCATATGGTCACACGTGATCCTCTTGTAGTGATTTGCACTTGGAAGGCATCAGGAGAACAGTGGAAAATGAGACTTCACTTCTGTAAATGTGTGAAGGCACTGGGCAGAGCTCTAGCTCAAGGCAGGAAGGAAGAACAACACATGCTTAGCTCTTACAGCTTAGTATGGCTATTCAGAGAAAGTATAAGCGAAATACTTGCTTTTTGTGTTTTAAAGCTTTAACATTCGGAGGAGACTGAGGTAGTTAAGTGCAAAAGAGCCTCGAGGATCCTTTGCAGGTTTCAGCTTGAAATATTAACCCATTAAGCCCAGCAAAGTATTGAAGGGTGGTTTTAGTCCTCTAAAGACTAGTGTGATGGGAATGATTCCAATCTGAAGTTCCATAAATGCTTTACTAAATCAGGATCAAAGTTCTTTAATTGTACTGGCATAGAAATGGTATTTTCTCTTGGAATTGTGTGAAGGCTTCAGAAACTGAAAAAACACAATCTTGGATTGCAACTAAGAAACATCATGATTTTACAGACTATACATTCTATCATTATTTTACAGACCATACACGTTATATGTGGTAGACACGTTTTAATCTCATAAATGGTGTATAAGTGCTAATGACTGGGTAGGTTTAAGTACAGGTTGATAACTCAGCAATGCTGCTGAGAGTGATAATGATCACTCTTCTAACTGAAGGAAATTTCTTCATATACATCCTAGGATAGTGTTTATCAGGAGGGAGATTTCTGACAGAGATAAGAAAACCTTAATGTTGTTAAACAAGGAACTGGTAAGGCCTAATCTGAAATACTGGGCAGACTCAGTTTCCTGTGTTTAGGAATGGTGTGTTCAAACTGGAGCAGGTGCACAGAAGGATAGTGAGGATGGGCTGATAAGGTCAGTGGATTGAATACTGTATGAGGGAAAACTTGATTTCCTGGACAAAAGCAAAAGATGCCTGTGTGTAGATCCAGTCTGGAAACTTGAAAGTTATTTCAGGCAATGTAAGGGTTTGGAACTGTCTTATGATAGAAATGGAATGAAAAATACCATAGTTAATCTTAAATGTAGTTGTTAAGCAGATGGATGAAATTAGATAACGTAGCTGTGTCTGATAGCAGGTGCCTGAACTTGAGAATTCCCAGGCTGTGCATCTCTAAGGCAACTGCTGGGGCCCCATACAGAGCATTGCATTTCTTGTCCCACAAGATTGTCTCAGTGGTATATAAAAATCACAGTTTTCCTTTGGCATTATGCTAGTGAATAGGAAATATTTTTAACTTGGAATAGGAATTAAATAATTTGCTTGCCTGCATCTTTCAGGAATTTCTGATTTCCTAGGACATGTTCAGCAGGTGTTAAATGCAAATTTTAGATAGAATTGAGATAAAAATCCCTCAATCTGTTTTTTTTTTTTTTTTCCCTTTTTTCAGAACTTCTGCTCAAGCATAGTATGTTGTGCAGGGGAATTAATTTTACAATGTTTTATTATTTTTATTTTACTCTTAAAAAGTCTGTATGTTCCTATAAATTTATAGTCAAAATAGTATTCCATCACTTTCTTTAAGCTGATCTTGCCAGTTGAAAGCTGGGACTTCAGAAAGCAAAGGAAGTTACACAGTAAGGACAAGCTCTTATTCTGCAGGAGTTGAACACTCTTGCCCTGTTTTCCCATTTCTCTCCTGTCTATTTAAAGGTGTACTTTAAACATGAGTGGTCTCGCTCAATTGAGCAGAACGGTAAAATTCTGTAGATTCAGATGATCAAAGTACACTTTTAACAGCAATTTTTTTTTCCCCCCAGCTATCTTTTAGAACTCGGGAAGTCTCAAGGTTAGTATCTGAGTGTGCAGTTCCAGTGGAAGCCAGACTTGCTTACACTGGAGTGTTCTGGCACCCACAGTATAACTATGGACTACAAAGACTGAACAGGGACTTGCTTTAAAAACCTTTCCTGCAGCAAATTACACTTGGCATATGCTGCAAGTAAAATATGAGCCCTTCTAGATAATCTTCAGTGCCTTCATGTGCTCTATATTTGGCTGCAGAAACAAGAGAACTCATTTATATAAAAAGAACAAAATGTAGCCAGAATATTTTTGTTCCCATTTTGCTTTTCTGATGTTCACAGCTTTGTAGATTGAGGTAAATTTAAAACAGAATTCATGAGAAATATTTATGGCCACTCTTGTGCATTAGAAAATTTCTCTAATACGTGTGCATTAGTTGGGGTTTTTTTAGGATTTGTGTTTTTTCCTTTTCCCTAATGCAAGGAAGAGGTAAGTGGTCTTACTGCAGAACTGGAGCAAGAAAGGGAGTTTGCTATGATCAGCCTGAAATCAGTAGAGTGTAATTCTTGGGAGACAAACTTAGATAAATGGTAAGAGATCATAGAACTTGAGCTGTTTTCTAAAAAGCCTGAAGATGGACCCTGCATTGACTACATTATTTACAAAGTGTTTCCTTTTTTTTTTTTTTTTTTCCCCCCTTGTGACTAATCCAGGGCCAATTGGTTGCAAATAAAATATTAATTGCAATCACTTCTAGGCCACGAGAGCAGAAGACAGTGCTCAAAGAACTGGGTTTCTTCTTTCTTTACATGTAATGCTTTGCAAGCCTTCCTGTGTGGGGGTTCTAAACAGAGCTGGCTGATGTTGTTTTCCTTCTGGCATGTTCCTTCTGACATTGCCATGTACAAACATTTTAATAAATGGGTAGGAAGGCTGTGTAATTTGTTATGTAATGCCTACTGAAATATTTTGTAACTTTCGACCAAAATATTTCCCTGTCAATTCTTATCAGGCCTCTCTCCGCTTTGTTTGCATGCAATACAAACTTTTGGGACCGCGTGTTTGTTTTTCTTTCTTCCTGGATCTTTGTGTCGAGATACTGTAGCAGATAACGCAGCTCTGTGTTTAGTTAGTAGCAACAGACTGTGCCCATGAGATGAACTTGAAGTAGCGACTGCAGAGTCAGACTTTAACTTCAGTCGCAGAAGAGCCATGAGAACTCTCTCTGAAGTTCTTCCAGAGGCCATTTGCTTGCTTCATGCAAACATTTTTCTTTAAAGGCCAGTTGAGATATCCTTGCCCGTAATATACTACTAGTCTGAGAACTGCGAGGATTAGTGTTTTGCAATTGAATTCATCAGTGGAAGTGTATCAAGAAAGCCAGCTGTCTTACTTCAAGACTTGTATTTATTCTAGTGATGATCCTAGCTTTAAAAAAACCCCACAAACCTGCACTCAAAACAATGAGACTTAGTTTCTTACAGTTTGTGTTCTGAAGTGTGGTGATAGACTGTAAGTGTTTTAAATGCAAGCTGCATCTGTCTATGCAACATGACTATTTAAGACTTTTTTTTATAAGACAGAGTTGTTCAGGACTGTAATGATTCGCCAGTAACTCTTAGATTGCTTTTTGTTATGTAAACTTACATTTAGACACTTGATGCTTAATAATCTAAGACTGTGACTATGTAAGCTTCATTAAAGCTAATTACTTGATAGTCCAGTGGTAGTTTTATCACAACTGCATTCTTTGCCATATTCATATGTACCCTAGAAAAAGAGAATATTTAGGTAGAGATTACATTAAATGATGCAGTAGAGCCTAAAAAGGTATTGAGAAGGGCAAGAATGACATGTCTAGCCATGCAAAGGCTGCCACAAAAAGAGAAATTCATTATGTGGATCTGGAAAAAGGTAACTGGTGGGGGATATTTTCATGTTTGTAAGTTCCCAAACATTGTGGAGAGAAACAGGGAAGTTATGCTCATTCCCTCTCGCAGAATGTGAAGTCAGGAAAAACCCAGTGATAGTTCTTTAGCAGTGTGTTTTAAATACATGACAGTATTTTCTGACGCAACGTGATTGAATCATGCACTTAACAGCCACAGAAAGCTGTGGCAGTCAGAAATGTAAATGTGTTTGAGCACATTCAAAATGACAAATTGATGGAGGAGAGCTTCACAATGCACCAAAAGCATCTGGCTTAGAAAGTTCCTAATCTACAAGTGGTTGAAGACTGGAAAGCCCCAGCAGAGAATTGATCACTTTGTATTTTCTTGCTTGTTGTCTCGCTCTCCAGGCATATATTCCGTAGCTGGGATACCAACCTTGGTTGACCTTTATCTAACCCAGTATCTGGTTGTTAAAAACTGTTAAGAGACTCAGGAAACAGTTTTTTGTTACTGCCGGTGTAAAAATTTCTTAGAAATGAAAGGCATCTTCTTCGTTAATTTAGTTATTTAAAATTAATTTTTGCCAGCTTTGCTAAAGAGAATCAGTTTGGGGATATTTTTTGGATTGCTGTGGCATAGCCGTTTGTATTTTCATAACACTTCACCTGTTATTCCGAACACCAGGTTTTTTTCATAAGCATCTACTTAGGACAGCTTTGAACAGAACAAGTGGCTGTAGATCTGCTTTTGTCAAATGACTTATGTGCAGCAGTCAGTGTCTTGCTGAAGATGGACAGTTTTTCTATGAACTGTTGCATTTATTGCTAAGACAGATTCCCACAGAAGGCAAGTAGACATTTCATACTGGGTTTAACCCCCCACATCTTCCCTCTTTGTTCTTAAATAAGGCAACATTGGTAGATCCACTCTGGCTGTGCCAAAGTTGATAACATCGTAGTGAGAAAGATTTAGGTCTTGTGGAAGCTGTCAAATAATAGTTATCTGTAGCAATGGAAACCCTACCTATAAAACGGGATTCAGGTGCAGGATTTGGGCATATGGATCTTGTGGAGCTGTCCTAAATGCTCATCTGGCTTCTTATGCTTTTCAGGGGTCTAAGTTTTGCTATAAAAAGCTTTTAGAGGTTTTTTTCTGTGCAGCCCTGGAGTCCCTTACTTTTGCTGCTGGGCATTTTATCATGTACCTTGTGTCCGAGACAATCTGTGAGTAATAGTTGAAGGTTTCTTTCCATTTGATTTTTGTGGATTATTTAATGTTTAATTTAGGCTGCCTGTTTCTGATGGTTACATTTGCCTCAAAAAATACGGTAATTCTAGTTTCCAGACATCTCTGGACTCCAGTAAAAAGCTGCTTAAATTAACCTCTAATCAAGGAGAACTTGGGGCATGGCTAAAAGTCTCTTAAAAATCAAGTGGGTGCCTTTACACTGACTTATCAAAACTTTAGTACTTAAAAAAACCCAAACAGCCTACATCCAGGGCAAACTGCTTCTCTTAAAGTTTACAGCAAACTTGTCTGACAGCTGACTCTGGAGTAGTTTCCTTGTTATTTGGTTCCACACAGAACACAATGTAAGACGTGACTAGCGATCCCATTAAACACATGGGTAGAGATGGACAGCAGCACTGTGTTTGTGGTACCTTTCCATACAGGCCCATAATAGCCAAGGTGCTTTGAGTGTCTTGCACTGAAATACTGAAAGGTGACCTTTCTGTAGGACACCAGCGAGTCCAGTGGTCTGCAAACACAAACACAAGTTCTGGCAGGTCTTTTCAGGAAGCTGTTTGATAGGTTTTCAAGGTAAGAGGTAGGAGTTGTTATGGTCAGGAATAAGAGATGAAGTTGGTAATACTGATTGTGGGGTTTATTTATTTATTTATTTTTATATTACGTGCATGAAGACTATTGTGCAAAAGTACCTAAATAATGATTAAAAATAATGTTCTGATGGAATAGTGCACTGGTGGGTAGAGCAGTGTCGGAGGAGGAATGCTTTCTACTGTTTTCCAAATACATTAAGCAGCTGTTAATAAAACTGAGCTTTCATATCTGTGCAGAGATGCAAATTCTGTTTCTTATGCTAATATTTTATTCATTTTGTAGTTCTGCTGAGATCAACGCCATCTGTAACAAAAATGTTTTAACTGAGTTAATGGTATATATATATTTTTTTCTGTTCTTCCCCACAGTAGATGTGAAAATGCAGGCAGTTATTGTAGAACCAATAATGCATCTGCTGTGGTGAAACATTCAGCTGATCATGCTTGTAAACTTAACATGTTTTTTTTCTTTCCAGAATGCACCTGGTAGGTGTAATTTCTGGCAATAGCTTGGTGATTTTTCTAAGAAATGGAGAAGGGTGATTAATGTAACTTTTAATTACACGTGTATTCTAGCTTATTTTTTTTCTTCTCATCAATGTGACTTGGGGGTTTTGACATGCACGACACTTTAGGAACTACTCAGACTTGATCAAAAATTCGAGTTCTATAAATGGCTAAATGCCTTTACTAAATACTAAAAAGTTCTGAAGACTGATAAAGATCTTTGTATGTATAGGTTTGGAAATGTATTTACAATCAAAGCCTTATTCCTAAATCTTACTGTATCATACATATTTGGGGATTTGAAGCCTATTTATGTAGAATCATGTCTTCTGGAAGGATCTTTTTATGTCAGAAATTTGCAATTTTAAACGATTATTGAGCCCTTTCCTGAAATGTGTTCAAATTACTGAGGTTATTGTAGTGTCTTCATTTAGTCATGATTCATTGTTAATGTGTATTTAGCAAGTTGAAAGTCTCTGACTGTTAAGACTGTGTACAGGCCCTAACTTAAATTAACTGGAATCAAACTGAGATAATATGTTCCTCCTGTTCCAGAGCCACTTGCAGCAACAAAATTAGCCTTGGGATTATTTTAGGCAGCATCCATCAGGTAATGTTATTGTGGCATGCCTGTTTAAAGGTGTATCAAAGCCTAAAACGTAACTGACACCAACGTGTGGATTTAAAAAAATATTTAAAAAAATATATTCTAGCTGTAAATGTGATTTGATTCTGCTTCTGAGTTACATGCTCAGGGAAGTACTGACACTCACACCATGTCTTGGATAATCCTAGCTAAAACAGCCACATGAAACATTCATGATGTTCATACTGATTCATGCAAAGTGGGAACTTGTTGGAGTGCTGCAAAGTTGTCATAGATTGATTTGTGTGGGTGCAAATGACTCTAGAAGAAGCAGGGTATAATTAGGACTCAAAAATCTCTTTTGCTGGATGTTTGCTTTGGTAACTTGGATACAACTTCTGAATGGGCGATAAGAATCTCCATTTGATATATATTCAGCATGAATCTGGCCACTTAATCACATACCTTTCAGATAAGTCTAGGATCAGCTCCAGTGTAGTGCTTGTGGTTTACTATTTTGTGGACCCAAAGTCTGTCAAGCTAATGTTGAGCAGTGATTCTCCCGGTGTCATTTGGATCTAATTACTTGTACTGTATTATGGGTGGGCACAGCTTGTTTTTAATTCATTAGACAGTTCTGATGGATTGCTAATCTGTTTCGATTGTAGGCTACAAAAAGTTTCTGTTATTTGGCTTTTTCAGATAGTTTGGAGGGAAAACACCACAAAAAATGGAGTTCCTTAAGTAAAATGCAGAGTGCACTTGTGGTATGAAGTGTCTGCTGCTTACAAAAACATGGCAATATCCATCTTGTTTTTCTGTGTACTGGTGTACCTTTCTCAATTTTGTGTTGATACACCGCCTAGAAAAGTGTGTCTGTTTAAAAAACAAACCAAAACAGAAACAACAAACAGTCAAACAAAAACCTCTGCCAGGAGAACTGATTGAAGAGATTCCATGAATTTAAGAAATTATGTGACATTGGATCCTCCTGTGAAGTCAATACGTTTTGAGGAGTATATGTGCTTTTAGTGACTGCATGAGAATGTTAGGTACACCATGCTTGCAAGAAAAAGGCAGGAAGTAAATAGGAATAGGAAGTAAAACTCCTTGATCAGGAATCAGGTTACTCAGTGCTTGAGTAGCTGGGAAAGCTTCAGGACAGCGCAGGGTGAGAGAATGTCTAGGAGCTCAAGTGAAATTCAGAAAATTGGATTATATGTAATCTGAATGCTGCTGGGAGGGGAGGCTGTCATGAGGAGCAGGCAAGGCTGGAGTAAAACCGGGGAGGCTGGTGGGAGGTTGGGCAGTGGAGTCGGGAGTCAGTCAAGGGGGCACAGGAGGGATAGGGGTGAGGTGAAGGACCACGACTCAGAGGAAGGATTTGCAACACAGCCACGGGGATCCCATTTGCAGACCCAGCACTGAGCTCCCCTGCAGGGAGAGTCATCATACAGGACAGAAAAATAGCAGTCTGTTGTCTGAGCTGAATTGCTCTGGATTAGTGGTCTCGTGGGTGTGCACAGTGCTGTAGGTGTGTAGGTCTAATTCCTTGCATCCCTCTCTTTGTGAGTGAAGCTTGCCACCTGTTTGGGCATTGCCTATTAAGCTTTTCACCTCCCCATAGCATGCCACAGTACATTAATATCAGGGTGATCTTTTAATTTCATTTTTCCTGTTGTGGTTTTTTGAGAGAAGAGAGATTCTTGGTGGATTCTGTCAGTTTTAGCCAACTGTTGCTATTTTCATAGAAGAATAAAAAGCATCATTTTTCTTAACATCAGATTTTTCTCTCATGACACTTACAAAATACATTGTAGGAAACACTTATAGTAAACATAGACTAGTTCTGGGTTTTCACACTCAATTTTTTTATAAGCTGTAGTTTGGTTTGGAAGACCCATGTGATTTTGTTTTTGGTTGATGTTCTTTTAATTTAATTTTATAACCTTTTTCATGTATATCTGATTAGAAGTTGCATTTGTTCAGGGACTGCTGAACTCTTCAAGCTAGAGCTATCAAGAGAGAGCACTATGAATGAACTACTGTAAGATCCCTCCTCGTTTTCCAAATGAGATCATGTCGGAGGTTATTAATTTAGTAAGTGTAATAGTTTAATAAAAGAACTGTATTCCATTGGAGTGTGATACACCTCCAGGCTACCTCGTGTAAATATAAACATTTTTGTGAGCGCTGACTAAAAAGCAGACGTTGGATTTCATGAGACATATGAAAAAAGGCTTTCTGCAAACATTTTGTGTTCTGTGGTAGGTGGAGCCCAGTCCCATAGGCTGTGTGGGAGCCGTGCAGCCTTCAGTGGGAATGCTGTGCAGGAGATCTGCTGGGGCCGGCCTCTCTCTGTGGGAACACCCAAGCCTTGGCGCTGGGGTAAAGACAGGCTTGCTCTCAGACAGACCTGTGGATGCATCCTGAAGGAAGTCATGTCTCCCAGTGTTATGTAGAATTGGTTGTACTTGAGTATGATTTGGAAGTGCAAGTCATGGTATTCACGTAGCTTGTGAATTTCTTTCTCGGAGTGTTGTGATTCACAGTGGCAGTTACTCCCTGAAGCAATGCAGATTTTCAGTATAAACACAGTTTCTGCAGTCGCTGAAATCAGTGGCCATCAATGCCATCAATGGAGGAAGGATTGGGTTGAACACAGATACCCAGTCACTAGACCCTGTTCTTTTACTTCAAAATTTCATTTTTCAGACTCTTTAAAGACTTAAAATATTGTTAATTTTGTTATGCTGATTCCACTTTGAGCTATGGGAGGTTTGTTTGGCAAGACTGTAGTACTTGAAACCTGAACAACGATACTGCTGAAGAATGAATTTTGAGGGGTTGTTTGTAGATAAGTTGTTCTTATTAGAAACACAAAAAAGACTTAAGTTGTTATTAGAATGGAAGGGGAAAAAAAAAAAAAGATTGAGATGACTTAACTCACAGCAAGTGCATTTGTTTGTTTTTGGCTTGGCAGTGCTGCTGTGGTGTCTCTGTGCTGAAAGCATGTTAGTAATTCTGTTCATATTTAATACTTTTTTTTGCTGCATCTTTACAGATGAGAAGGGGGTCCCTCCATACAGAGTGGTGAGATACATTACTCTTATAGACAGGAAGAGTGCTTAGAAGTAAATAATTTCAATAGGTTGATCCAAATCTCACTGAGATCAAAACCAGAGCCTGTTTGTAGACTTCAGAATGTTCTCCCCATACCCTTGGTTGCCACAGAGCAGTGTTCCCTGTGGCAATACCTCCCAACTCAGAAGACTTACTTTTTTTTTTTAACCATTACAATTCTTTAAATTATGTTATATTCTCATCCTGAGCATAGGTTACATGTCCAGGGACATGGTGTCTTTCTGCAGAAGCTGAGTTGCACCAGCAGATGAGGGAAGATAAGTTGTTTGGCCTGGGAGAGTGAAAAGTGAGTGAGCTGAGCACCATGCTCTGCCTAGGCTCAGTAGCCTTGCTGGGAGGGCATGGGTATGGGGAGCAGGTAAAGCTTAAGTGATAGGAAAAAGGGTTGATTTAATGAAATCAGATTAATACCCTCATTTGCATTGATCAGTGTAAAGGCTGTAAGTATCTTTCACTGTAATGATGTCCCATGTGCTGTGAAATGCTGATGAACAAGCACTTGAGATGAAATCTTGGGACTTTGCAGGAAGAGCCCACTTGTCTGAGGGCTAATGGCCAGATTTATGATACTGGATGGATGATCTTGTTTACTAAGGAGAGGTGAGACTGAAAGAGGAACAGGGAGCGTGTCAGGCGAGGCTGTTGCAGAGCAGTGCAGAGAAGTGAGGTGTTGGGAACTGCACCTTGTTGGTGTCTGCTTGTGGCAGCATCTGTGGTCGTCTGGAGAAGAGAGCAATGTTGTTCCTTTTCAAATAATCAAGACTTGCATCCTGAGAAGTAAAACCCCTGAAGCTTAATACCATACTTGGATCCTGGAGCGGTACCTTGCCTTCCAAATACGGAGCACCGTACATTTTTCTTCTCTTTCGTAAGAAAATTGGCAGATAGCTGGTGCCTGGCACCACTTAGCCCTGCTCTGCAGAGAGGAAACTGTATACTCACTTCAGACCAGCTTTTAACTTCTCCAACAATACACAGCACTCAGCTTGAATAAAATGAGCTATATCTTACTGCAAATGCATTTGGCATAGGTTTTAGAAATCTGAGGATTTGAAAGGAACAGTGTGGGCACAGTGTTCTGTTTACCAGGAAAGATCAGCTTTCTAACCTAAGGAGGTTGGGGCATTTTTTGTCTTGTTTGAACAGTTGTGAGGGAAAAGACATGACCCTGCTGAGGTGCACCATTTATGTGGTGTAGGTGTGGTATAATCCAGAACTTTGTATTTAATTTGAGATGCCATTTACTTTGTTTACCTATCTGTACACCTACTCAAGAGTGGCAGAATGTCTCTAACTTGTGTTGTGGCATATTGCAGCCAGAAGCACATATTGCACAGTTCTCCAAATATCATTCAAGGAAAGCACTGAAGTGTTTGTGTCTGGATATCCGTGTGTTCCAAAGAACGTCATTCCACTTGCTCAGTTTGTTATCTTCCCATCCCTCTATCTATGTATGTATTGCATACACTTTGCATGACAGTAGAAATTCACAGAACATGTTAAATTGATTTTTAGGCTAAATTTTGCATTATCACGTGATTTTAGCAATGGGAAATGTTTTTTTTTTTTCCTTTCATGAATGCAGGAACTGAACTTGGTAATTAGTGAAAAATACAGCTTCTTTTCAAAAGGGAAAAAAGCTATTTTTAATTCAGTACTGCAGCAGAGTTATAGAAATAAGAAGGTTAAGTATGGTCTACACTGCTATATAACTTGCCTATGTTGGAAGTGCTTCCTTTTATCTCCTACTCTTCTTGACTTTCTATACTTACAAGTTAGAATGGTTTATTTGAAAGTCTTTTTTCAAAAATATACTGTGTATGACAAGTCTTGATTTTTGAACTGATGGTCATCGGGAGTTATCTAAAACTAAAACACGTACTGGGGTGTCTATATAGGGATTTGCATTCGTTCTTAATTAAAATAAGTTTGCTGCTGTGACAAACTGCAGTACTCCTTGTGCCAACAGAATGGTTTGAACAGATGTGTTGCAGGCCAGAGATTTTGTTTATTCTTGTTTAGGCCTCTTACATTGAAGAAGGATTTGCTCCACACCGTACTTGAGTAGAAAAGATTAATCACTGGCAAAACTCTTGATACCGTAAGTGAATGTTATCTTTGAGTGCTGGATAGTGGCAGTTATTAATGGCATCTTTCAGGATAGGACCAAGGAGTGTCCCTGATGGAAAAAATACCAGTTATTTGCAGTTAGGACAGGGGAAATTGTTCTTTAATCTTCCTGACTGTGTGTATGTAAAGTGTCAGCTATACTGTTGCATTAATAAAATAGTACATGGATTTTGTTGGGTTTTTTTTGTTTGCTTGTTTTTGGTGGTTTTTTTTTTTTTTTTTTTTTTTTTTTTTTTTTTTTTTTTTTTTGGTGGTTTTTTTTTTTTTTTTTTTTTTTTTTTTGTTTTTTTTTTTTTTTTTGGTGGCTGGTTGTCATGCCTACCAGTATTTTTAGTTCCTGTTCATAATGCATTTTCTCCTCAGGAGCTTTGTACCTTTCCAGTTATGGGCTGATATCTGAATCTCTGGGAAGCATTTGGATATAACATTGAATTACCCTTTTGGGTATATTATGCTCCAATAAAGTAATCAACTGGTGAATGCAAATATGGCAGTAAATTATATGAAAGAGTAATGTTGTAGAAAAGATGTAAACACACTGTATATTTATCACTTCATATCACCAGTTGCTTCTCAGTTAGGAAACTTGGCTACTCATTAATCCATACACCAGATTTTGCTGCAGTGCAGAACTTGAAGATTTCATCTCTCTATCATGTTTCTGAAAATACTGTGGGGTTTGTTTGTTTCTTTTGGGTTTGGTGGGTTTTTAAGTGTTTTTGTGGTGTTGTTGGGGGTTTTTTTGTTTGTTTTGTTTTTTGTTGAAGTTGGTTTTGGTTTTGTGTGGTTGAGTTTGTTTGGGTTTTTTTGTTGTTTTTTTTTTTTCAGTGTTTTACTACTGCATGTATAATGCATGTTTTGGTTGCTGTAACCAACAGATTAATATTTAAAATATTAAAACCCAACAGATTTAATAATTTAAGAGATTTTACTACATCAAGACAGTGTTTGGGGTACCTGTCACACTTGGCTGTATTGGTAGCGGCAGTTCCACTGCAATTATGTTAAATCCCTTCTGAAAAAGGCTGGAGAACCTACCCTTAGGAGCATTTAAGGCTCAAGACATCAGGGAGGTATTAAGCATCCTTCTGGAAGGACCCAGGATGGCTGAAGACATTACAGAGCTGTTAAATGAGCTTCTAATGATGTCAGATGAGCCACTAAGAACGCCACGCTTTTCTCTACTTCTGTGATGATTTAGTCATCAATAGCAGTAAAATCCAGGCAATGCACTGGGGAGAATTGCTGTTTTTCTCAAGTGGTTCTTTAACTTTTAAGATAAGCTTCACGGTGTTTCCAGTGATGATATTGATTAATGCTTCCCCTGCTGTTGACTGCTCTGGAGTTTGTTTCTTGGTAGTTTATAGACTACATGAGAAGTTTACCATTGTCTCTCCCAGCAGGTCACTTCCAGCCATGCCTAGCTGCTTAATTAATTGAGTCATTACTATAATGGATTCGTATTTAGTTTTACAAATCTGCCTGAGTGCCTTCTTCCCTGAGGACACCACTGTACTTTCTTCTGAGAGGTGTGAAAAGCCGGAAGAAAAGTGAAACTGCCAAATAACTGCACCTAGGAGCGTTCACAGAACGGGAAGAGAACAGCCTGGGAAGCAATTCCATCCTCCTGCTCACTTTAAAGTATGCTCTGTGTTCTGAAATAGGGTACTTTCAGGGGAAGGACTGTTTGGCCAGAAGAGAAAGCAGAGGTTGCAGAGTGTTAACTGCAGGACCTTTCTCATGTCACCCTATATAAATCATCTGCTGGAGAAGGTGTTGCTTGTGTTAATTACTGTAAGGTGTACGTGGAGCCAAAACACGGGGATATACAGCATGGTAGTAGAGTACCTATTATTGGCAAAATACAGGGAGATACAGGATAGTATTGGAGTATCTCTTAATATAGGCTACAATGATTGTGACACACCTACAAAATCCTTCCCTTGGGCTGGGGCACTGGGAAGGGGAAAATGTGTCATGAATCCAGTTAAATTTTTTTAATAACATTTCTCGTGTAGTTTTTCTCCCCCCCTGTAAGCAAGGGTAATTTATGTGTGGAAGCTTCATCCTGGTTAGCCTTAGTTTGTCCATCTCTGAAGCCAGTGCCTGGTGTTGAAAGTCAGGAACAGGGGAGCCTGGCATCACTGAGGGTGTCTACCAGCTCAGGGGGAATAGGTTGGATGTGTAGAACAGGAGAGCAGTGGAAAAAGCTTGCAATGGGACTTAGGGAGGCCTTGACTACGTATTTCTGACCTTTGGCAGAGTCTGCTAGCCATTTTCAAATAGCTGCTTTAACTCATTTTATGGCCAAATACTTTTGCTCTTTCCTGTTTTTTTTTTTTCCCAATCTTATCTTGCCACTTAAAAATAGAACATTTTATTTTATTGCAAAGCAAATGGTCATCAGTTAATGGTGAGGATCATTAATTACATTGTCAGGTTAAAAAGAATACATCTGCAACCTTTTCTCTACATAGTAATGGTGTTTTCCCTGTGTGTTGGATTTATGTCTATGCTGCTTTGAAACTCTTGTGATCAGTGTTTTTTAAATGGCCAAGGCACAGTGGTGGTGTTCAGCCTATGAATATTCACTCAGATTTTAATTTTTTTTCTGCTCTCCACCATAACCTTGTTACTGTCAGCTCAGAATCTGCCCCTTGATTTTGATCTGTGGCCTTGCCTATACTGGGAAATTCCATGGAAATGGAAGATGATTTGACTAGAGACTTAAAAACAACACACAAGAGTCCAGATTAAATCCCATTTGATGACTGTCAGAAAAAAACACCATGCTTTTAGTTTATTGTAATTGTGAATCCCCGCTAGGTGTAGGTTCAACTCTCAGAAACATGTTATGACTTGATGCATTTAGCTAGTCAGTCTTGTATCTGTGCTGTCCCTGAGTAGTTCAAAGCTAAGGATTGAACGAGTTCTTTCCGTGTATTTGGGGCTCACCTTGCAGCACATGTACAATAGTGGGGTTTGCTGAAACTCGTGGGAGTGATTCACTGCAGGGCTAACACTGTAGGAGTGACAGTATCATGTTGTCAGCAGACTTGTTGAATGTTAGTACATTTTGTTTTATCATGCTTTTTAGAAGTTGTGTTATATTTGACAAAAGTATGGAGCTGTGATTACTGTTTCTGTAAGAGACTCTACCAGTCCCAAGACTTCAGAATATGGCATGAGAGAGATTCTGCTTGCAAACTAACTCTGGGTCACGTAGTAATTACTGTTTATTTCTTTTACCCCCAGAATACTCTTTAAAGCTTTATTATTTTTGTTGCCATGATGCCGTTAGTGGTGAGTCTTCAGTTTTCAGAGATGGAAACTCCATGCTTTGCCTTTTTGGGAAGGAATACAAGGTGCTGGACAAAGAAGATAAAGTGCTTTGTATGCATTTAACTTTCAGATTGATGATAAAAGAAAGACAGGCAGACACTGTGCAGTGCAATAAAAGTTTGGTGGTGTTTTTTGTTCTTCTTTGTTTTTTAATGTGTCTTCCCCAGAAGCAGTATGATTGCAACACAGATTAAAACTAGTATGTTGGAGAAACAAATGAGAAGGCACAGAAAACACAACAAAGAGATTATTTTATTGAATGGGAAAGGAGTCTTTGAGATGACGGTGCATCTCTCTTCTGAAGGGTGAGACTTTCAAACCACTGTATGGGAACAGGAATTAGTTTTTTTTCTTCTCCATCCAGCTTTGAGGATGTCAGATATTTCTCTCCTGTGTTTGCTGTCAGTGAGGTTAAAGAGGATGTGATGTCCCAGCCTGCACAGCCAGTCTTCCTGCTGGCCACGGCTGTCCAGTCAGTGTGATGGGGTGTGGGAATCACTGCTCCCTTGGGAATAGCTTTTGCTGAAATAGACACCTTTGTCTTAAATATGACAAGTATTGCTGGTGCAACAAGTTGTTACTCACTCTTATAGCATGAGTTGGTTATAAATCTTAGTATACTTGTATGTTGTTATCTTTTTGCAAGTGATCCTTCCTTTTTTGCCCATAAGGATGGAGATTATGTGTACATTATTCTCACAACCAACAAGAAAAGCTGAAGAGTTCTTGGAGGCTGATCCCATTAGTATTCAGTAGTCACATTTTGCTGGAATGTGTCCTGAAGCTATTTAGGCTTCTTATTTTTCCAGGCTGATGGAATCCCTTCAGCTCCAGAATTTTCCTTTTCAGTGGAATAATGACACTCACTTTGTCAGCTTCATTGTTCTTTACCATTTTTCTGAATTTTTTAATGCTTGAAGCAATTTCACCTTGGGATTTGGTTGGCTCTGCTGGAGTGTGTATGTTCTTGCCAGGTTGGATACTTTTCCTTTGGACTTGCTCTCCCCCCCTGGAGCTGCTGTGTACAGTGTGGCAGTGTGACAATCCAGGCAGGTCATAAATAATCTTGACCGTGCTATAAACTTAATTTCTTGGCTGCTTGGGAATCTGTCAATCCTTTTCCTGTCCTATGGTTTTAATTCTGTTTCTCAAGTCTTAACTACTCAGTTTGTTGCTTTTAAAGGAAGTGTGTATGTGTCCCTTTACTACTTTTTTTTTTTTTTTTCCCCAAAGATTATGATGCCAATATAAAATCCCACTCTCTGTGAGGAAAAGGGTTTCTGTGGGTGTGCTAAAAACCCAAGGAAAGGATGGAAAAATCATTTCACATACACATTCTTGACTGCCAGTTCCTGAAATCGAGACTTCCTGCTGCAGTGTAGGGAATCAGAACTGCCCAATATTTCATTGTTTCCTGCTCTGCCCTGTAGAATTGTATCAAAGATGAATTCAGTTGTCTTCCTACATTCCCTTTGCAATTTGCCAGCACTGTTAACACCCCGTTATTTTGGAAAGAAGCTCCCAAATGGTGTTACATTCTATGGGTCCTATAAATTATAATTTCTGACTATAAAGGAAAACACTGCATTGGAAATATTTTCAGATCGAAATTAGCCGTACTTAAATGGGTGAGGAGAATAACTGAAGATACAAGTAATGTTAGGCTAACCAGTTTTATAGGAAACAACGACAAAAGCTGCAGTGATGGAACAGTGTAATGAGGTATTTTAATCATATGTGTGAGAAGTGATAAAAGTCTCAACCTGCAGTTTTTAGGAGGGGAAGTAATTTCCTAAGAGGTTTACTTTGGATACAAATTGAATGGGATTTCAAAATGATCACTTCTGCAGCCACGCAAAAATAGAGGCTGCTGTTACCAAAAATCAGCAGTTATTATTCTACTTAAAATCTTTGTAGGTCTGTTTTATTTTTCAAATATATCTTGTTTTATAAGGTTACAATGGAATGGAAATTTGCTGTCTACGAAATAGCTACTTCTGCTTCTTTTGCAAAATACTTTTACATATGTGTTTCTGTAGAAAGGGTGAATTACTTTCTCAAAACTCTGGAGACTTTCAGAGTGGTGACACCTCCTTCTCCCACCAGAGAGACC
Source organism: Scytalopus superciliaris (assembly GCA_013400415.1). Lineage (NCBI taxonomy): Eukaryota > Metazoa > Chordata > Aves > Passeriformes > Rhinocryptidae > Scytalopus > Scytalopus superciliaris. The sequence continues at coordinate 460,863 of VXBX01002363.1, read as the reverse complement.
ACCAAGGGAAATGTGCTTGGTGTTAGGCACCAAATAGCTGTTTTTCTGGATACTGCACATTATGTATTGGATATAAATTTAAATTTTGCTGTAATACAGAGATTCTGAACTGACAATCTGTTTTATTATTTGGAGATTCTTTTGTTTGAGAGGGTCTGCTCCACTGAAAAACCTTTGTTTTAGTGCGTTGTAATGTCTAAATAAGATTTCACTGAAAAATAAACTCAGTAAAAGGTGTAACTGCAAGGTATATGAAAAGCACTGAGAGGAATGTATGTATTCTAGGTTTCAACGGGGTTTGAGTGTTGAATTGACACTCCTAGCACAAACTAAGGAAAGAAATAACTATAAATCATATTCCTTCTTGGTTGTAAGTTTTCTTCAGACCTGTTTATGCTGTGATCCTACGAGCCCATCATCGTCCTGCCTCATGTCAGCAGCACCCTTGGTAATGGCAGGGTGAGTGAGTGTGTGGGTAATTGCAGGAGTGTGGTTGAACATTGCTGGGAACTAAGCTCTCTCTGCCTGGGCCTCCTGGAGAGAGGAAGGATTCCGTGCAGTGTCTTCCCTTTTATCACTGCTTCCCATAGTATGGGAGAAGTGCCTGGTCTGGGTACTCTGTCTGGAGCCACTCGGATGTTCAGATGGGGGAGTGAATTATCACACACGATGTATTGCTCTAAACTTATCAGCGCTTACCTGGACTTGTTTGGGGCAGAGCTTGACAGAGGCATTGACAAGGTCCAGTAGAATCAAGTGCTGAAACGTTTTTATTGTAAAAAGCTACTCTGAATTAATGACCTTCCTGTGCAGGTTTGTTTCAGGTATAGGTGGCCTCGAGCAGCAAATCATCCTCTGTACATATGCAGCAGGCCAGCATGCAGTGGTATTTAAGCCTACATACCTTTGCAAAACATGTTCTATTTTTCCTACATAAGTTGAAACCTGGGTCTGGAAGGTATAATTTAGTGTGAGCAGAAGTGTGAATTGAAAATTCTGCAATTGAGTGTGGTTTAATTTCTTCCTGACACTTGTTCTTCTGAGTGGTTTTGCATATAAAAGCCCTCATTTCTTTTTTCTTTAAAAGATGGAGAAATATCAGCTAAAACAACCCCCACCACAAAAAAACCCCCTCCGAGTCTATTCCAGTAATGACATATAACTTGTAAAAATACAAATAGGGTTCTCAGTTCTTATTTCCTGTAAAGAAGCAAAAGGTATGATCTTTAGCATGTATAAAAAAAAAGTTTTAGCTGCTACTTTTGTTTGAGTGACAAAGCTGTAACTGTGGCACTTCTTATGAAGGTGAGTTATTCATAACTAGCTTCCTATTACTATTTTTTGCCACCAGAATGTTATTTAAGGCCAAAAAAAATCTCAGATTTCTGCAATTTCTGCTTACCAACTGATTTATTTTTATTTATTTTATTTATTTATTTTTAAGCAGCCATTATAACAATTCAGGTAATCAGTGGGATGTATTTTTCTGGAAGAAACTGTTTTCTCATTTCTAATTACCATACTTGGATTGTGTAAGGAAAAGTTCTGCAAGATGCATATTGCAAAATATTCTGAGCACAATTTTCTTGCCGAGGTCCAGTTGCTAATGCTGTTTGTGATCATCCTTTTGAACTCAGTGCAGGTGCTGACAGAGAGGCAAATGCTGTGGGGTTTGTAACTTCTGGCAGGGTCCCTGCAGTTCCCTGCTTGGGTGGGGAGGCTGTCCAGGGCTCTCTGTTGGTGCTCTCCCTCCTTTGGTGGGATAGTGAGCCCTGCTGAGTGTGGGATGATGTGCCAGGGAGTTGAGAGTATGTGAGGAGCAACTTCAGGCTCTTACGGGGAGGGACTTGCAGTTGTAACCAAAGAAGGATGCAGAGCCTGAGGATGTTGCTGTGGAGCTGTGAGGGTATGGGACAAGGCATAGGACACTCCTCCATCTCTAATTTTCAGAGGATGTTTATTCAAAAGTGTCATTCCTTATCTTTCTCACGCTAATTTATTTTGCAGCGGCTTATAATGACCATCACAACTGCCTTGGTTTTCTCCTCGCTAGAGTTGCTATGTTTGGCCTTGCTGCAGAGTTCATGTACTGAAGTGTCCTTTTGCTCACTTTTCCTCTAGATGCTTTGTTTTATGATAGCTATTTTCTGATGATCCAAGCCTTGTAAGAGTTGAATCTGTAAATATTTTTATTTCATCTTGAGCAATGTTTTACTGCAGAACGTGTTTTGACAGTTTTTCAGTTCCAAAGGAAACTAGCATGCTTTCCCTTTTTCCCTGGGAGCTACAAAATTTCAGATGTCAAATGCAGTTCCTATTGTAAAGCAGTATGGTAAACCAATTCACTGCTTGGCACGACTGTTCAATTAACAGTATGTGATGGTTTAGAACAAACATGCTCCCTTGAGTTAGTTTACTGGTAATTTCTTTCTTATCCTACAGAAACTATTTGGTCAAGTTAAGTTTAGATGCTATGAGTTGGGTAAGATATATTTTAGCTTGTTATTTCATATTAAGATATTTTAAAAATCCAGTTAACTGAAAACATAAGAAAATTATTTATTTCTGGGTTTAACTCACAAATATAAATGAAAACCGATTGTTTCCTTTTCTTAGTTCTTATTTTAGAGAGGTTGACAAGGCCAGCTTTTCTTATGCTGGGTGGGACCTTCCTCTAAATACTATCTTGGTGATTCTTCCAAGGCCTAGAGAGGTTTCAAAGCTGATGGATGAAGTATTATTTCCTCTTCCTGTCTTGTTTTTCAATTTTGTTGTGAAAGTAGGAAGCATAGATAACTGCAGGCTTGGTTATAGATCAAATCCTTCAGGCTTTTCATGGATGTTTTTTTTGTGTTAATATATTCATATTTAGCAAAACCTTGGGTTTTGGCTGTTAACCCAAGAAAGATCTTCAAATGATTAGTTGGGCCTTATGAGAGTGTTTTTACAAAATATTTATGTATGTTGACCAAGATGAATTGGAGATTCTGGTTAGAGGGTAAGTTTTTTTGGCATCAGTGAAGGGTAATTCCTGCTGTGCTGAAGCAACCTCAGGAAAACTTGCTGTGAAAGAAACTACTGTATCTACTCATTGTAACATGCTTCTGATTGACTTTTAACCTCCCCATCAGACTCTCGATAATGGTAAAGCTGACAGCTTTAGAAGCAGGTGAAGCAAAATAGTATAGGGCAGGAAAGACCTTGCTGCTTTGCTAGATGACCATAGGCCCTGCTGCAGCAGCAGTGTCTAGCCTTGGAAAGAAAGCTAAGCCTGGGCTATTAAATTCTGTTGCTATTACATAAGTTGCTATAAAAGTCAATTTAAAGGATGAATTTGGACTAGGCAAACCTTTTTGAGGAGGCAACTGTGTTATAAAAAGAAGACGATACAATCCTCCCAAATGATACTTCTCTGTTGAAGAATGTTGGTGCCACGTAGATTCAGAGTTTGTCACAGTTGTGCATCAGAGATGGGTGAAGAAGAAAACATCGTCATTGAGACTGGGGTGTTAGTCTGTAAATACAAAAATAGCTCATAAATATTTTATTCCTACCCCAGTGATTCATGTAATGCAAACAGACGATCAGCACGTTCTGCTACAGTGTGTTGCAATATGGACCAGAGCATTTTGAGAAATGAGAGGCTTATCTCTTGGATTATTCATTTTAATCGTGGCAATGGACTTGTAAAGCACCACTTTTATACGTGTGGGTCTGTTCTTTGCCCTCAGCTTCAACCGGACAACCTCCCACCATATTTGTGATGTTAATCACTACAAAAGTAGACTAAGCCAGACACTGCCCTTTTTTATCCACTGCAGACTTGTGGATGGGGCTTCATGGGTATTAATGGAGGCAGTTTTAAAAATAAGTGAGACAGGGCAGGCATTGAAACAATTTGCCCACATGGACATTAAATGTCAGCTTTAGGTTGCTTGTGTTTCAAGTGTCTCTGGGCAGCTTTACTGAGCAGTTCTAGTGTTGGATTAGGAACATCTGATAAGCCTATGATGGTTAATGTTAAAAGGAGTCTTCTCTGTGTCCTGATGAATGTTTGAAAAAGATACCTTTGATGCAGCATCTTCACACTCAACATTTGAATACAGATCTTATCCCTGAGTGCTGCATCTTCTGTTAAGGTGTGTGCAGATCCTGTTTTAGATATGTCACCTTTGTAAAATGTTGTCACTTTTTATTTCTAGCAGCTAGTAAAGTCAGCTCTGATGTTTGCCATCAGCAACACACAAATCTATGGATTCAGTAAAACTGCTTTGTTGCTGACCCACAGGAGTGTTCCCTGTCATCTGAAGCCTTTGTTTATATGAACAAGGAGTAAAAGGACCCTCACATTTGTGTGCAGTTCCTTTTGGAAAGGGGGAGAAGTAGAGGTGGGATAACTTTTTTCTGTTTGTTGTAGTAGGAATGATAACTTTATAAAACAAGCACAAACATTTATATTGTAATTGCCCGTGTATTACTGCAGCTGGACTTGATGATCTTAAAGGTCTTTCCCAACCTCTATGGTTCTACTTAGACCTTTGGACATTCATTTTCTGAGTCAACATTTTTCTTGATTGATCAAAAAAGTTACTGTGTGGGGACAAATATATACAGAAAATACCATGTAAAGGATAAAAATGCATGCACTTGCACACAACCTTATAATTTTGATCTTGAATATATTTGGCAAGAAGCCTGTTTTTCTAGAGTTAAGAAGTAAATTATATGTTCTAGTCAAAACTGATTTGAGTGAGTTAATACTCTAAGGATAAAACCCCCAACACTGTGAATTTAGCTACATTTGCCACACATTCAGCAGTAAAGCTGTTCTATAGATGTGATGACTATTTGAGACATGCAATAAGTAAAGGGTGTGAGATTCATCTGCCTTACACAGACATTCATTTAAAACTCGATGTATTTGGATTGAAAAACAAGCAGCTGCATTTGTTTATCCCCTTTCTGATATTGACACAAACAAGTGATTTAACATAAACCAGAAATGTGAAATATATAATCTAAAAGTGTCTTTGACATCACCTGGGTTAGGACTTTGCTTGGAGCCTCTATACTGTGAACCCACGTGCAGCAAACAGATCATCTCTTTATGATTCTTCACACATTCAAAGTCAAATGGCTCAGTGTGAGTCTGTGAAGAGTACAGACTTGATCAGCAAGGCCTGGAAATAGAGAAGTTACTGGCACTCAGCATAGACTGACTGCATAAGTATCTTCTGCTCAGCTTCCAAGGCTTCTCACTCTTCTGCTGAACAACAAGGCAAGCAAAAGATGCTGAATGCCTTTTGGGGTGGGACTTTTGTAGGGGTGTGTGTGATCCTTGAACTTTTAACGAGATTTTGCAACAGACAGAAGTAACTTTTTCTTTGCAAATAAAGATAAATGGAATGGTTGCTTCAGTCTTTGCTGTTTTCCACTGAGTGTCAGTGGGTGGTCTTAAGTGGCTTGGTAAGGAAATTCAGGCTTATGAAAAGTTACTTTACTCTGTAAAAAAAGTTTTTTAGTCTGTTTCACTGTGCACTCTGGAGCCTCCAGAAAACTGTTAAGCTCATAATTTAATATTCTGTTTGAAAAATTCAGGGTCAGTTGTGGTAAAGGAGTGTAACTTTTGTGGCTCTGTGGGCAATAACTTGATTTTGTGAAGAAGTGGCATAGCTTTTAAGAATAAGCAGCAGGTAAGAATTTGAATTATAGAAACTCTATTTGAGGACTGAACTGTTTGACTCCTCTCCATGCCAACTGCTGTTATATGTCTTTGTCCAATATTCATACAAACAGGATGAAAAGGGTGAAGTACTGCAAGAGGAGCAGTTTTGCAGCTCATCAGAAAATGGAATGCCAGGCAGATAGCAATGTTTTCATTTCGGAGTACTTTTCAGTCTCTAATGAGGGGGTTCATCACATGTAAAAGTTGTACCTGGGTTCATGCTTCAGCTGATCCATGACCTGCAATTGTCGAGGTCACTGACTAGTGTAGATGTGGAAACCTGAATGCTAAAGCACCATAACAGACTTGCTGCTGATAAGGATATTGCAAATACTTAGAGAAAATAATTTTAATCAACGTGATATTAAAGTATAGTAATGGTATAGCTGTAAACTAGAATTTAGCAGCAGCTGTCAGAAAGCAGGATTTGCAGAAGTCTCTCCACTTGTGGGCATTGTAATAGTAACATGAATCGTATGCAAGACTCATGGTTCAGTAGAAAACTCTGTACTGCTAGCAGGGAATACCTGCTAGACACTGCAGGAATTCTTAGGCAAGCTCAAGATTTCATGTGTGTTGCAAAGCTAAGGAAGGAGGCCCATCGGACTCTTATTAGTTAATCCTAACAGTTCTGTTCCTCCAGCCTTATCAGTAGAGAAGCAAATCATCCTTGTTTCTTAATAGGCAGGAAGGAAAACATGCTGTCAGTGGAAAAAAATTGTGGCTTTCCTTTCTGTTGCCCTCCAAATCTCTCTCTAATGCCCCAAAAGAAGAGTCAGTGGAGCTCAGAGAGACCCGTGCCTGAATTTAGGAAAAATCCCAGGCTTTGCTCGTGCAGTTTCTGTGTCAGCCCCCCCACTCTTTTTGCTGGACTTTGCAGCTCTCCCAGTGCAGGGGAGTGTTACTGCCAGCACAGCTTCTGCCACGGTACGTACTTACCTGGAACAAGATCTGAAGGATTGACCACAGTATGGATAAAAAGTAATAATTCCAGACTTTGCCTGTCTGCTCTGTGTATTTGGATGGGTGTAAAGATAGACTGTGTGTTTTTAATGAGAAATACAAGGAGTTTAACAGTTTTTGCAATTATTGCAGCTCTGAGTTTGCAATCAATTATTTAATATTTATTTGCCATTTTTATCACATTTCCAGAGCAAAGTGACAATTAAAATTAGAGCTGATACAGTAAATCCTGCTCTATGACAAGCTTGCAGAATTCCACTTTCCCAACCAGCTAGACTGAGTAATGAGTTTTGATGGTCTATAATGTATCATTAGGGATTTTCTCCCTCTTTACTACAGCTGAAGGGGTGTGTTCTGAGCTTGGATCTGTAAGTTTTCCTGCCTTTTACTGTTAGTTACACTTCTTACTTATGAGAACCTGCTTTTTATGGCCTTAATTACAGGAGTCATGCCTTCTTTGTTTAGTGTTGCTAATTTCCTATTGGAAAGGCCTTATTTATTTCTCTTGTCTGACTTTAGAGCTGCTTTCTGCCATCATGGCACGCAAGCAGTTTGCAGTGGCAGCCCCTGAGGGTGCTTTGCCCTCCCTCTGGCTCAGTCAGTACAGGTGGTTCATGGACATGAACAGTATGTTTACCTCTCCATCCTGCAGTACTGGGAAACTGTCTGCCTGTGAGATGGAAGGAGGAGTTCATTGCCTGCCATGCCAGCCTGCACCTCCTGAAGATTTGCTTGAAGGAATGCTTGACATCCTAGATTTTTACAGAGATTCTTCTGCAATGGGTGTGCTTCTGTTCCATAGGCAGCTATTTAGGGTTTGCAGCTGTAGGACCAAATTGCAGCAGGCGCCCCTGACCACAGAGGAGACTGACTGCAGGGCTGTCTGCTCTTGTGGGGAGCGTGCTGAGGTAGGCATGATGTGTGCAGGGGCACTCTTCGGCAAACTTCCCTGCTGTGGTCTTTTACTGAGTACTGTATGCCATGTTCTGCCCTCCCCTTTGCTGCTCTCCTGCTCACTGGGGTGTGGATGCTTTCTGGCATTTGACCCCTTTTTATTTGATTAAACTACTTGATGTGTATTGCCAGTGTAGCCAGCAGTGGGGCTGGTGAGACCCTGCCATGGCAGGAGACAGAGAAGAGAGACCTTTTACTAATGCTCTCATTCCTTTGGGGACTATGGGAAGTGATTTTTCATCTGGCTTTTACAAGGAGCCCATCTTTGAGCCTTCATTGTAACATGCAGAATTATCTCGGAAATAGCATTTTCATTAATTCTGTTGCGTTTACAGGGCATACTAAAGCTTAAATAACTGGAGTGGTGGAATGTGGTTATTCCAACATAACTCTGTGCTTTAATGAGGAGTCAGAAGCATATTATTATCATAGAGGCTACAATTGTGATTAAGAGCCCACAGAAACCTCTCCGATAACACTGTCAGCAGTCTGCTGCTGTTGCTGGATGAAGGCTTGGTGCAGACTGCATAGTGAAAGAAAAATGGTAGGGGGTTGCTTCTCATTTGTCACTAGATCCATCCAGCCAAAAAACCTTTTACCGTTTTATTTCAGGTCTGGAAGTAAATGGAGCTGCAATAGATTTCATACAAGGGCCTTTGCTGTAGGATTTTGTGCAATATTTCCTTTTACATGTGTATGTACAGACTGTTTCATTGAACAGCATGGTAAGAGTTTTGGAATCAAAATTTATAGTACAAATTAAGTGCATTTTGGGAAGCTGACACTTGAAATGGAAATAGTGGAGGAAAATGAACATATTGAACCACCCACTTAACTGCTTACTCATTCTGTTTCTTGACACACTCAGCTTCTGTTGGGTTTGCTACAGTACAAAGAAGAGGAGAGATCATTCTTCAGTTCCTTGCCCCTTGCATTGCTCTTGAGGCTTGGTGTGAATGTTGTTTCATGTTGATGATCTTGTAAGACTGCAGGGAAGGGCAGACATCAGAGATGGACCCTCCTGTTTGTGTTTACTGGTCGAGGGCAGGTATCAGCTGTGTAACATGAATAACTAAAGAGTTCTTTAACTCTTTGGCCGAATGTGCAATAAATTTCTTTTCTACAGAAACAGATTCCAGAAAGCAAAGACAAATGCTCCAGGGCCTGATCCTTACAAGCTTTCCACAAGTGACTGCCCCTCCCCAGTCTGCTTCCATGGGAAAAGACAACTTGCAAGAACAGCAATATGCTTTTCACATTTAAAATAGAATTTGAAGTGAGTTTAACTGGTACATGACTCCCCATCTAATAGTACATGACACACAAAAAGCTCTTTCAAATAGACTTTGAGTAAGGTCGCAAAGTCAGGCACTCAAAGTGTATGTAGGTGCTTGTGTGCAATTATGTCTTTGAAACTTTCTCCTGACCTTGCTTGAAACGTTGTCAAGGCAACTTATTTTTTTCATAGCTTTCCTGCTGAATTATTTTGATAGTTTTAAATTTTTTAATCTTTAAAGGCAGGCCCCTGATATGGAAAATTTCAGCTCAAAGAGTTGAAAGCTGGCAAGTGTAAAAGCAACTGCAAAAAGGCAAGGTCTTGCTAATGAGTAAAATTAGCAATAGATGGCTTCTTGGCTTGGCCTTCACTGTGCATGACTTTTGAACATACAGTTCAAAGGGAGCTAAAGACATTTTCTCAGCACTGTTTAGTCAGTTTACCTAACAGCAGTCTAATCTTCTGAAAAAATCTTGACAGTCCCAGGAAAGTCAGCGTCCATTTTTCTCTTTCAGTTTGCTCACAGCCTGTGTAAGTCACGCCAGTGCCCTTGGATTCTCACTTTCATGAGTAATGGGTTTGAGTTAATATCATAAAGCTTTTACACAGTGAAAAGAAAATGAAATAAAAAGCATCTAAACTCAGTTGCAAAAAGCCCCTCCCATCATCTCAGCATTAGGGGAGTATTTTTTGCTTCATTTGATCCTATTGTCTCTGAAAAGTTCTGTTTTCTGTGGAAATTTTAGGGGTGAGTAGGGTAGTAATTTTACTCACATGCAGAGTAACTTTGCTGTTTGATTCCTGTTCTATAGGCAGCAACCTGGACACAAGTCTCATTTGTGAAAAATGCAAAGCAAGCATGCTGTTGACCTTGCAAAGTCATCTTGGTCTTCCAGACTTTTTCTGGGAACCTGGTTCTGTCACTAACAAGCTGTGGTTTACTGGATTAAATGAATATAGTCTCTCAAAGGCATCACCAAGACAAGCTGGGCAGCTCTGATGGGAATCAGATGATGTGTAGACGCAGATCAGTTCTTTGTCCACAGCAGAGAATGTTACCCTGTAAATGGAGTTGTCTTCCCTTCAAGGACAGAGTTGGGTTTTTTTAAATACCTTGTCACTACCCACTCAGCACATCCCAAGGGTAATGTGTTTTCACAATCATGTATTGTTTAGGTGGAACAGACTTATTGTGAGGTTCTTAGAGAATTTTCATAATCTATAGCAAAGATAACTAACACAGAGACAATACATCTTCTTAGCACCAATGCCTTTCTACAAACACAGGCAGTCGGATTAAGAAATGAGGGAGAATGCTCTTACTTCTTCCCAGAGTCCTAATGGTTTTGTTAAAACAGGCTGGCAACTGATCAATATTTTTCCACATAGATAGATGTACTTAGTTTGTTGCACTTTCATGAAACAATTAACAGCCTCTTCTGGGTGCATTTGTCTTAGAATTTCAGCTCAGAGCAGGAAGGGAGTGTGCTTGTTTGCTCCCTGTTCCTGAGCCTTGGCTCTTGGTGCAGAAGGGTTTGGAGGGGAACATGGCCAGGCTCTGGGGAGGATGGGGGGGACGAGGATGTGCTGCTCCCTCCTGGGTGCCCAGTCTGGGGCTGGGTTAGAGCTACTCCCAGGAAAGCCCTTGATGTGTGTATGTGAGGGGGTGGGAGAGGAAGAAGCGGTGCAAGGCTGCAGTGCCAACTATTTTGCTCTTCCAGTTGGGCCATGCTGTTTTGCTGATGTACAGACAGATTGTGTTTGTGTGCTGAAAGGGTTTTAAAGATGGGCAGGATTAAGAGCTACTGGTGTATAATACATACAGCAGAATCTTCAAATGGTGTTTGTGGTAGTGTTTTGATCCTGTGTGCGTGATTATTTGCAAGAAGCTATTTTTATTTTTCAGCATAGATACTCTGTAATAATCACTGGCACTTAAAAAATTAAATCTCGCTTTTCACTAGTAATAAAAATCTGAGGTAATTTTTCTGAAGTGTTGCTGAACAGCCCATTTTCCAAACTTAGTCATTTGAGTGTAATTTCTTCTTCAATTATGTTGAAGTTTTATGAAGTAGCTGAGTTATGCAAAGTTCTGTTTTAAAATTGTGTTTATTAATAGATTGCTTGCTCTCCTTGGCTTAATACAACTAATTAGACAGTTATTATGCTGCTAGCATAGAAAACAAAACTATCCTGGAGTGCATTATTGCTTGAAGAGATCTTGGACAAGCCATGCATACAAGGTTAAGGGCAGGACTTTAGTGCTTTGCAGCATGTGGGCTGTTGTGTGGTAGTGTCTTGAAAAGAAGCAACACCATGAAAGCCAAAATACCAGTCAGCAGGGAAAGGATAACCGAGTGTTCAACTCTTCTGGTCTGGGACTTGATCTCTGGGTGATCCTGGAGTGTCACGAAGGTCTGAATTTCAGCAACTGGGTGAGTTAATTTGACTGCAAGAACTTACACATCAAAAGTTTAATCTTGTTTACTGTCCTCACTTCTGGAGCTCTCGGGAAATACGTGCCACCACCTCCTCTGCTGAGATATAATAGGATTTTGCACAGTCAGTTATGTCAATATTGAGCTGTCTTGCTGAAACTGAGGCTATGCAGCTGGGAATGCCAAAGCAGCTGCTGAGACAGCACTTCAGCTGTTCATCCTGCTCCTGAGCTGTGCCCTGCAAGGCAGCTGGGAGCACCAAGAGCTTTCCTTTTGGCAGGATATAGCTCTTCCCAGCCCTATGAGCCATGAAGACAGAAAGGGTTGTAGGGAATCACAGCGTTGCCTTGGATGGATTTGTCCCTTTTCCCCTTGCCTTTTCTTTCCTTGTAAGTGGGGGGGAAAAAATTGCAATTCCACTCTTCTACTGCTCTTTCTTCTGAAATCTAGTTGTGTTCCCACCTCCACTCCCCTGCTCCATGTCCAGACTGTTTCTTGAGCAGTGACTAGTTAAGGGATGAGGAGATGGATGTGGTGGCTGCAATAGGCTGTTTTGCGATCTGTAAGGAATAAATTTTCAATGTCAGGAAACTGTAGACTCCTGCACGTACCTTGAGTCAGTTTTCCAAAGGAGGAGGAAAGACATGGATGGTGAAGATATGAAAACTATCCAAAAAATTTAAATGAAGAGAACTTGGTTGTGTGTGTAAGGGGAGAGGATAGCTAACTGCTGTGGTGCAGATATGAGTCAGTCTATTACATGCGTTTATTTGTCCTGCAATGCTTCACAATCACAGTAGAATTTAAATACTTTGTTGTAGTGGGTGAAGCACTCATGTGGCATAAAGCCTGTGTTTCTGTTATTTGTATTGTACACACAGGCAAGAAAGCTATTTAGTCAAGTCTTTTCTGAGTGTCCTTGATGGAAAAAAAAGCCTTCAAAAGAGTATTCTTTAAAAGAATATTTTTGTTATTCTTGACCTGGGCCTGTCTGACAGCTTTCTTATCCTTTAAAAGTACTGGGATAGAAGCAAATTGATATATAGCAGTGTATTGTCAGGGTTTCTTTCCTAATACTAGACAGAAAAATGAACAGGAAAAAAAAGAGGCAAAACATCGAAGTCATTCTCTCTGATTTTTGTGGGTTTTCTTGCAATCACTTTATCTCATTTGAATATATTTTTTTCTGCCTGCAGGCTGTGTGAAAAAGACATGTACAGTGAAAAAAATTAATAAATGTTCCTTAGGGGAGTACTTCTGGCTATGAATAAACTATTGTAAAATGTAAACAAACTGAAAATTTAGGATTCCCACCTGCCTAATCGCTCTTTGATGGGAACATTGGAAGAAAACCTGTATAATAGCAATGAGAGCCTTCCCAAAAAAGGCAGGAATTTATAGCCGATAGAGCATTGCCTCCTATCAGTGCTGCACTAGCATCCTGTCTCTTACTTTGGATATTATGAAGTTGGTAGGATGCACATTGGTCTGGGAGAATTAACTCAGGAAGTGCAGCTGCTTTTCCCTGTGAACTGTGGAGTTCAGCTCTCCCTACCTGACTCGGCATTTTCTTTCTCATCAGAAGTGTCCCTGTGTCTCCATAAGGATTTCGTTGTGTTTAGTAAGGCTGGCCTTATACCAGGGATCTAAAATGTTATTTATTCAGACTTCAGAGATTTTTTTTCTTTTGGTGTTTGCCTCTTTCAGGGTAGAAAGAGACCCTTCATTCTGCTGAAGAGAGGGAGAAATCTTTGCTTCTCACAGCAGTGTGGAGTTGTGGATAGGCAAATGTGTTCCTCTGCCCACTGCCAGCTCTGCCAGCTTTCAGGACCTGGTGAGAACCTCCTGACAGAGCAGCACACACACTGTGTTTTGATTTTTGGATTCTTCTTGGCTGCAGAAACTGAAGTATTAGTATTTTGTTTGTTTGCAGTCTGGCAGAGGGTGCATGTATATCCAAGTATAGTGGTTTAGGACTGCCTCCAAACCTGAGTGCAAGAACTATCCTAAATATTTATTGTGGCTCTGTTCAGGATAATCTGAGGTAAGACCATGTTTAAACCCATTCAAAGATCCATAGAAAGCATTTCCAGCTTTATGTTTGTTATATCAGTTCCCTTACAATTCTAATTTTTTTCCTTCCTCAAGGGTAGCAAACATAGCAAAGATGCATTGACCGAATGATTGAAATTTGAGGAAGCACCTTGGAGGCACTGGGGCTTTGGAAGCTTAGGCAGATATGAGATGGTGGCTTCTTCTGTGCTTCTGCCTACCTGACTGTGTGCCCCAGGCTTCACGCTGGCTCTGGCACAGAGATTCACCTTAGAATGGAATCTGCCTATCTGGGCTGATGGTGGAGGCACCACAGCAGTTGGATATGCCAAATGAAGATCCACAACGTGGTACTGATGTGCCCACCATGCAAACCTGTATGTTCATAGTCAAGCTGTTTACTGAAAATAGCTCCTGGAGAAACTCTTACGATCAAATCTCTCCTAAAGAAGCATCATCTGCAGCTGCCATGTGTGTACACATATTCCTAAGGAGCAAAGTAATCACTGTATACCTTATCAGCTGCTGCTTGCTTCTCCAATGTAGCTTGAACTGTGAAGGACAAAGAAAGCTTTCTGCCTTTTGGGTTTTGTTTACTTTTCTCTTTTCATCTTGGGTAAAGAAAATAGGGTTTGTAAACACTTGTTTAATTAAAAGCTACGGATAAAATAGTGTGGCGCTGTCACCTCTGCAGTCCTTGCAGTCCTTTATCCTGTCCGTACAAAGGACAATATTCAAACCTTCATTGCTCTGTAAATTACTGTGGAGGCAGTCAGCAGGCACTGGCCCAGACCGTTCCTGGTGGTGAGGGAGATGAATGGAAAACTGAGGATCCTTTTGTGGTTGTGTTGTTTGCTTCTTGAAATTGAGGGACTGTTTGAATGCTGCATGCTTCCTGATGACTTCTGCCCCTCCTCCCCCCAGGATTCAAAATATTTAACTTGGTAAAAGACTTTGGTTTGAAATCCCCTAAGTGGGAAAGGGCTGATTGTTGGCAAGTTCAAGTGTAAAATTGGTTGTAAGTACTCATGGGGGAACAGTGCAATGGAGCTGAACAGTACACTGAAAATGAGATTACTCTAAATCAAAACACGTTTGTTAATTAATGTTTGCTGCTGGTTTCCAAGAACACAGCTAGTAAACACTGCATCCAAAGTCCAGTTAAGTCTATCAGCACAATCTTACTCAAATTAATTTGGGCTGGATTTTGAATGAATTCAGTCTTCCAAGGTCCTTTACCTTGAGGTATGGATCACTCTTCCTTGGATGTTTCATGAACATGATTATATAGCAATTTTATATGGCCACAGTGAATCAGACTCAGATATGTATCTTAACCACTAATTAACATAAGCTATGGAAATCTATAATTAAACAATTTTGAATCACAGGAAGGAACAGATAAATGTGGATTCTTTCCTTTGCATTTATATGTATTTAAAATAACTTTCTTTGAAGCTTTTTAAAAGAGGAATTAAAAGCAGTGTTTAGGGAAAGCCTGAAGTCAGGTTAATATTGCCGCTTAAGGCTAGCTTTTGCCTGGTCAGGATTGCTAGATGCTCAGATTAATTTTATTTATTGTTTAAGCTTTGTCTGACCCCTCTTTAGAGGTGAGGGTTAATCCACTGAAAAATTACTCTGTTCTGTATTGTATATTGTTAAATCTTGCAGAACGGGTTTGGGTTGTTGATTATATTCCATCATTCCTGTTACAATAATTTAAGAAAAGCAGTACTTTAGGTATGTGGTGGAGCTGTTTGATACTGTGCCCCAACATCACGTCATATAGTATCGAGGCATGTTTCTGTTTACCCAGAGCTGTGCTGGTAGTGCTCTCTTGCATTACTGGGAGCTTGTGCCAGAACTGTTTGGCATCTTCCTTTACAGTTCTCTACACAGTTGCACCCTGTCTGGCTCTTCTGCCACCTGTGTGAGTTGGAAGAACATGCTGGCTCTTTCTCCCCCTTACTATTTCCATTTAATTTCTGTTTGCTTTGTGAGAGCCAGGAAAGGAGTGCTGCTGCTTCATGTAGCCTGTGAGCAGTCCCAGTCCCCAGCCTGGCTGGGGGGATGCAGGGCAGGGTCCTTAGGGTGGTCTGGGGGTGTTGAACCAGCATGGCTGTGGTTCCTATTTGCTGGGGGAGGCAGGTCTGAGCCTCAGGGGGGCTTGGACATGATGCATCTTGCCATGTGTGGCTTTTTTCCTTTAAAACTCTCCTAAAGAGTTGAGTATGGATATATTTTTATTTAATGTCCCTTAGGCATACAACTTTTCCTGTATTAGAAGGTCATCAGTGTGGTGGTGAAGTCTTTTCTCCCTTGGAAGGGAGAAAATGGCAGGTTTGAGACTGCCCAGGTAGTGATACCATGGCTTGCCATTTGCATACATTTCAGCACTGTCCTTCATGGTCACATTGGCCACATGCAATGTTTTCTCTGAGACTCCTATTTATCCAGCACACAGGAGGGGCTCTTTACATAATGATCAGCTCTTTGTTCTTGTCACTGTTGTGTCTCTACTCCAGCCTGTATTTTCTACATGCTGTAGAAGCAATGCTTTCAGGATGGGATTATTAACTAACTCGTGAGCTTTCCCTTGGTTCTCATTAGTAGAATATCTTAGCATTGCTCAGGCAATAATTACTTTGCCTTCCACACCTGCAAACTGAGGTCATATCTGTAATTTTATAGACATAGTAACTGAGACATGGAGAAAATGGTGTTACTTAGAATGCCTGATTTAAAAGGACGTTGTTTTGAAGAGTCCTTAGTATTACTGTCCGTAAGAATGATCAAAGAAAAGGTCATAATGTTTTTCTGACCCATGAAGGCAAGGAAGAACTGGGCTTTTTTCCCCCCTCCTATGTCATTCTTGTAAATTGCAGACCTGGCTGATTTGAAAGTGAGCTGGTGAAAGACAACATTTAATTTACACAAGGTCACATAGTGGAGACTGCTAAATAACCTGAAAACTAATCAGTCTCATCAACAATTAAATCATCAGGAAGATGCCTGCTCTTTCTCTGTTCTTTGTCTGCTCTGAGCTAGTGATGTTCTGCATGCTCACTTGTTGTGGCAGATGGTTGCCACCTCCTCCATACCAACTATAATCCTCAAGGCATTGAAGTCTAACAGGTGAACCCCCCTTTGTTTCCTCTGAACATTGTTTACTGGAGCTGCTGGGGCTTTTTGGGCATGTGGCACCAAGCAAGGCTGCTGTGGTAGCCCATGGTGTGGGAATAGGTGCCCAGGGCACCTCTTGGCCAGTGTGGGCGTCCCTGAGTGTGATGCAGGATGGCACCATGGCCTGGTGCTCCTCTGAATTGCATTTTTGGAGGAGTTGTGTTACTGTCTTGCTCCAATTGATCTTGTACTAACTTTTCAGTTCAGTAAACCAATCTTAGCATTTTTGAATTATTTTCCTGGAACCTAAAGTAAAATGGTAATAATTACATTTGACTGGAGGTTTTTTCCTTATAAAGCTTATTTTTTTTTTTTTTAATTTATTTTTTTTTTAATTTTAAAGAGCCTGAGGTCTTGGTGGGGGGTAGAGTGTCTCAGTCCAGCCTTGTGTCTGTGACAGTGTGAAAACAGATGTTTGTCTATTGATATTAGGCAGTTAAATAGAGACCGGTTAGATTTACAAATGCTTTGGTTTGTTTTTTTTTTTTTCTTCCTTCTTTTTTGCTGCTACAATAATGTAAAGGGCTTTACTGTAAGGAGAGTCATGGCCAAAGTGATCTAGCTGGTCTGGTTGTGAATGCTGTCAGACTACAATATAATGCACATCCAGTACAGAAACATAACTGGTAGTTCTCAGTGAACCATGTTGTGAAGGCCGGGAGAATGGCATGGCTGTGTTAGCATGAGTCCTTGTGAGTAAACTGAGATGTGTATTTCAGTAATATAAAGAATGGGGCGGTTTGTCTGAATCAATGTGTTAATTTTTCATGTAGATTGGGCAGGTAAGGGAGACTGTTTATGGTGCAAAAGAAATGAAGCACATGTGTTTAGTTTCATCAGTTTCCTTGCTTATATCCCTGAGTGTCAAGATTTCACAGCACCTGTACCTGTGTAACTGTGTTGGTTGTGCACTTAGCATATATTTATTCAGTGGCAGATTTTTTAACTCACTGACATGTATTCTTTCTGTTCTTTTGTAAGCTTATTGTCACTCACTGCATGGTGTAATTTCTCTTAGCAGGCAGGACTGAAACTCTTCACTGAGTCAAGTCACTCATTTGCATGAACACATCTCCTCTTGGTGATCACAAAAGACACGTAAATGAAAACAAAATGAAGCAAAACACATAAATAGACTCATGTAGCCATGGATGCTGGTAGTAATTTACCACTGATTTTATCCTAACTCCCCATTCCACCTCCCCAGTCCTCAGGGCTGTGGTTCTCTTGTGGCCCTTGTTCAAGAAAGCAGTTAAATATTAGACTTAGATACTGTTACTCAAGACAAGCCTTTTAATATTTTCCTAGTGTTAAACCCTTTAAGAACTGGAGTTAATCCCGTTTGAACCTCAGCTTGTCTTCTTCTATTGTGAATATAGACATTTTTTAAATCAAAGCCTGATGGATAACTGTGTAGGGAAAGAATACTTTAGACCTTGTTTGATACTTAGTTACATAAAGAGAGGGGGAAAAATAACCCTTAACAAGAAGGCTATTTTTCTCATTTCCCATTTCCTTTATCACTAATGTTGTTAAGAGTACCCAGAGATCTTTGCAGTACAGGCAATGCCAAAACAGAGCACACACAGGTGGGTGCTTTGTCCTTTGCCAAGTGACCGCTCCTGAAGTGCCTGTCCTGGGCACGGGAGGGGGGCAGCGGGGCTGGCTGGGTGGGCACAGGAGGCAGCTCGGTGGCAGGACCTGCTGCCCTAGGCCTGCCATGCCCCCCAGCCAGTCCTTGCTGCCTTCTGCCAAGCCCCCCAGGGCTGCTGCCCCTGCAGGGGGATGATGCTGTAGCCCAAAATCACCCTGTCACCTGCTGCCTTTAGATCCCCTCTGCCCTGTTGGGATTCAAGTCACTGGCTGTTCTGACTGATCTTCTGATTTAAATAAGAACCCTCTGTGAATTAAGTGGAGACCCTTGATTTCCAGTGTGGCTTAAGCTTGACTTTTTGAAAAAATGTTCTCTGTTGGTAAATGGGAAGGATATTCAGTTGTACCAGCTTGGATCTTAAATAATTGCGTATTAATTAGGTGGGTCAACAGCTGGCTGTTCTGGTGTTTTTTTGAAATGAAGATAGACGTGTTTGCAGTAATTGTTCTCCTCCAATGTTACTGTTTGTGCAGTAGAGCTGCAGACTGTTCCCTTATTTTTTTTTTTTTAATAAGAAATAACATTGCTCAAAATTTCTTAATGTATGCACCCAATCAAGTGAATCAAAAGCATGTAGCTGTGCCATTTGTTCCTGTTCATTGCTGTTAGGGTTTGTAGATGTTGCATGCAGGTAAGTGATTGGTGTGCAGTCACACATTTTGATTAATGTGCATATCAGGGTGGACTGATCTTGATTCCTTGTTTTTGCACTGCTTCCCTTTTGTTTTAGACTCAAATACCAAATACCTGAATGAAAAAAGATGATACACACTGTGGTGCAGAAGCCTGGAATTCCTGAGCCTCCTGTGCCATGTGTTGTGTTTTCAGTGTGGGAAAGCAGTGAGGACAGGCAGCATGTTTTGCTGTGCTGCTGTCACCCACCCAGGCATGCTGCTTGGGCACAGGGAAACTGTCCTCACAGATTTTAAGCACCCTTATGTTTCATTTTTATTTTTCATTGGTTTTGTTTCTCAGAAGAAGAGGCAAGAGAAAGAAAGGAAGGGGTCAGACGGTGTTGGAAAAGCAGGGGAAGGGGGGCAAACTGGTCAAGTGTTTGTTTCAGTAATGTACTGAGAAGCCTGGTTACAGTGGCACAGAATTCAGTGTCTTACCATAGGCATCCTGCCATCTGAAATAAGGAGGTACTCAGCTGGGTGCTGGAAGGGGAAAACTACTTGCAATATGGAGTCAATGAGATAGAGGAGGTTTGGAGAGAGAGATGAATACTAAGGCAAAAATGCAAAATCTTGGAAAACTGCTGCTGTTGTCCAAAGAGAGTAAGGGGTGTGAAGAAAGATGTGGCAAGAAGGATAGTCTGGAGAGATGGAAGTATCATGGGAGACAACTACAGGAGCAAGGGCTCTTGGTGATTTGGTATATAGGCGGAGAAGGAAAGCACTACAAAATTAATAAGCTGGATTCACAAATTTTCGCCTTGTGTCCCTTTAAGTTCTGCAAGTCTTGCAAGATGGAAATCCAGAGGCAAATTGACTTGTAAGGAAGAGCATGAATGAATGCATATCACACTCCCGAAACAATTTTCTCTTCAGAGGGAAAAATGCAAGATGTGTTTGGTTTATAATCTTCAGAGCAGACAGTTGTCAGTGAAGACCTTGATAATGCCTCACCAGTGTAATAGGGAAACTGTATTCATCATCTAGAGAATCAATGCCTAGAATCTACAATAAATGAGGCTTCTGCTCACTTCAGAGACTAATAAGGCTGTGACAAATTGGCAATTAATGTCATTAATGATTAATGTTTGATTGTGTTAGAAGCTGTATTTAATGATTAATAGCAACATCAGTGTATATTTATAAAAGAAGTTCATGGCTGTAGAACAATTTACTGGCTGAGGAGAAAATTGGTTACTTCCTGTTAAATATCAAGTTATTGCTGCTTCAGTCAGAGATGTATTTGTAAGAAGGCAGCATTGCTTACTTGTAGAATCAATGTAACTTTGAGAAGTTGCCAAAAAGACATTTCACAAAATCAAAGCTAGATAAGTAGCTTTCAGTTTCTCTCTGAAAGAGAACCTGGGGTTTTTGTATTGTCTCTTTCAATATCTGTAGGCAAATTCAGTTTTGTTCTAATGTTTTTCTTATCCTTATTGTGGCTTAATGAAAATGTGCACTCACAAAGTTCAGTAAGAGGGAAAACTGCCTTTAGGTCACAGTCCAAGTGTTTTGCTGATCTGTAGTGAAGAAAGACAAACATTTTGATCTGTGCTTTCTTGGCCCATGCAACTGCACTTTGGTTTCTTTCATGTAACTTAAACTCTAGATTTGTTACTTCATTATTTTATTTGATTGTGCAACACAGAATGAATGAAATAATACATATTTTGAACTGATTTTTCTAAAGTTGTTATTTCAATAATCAAAACTGGGTTGCTGTCCAAGGGACCCTGAGTTTTTATTTAAATGAAGTTACCTAAGAAGCATAACTTCATGGAAGAAAAGGAGCTGCCTTGATGAATGCAATATATATTTGGATGTTTGTTAGCTTTTCAATACTCTTATCCCAGACCATGCAAGTGTCTCCAGGAGCATCTGCCTGGTTTATTATGGGCACTCTGAAAACTAAACATATCACTTTTTTCTTATTTGGGTTTGAGTTTGAGCAAGATTTAACCATCTCCTAAGGCTGGAGTGTTGTGATAGGTTTGAGACAGCTGTGGGAGCTGCTGTAGGTACAGAGACTGTCCTCGGTTGTAATTGTTCTGTTGAGGTTTGTAAGGCAGCCCAGCAGTTCTCTGCACTGTTCCCCCTCACTGGAAATTTAATTGTAGCAGTGCTGGCGGAAGGGAAGAGGTGACTTATTTTTCTCTAAATTTCTTGCATGTAGTTTTTGCATCTGGCATGTTTTTCAGGAACAGCTTCCCAGAAGAGGCTTTTAGGCTCAGTATGAGCTGGTGCATGGGGAAACATAACACATTTATCATTTATCATGGGCTCTTCCACTAAGTTCAGGTGACCTTGGGTAAGTTGCTTCATATCTTCATGCTTTTGTTTCTTCTCCTGCTCTTTGCCCTTGTTTGTTAGTCGGGATGGTATCTTTTACTGAGCACAATGGAAAGCTCATCTTAGATTGTCATCCAAGTATTATTGTAATGCAAATGAAGAGGAGTATTCTTTTTCCTCTTTAGTTGAAGAATGTTGACCATGAAAGGCACTAGTGTTCTTTTGTTTCTACTGCTACTTACTTATCTTCCTCTTGGTGGGCTTTTCTCTATATTTTGGGTCAGAAAGCATCTACTTTATGCAAACACCTCATATTTTCAGTTGTTGATTAAATTGGGAGAATGGGGGAAGAAAAAAAGAAAAAAGGAGGTTGGACTAATCTGAGTAATATTTGAAGATTAATTTAACTGAAATAAAGTGAAGCTGAATTTTTCATTTTGGGTCAAAATTCTGATGTTTCTGATGTGTCAAAGTAGTTTATTCTGATGTATGTGAAGCTAATTATGTAGACATTTTCAAAAATGTGTTGGTTTCCCCTGGCAAAGGGAAGTGAAGTTCCTTTTGTGCAAGCTTGAACTGAGGGCACCGTGCAGGGTTTCCATTGCTGGTGGAGGGACTGTGGAGCCAGCTCCCAGGACTCCAATGGCAAGCCACTGAGCAGCCACCATCCTTTATCCTGTTCAGAGCAGGAATTGAAATCAGCATTTCCATGATTTCTCACATGGGGCAAGAGCATTGCAAACAGGATTGTGTAGGTCCTCCACAGCCAGAGAGAGGGACCCAGGGGTTTGTAAATATAACATTAATTTTCGAGTGGGCAGGTGCTTATTACAAGAGCATGAAAATTTCATGTTATGGAAATGTTTATAGTTTATTCTGGGACTGTTGGAATAAACTGTTAAGAGATTTTTTTTCCTTTGTGTACTGTTTTGCTGAACCTGAACCAAATAAGCCCAACAGCTGGCAAACACTTTTTCTTTTCTTTCTCTTGGGGCCAAAGCATACATACATACACATGTGTGCACATATGTACATATATATATATAGATATATATATATATACATACACACATCTGTTGTTTTGGTCACTCTGGAGTACCAGTTTTGACAAAATCAACTGTCTAAACCAAAAGTTGAAAAATATTAAGTCTCGTCCTAATCCTATTGAGAAATGCCAACTTTCTTTTCTATTGGCTGGGCATTTTATAAATTAATTCAGTGGTTACATGAATTAAGACTGTCTGTTAGCCATAAAACTTTGTGACAGTATAAAAAAACCTTTTCATCTCCATTTCATTTCCTTGATTGTGGTACACATAGGACAGTAGTCACTGAATAGTATAGGAGCGAGCCGATTATCATTCACCAAGTAGCTGAGACTGAAGAGTTAGAAATAGGCAGTGGGAATGACATTTATAGCGTTGGCTGTGAAATACTCATGGAAATCCACATCTTCCATAAATATTAATTGGACACTGGTTTAGGATTTAATAAGTGGAATTGCTCAAGATGATAAAGATGCTTTATTGCATCTAGATAGCCTTAGGGAGTAGCTCTGTCTGCCACTTAAATAAAGGTATGAAAAAGATGTGAAAAGGTTTTAAGTTATGAAAAGTAAAAGAGGGTTGAAAGTGAAGTTAATTGGTATTTATAGCATATAAGGTAGGGCCAGATTTTTTTTTTCTACATTTACATAAATGGAGTCAAAGCCCATTCTGAATGAAAAGGGAATGCACCTTTATTTCTTTCCAGCTTTGTTGAATGTTTTCAAGGCACCTTTGCTCTGAGTTTCAAAATACCCATGTGCAAAGTACAGGCTTTGTTTCACTGTAGCACACAAAAAAAATGCTTTAACCAAGAAACCAAAATAACTCAGAGGGTGACCTTCTGCTGCAAGAACAGACTGCTTGAAAGGCAAGTTACAGAATCATAGAATCCTTTAGGCTGGAAAAGGTCACTGAGTCCAACCATTGCCCCAGCTCTGCCAAGCCCACCACTAAGCCATGGCCCTGAGTGCCACATCTACACAGCTTTTAAACACCTTCAGGGATAGTGACTCCACCACTTCCTTGGGCAGCCTCTTCCAGTGTTTGGCAACCTTTTTGGTGAAGAAATATTTCCTAATATCTGATCTAAACCACCTCTGAATTGTCCTATCACTTGTTACTTGGGAGAAGAGAACCTTCCTTGTTAAGTGGACCGGCAGATTCCCTGAAGTGAGTTTCCTGCACAAGGAATATTTCCAGAGAGAGGAATGCTTCTGGAGGCATTTCTCATTCTTTGTTTCCTTTTGTTGCTTTTTCTTGACACGTTATTTTATGGTGTTCTCCAGGTCGTAGGTTTGTTGTCATAGTGATGATACTCATCTTTGTGAAATAATAAAATGATTTAATTTTTGACAGCAGGAAGAGAAAGTAGATCAACTTGTTGATATGCAATATCATAAGCATTCTTCTTGGCAGGAAACTTGTACAGATGATAAGTCTCCTAACAAAAACCAGACTTTTATCTTCATGGGGAGATTTTAATCAAGTTGTAGATTAAAAAAGGTTAAGACTGTTTCAAGCTGTTGTTTACTTTTCTATTTTACAGCCATGACTACTTTTTTTTTTTTAAGGCACATGGTACTGCATGTCCTTTAAAAAGAAAAGCAGCCAAAAAAAAAAGAAAACCTAAACCAACCCAAAGGCCTAAAAATGGGAAGTTAAAATGTTCCTGCAGTGTTCCTTGGTAACTATTTTGGTTTGACATTTTAATTATAGCCCGAAGGCCTCAACATCACTTTAAACCTGGTATTTTTGTATAGCAGGGAATTGTCTTTACTCCTAAGCGCTTGCAGTCCAAGAGAACAAAGCAGGTGTTTGAAGGGAGGATGGGGTATTTCAGCTGAACCCACACATTTGGTGCTCCAACTACTGACTTGTATTGTAACCTCCTACTGGTGCAAGGTGCAGTTGATCCTGTTGCCATAGATAAATGGTTTAAACTTATTTTCATATGATTGGTTTATTCACTGTACAAGGAAGGCAGAACTGGCTCAACTAGGAGAAAAGTTTGTCTGGAAATTTGCTGCTTATTGTGCTCTAGTCTTATAGATTGTTTTTTTTTTTTCTCCTGGACTTTAACCTCTTGGGTTCAGTTTCTTCTGACTGGGCCAAAGACATTCAAGGGAAGATTTTATTGCAGGTCCCAGCTAAAATAGCTCAGTGTTGTGGGAATGTGCAAGAGAGGTAACAGCTGCAGATTCCTCCATGAGAAAGATCCTTCCAGCTATCCCTAGGACACTTCTAGTACAATGGGAATGCCCGGAGGGGTATTCTACAGAGACAGTCCTTTTTAGCTTGTGAATTTATAATCAGTTTTGACTTCCAGTATAAAACAGCTGGGAAAAGTTGATTTTCTTCAAAACCCTGGGGGAGGTTCCTCTAAAAAGGTAAGAAATGTGATGATAGGAACTTCACTGTGAGATTGCAGTTAAAGGCAGACCATTTATGTGCTATTGAAGGCAGCTACTGAGTTAGTTCTGAACACTCTCCTTACTTATTTTTACCTTGAAATAAAACTAATGTGACTTGTCTACATGAACGTGACCTTGCAGGAGAACATCCCTTTGTTGTCAGTGGAGAGCAGTGGTCGGTTCCTTCATCACAGAGCCCAGGGGTGATGTACTGCAACACCCAGGTCATTGCAGTGACTTCTCCCTGAAAGCATTTAACCAGTGAGTTCCAGTTGCTGTGGAGCCCTTTAGTCCTGAGAGTCTTGTTACTAATGTGGGAGAAGGGATTAGATGGGTTCCATTTTATTATGAAGTTTAATTTTTTTCTTTTTTTTTTTTCTTTTTTCATTTAGGGGAGGGGATAAAAGGTTTTAGAATCAGCTGAGCTGTATTTTGAGGAAAAAACGAGCCTCTCACAGTAGTTTCAGCTGTGAAATACAGTTATCTTGTACCCTGTACATATCCTGGCTGTGAGAGCTAATGATCTCTGAAAACACTGGGAAGCAACAGTTAACAGCAGGATCAGAAATTCCAGCAATGCCTAGTCTGGTCCTTGACCGGTTGTTACAAAAACCATCTTTATAGAAACTTGAAAAGGCTATGTATGCTCTTGAAAGTAGCTCGTTGCATTCCTTTATCACATGCTGTGAACAAATGCTGAACCTAATACATTTTTGGTTAGCATGTTGGTTTTTTTCTGGTTTTGCTCACCTTTCTACCTCCACTGAAATCTGGATTCAGATGTGTTTGAATTTAGCTATTTAGATAACTTACTTCTCTCAGAACATCATCTTGGCACGAAAATGAGAGTAGAAGCTATTTAGAGGTAAATGTGGATAAACTATAGTGCAACAGGTGGGTAATTCCAAGTTTGGGCAAGGCATAAAAATAGCCATAACTGCTTATTCTTTTAGCTTAATACACTGTTAAATGATGTCACAATCTACTTAAGATATGCGTGCCTGAATTGTTTGTCCCTAGGGTTTTCCTCTTGTAATGTGGTTCAGAAGAGGGCCTTTTATCTCTAGGCTGAAAGTTCAAACTCAACCCAGTTTGGAAGGCTGTTCTAGCATATGGTAAACTGGATAGTCAATGCTGTCAGATGGCTAAAGCTTAGACTTACAGCAGGGTTCCCAGGCACCCAGGGGAGACCTGATGATAACTGGGGCACTGACTGCTTTGCTCCTCTTTCTATTTGGGGTATAGTGAGAAGTGGAAGTGAGGCTGGGGCGGTATTTTGGACAATTCCCACTGCTGTGGAAGTTTGCCTTGGTTATCAGCCCAGTCAGAGCCCAGCAGCTGGAGGAGAAAGAGGCTCTGACTTTCCTCACATATGCCCAATCCTTGTTTTGATAAAGTAGCAAAATGGTGTTTTAACTATAACTGAAGGTGGGTTTTACCTTCCCAGTTACACTACTCCACTTTCTAGCCTGCAGATTAATTTTAAGTTTTGAAAAGTATTTGTCAAGTAAAGTCAGGATATGAAACCTTTTAAGGGCCTCCCTCTTCAGGTAAATTGGCTGAGTATGGTGTCCATGCATGATGCTTTTAGTTTTTCCTCAGATCAAGCCTTTTTTAAAAATTATTTATTTGTGTGTGTATGTGTGGCAGTCACACTCATACTTCTTTTTTTATACCAGCTCAATATCAGTCTTTGAGGAGGCAAAGAGTATATTAAGAGGTGGCAGAAAATAACTGTTAGTATTAATCCTCTGCTTAATAGTTAAAATGACAGGGAGAGCCAAATGAAATAAACAGTTATTTTTCTTCTAATTATAGCAAGATAAAACTTTGAGCAGTATCAAGCAGTAGAGAAGACTATAGCATTCAGACCTTAAACACTGATCAAGAAAAGGCCTTGCTATTACTCAGAATGATTTGCCATCTGCTATATTTTAATCTCTTTTTTTCATGTAAGAGAGCCATCAGAAATTTGGCAATACATTTGTGATTGCAGGGTTTGGCATCTTTTTTTCCCCTTGCAAATTAGTTCCTTTAAAATAAAACCTAGTTAAAGTAATGCTGGGGTACTAGTCCAATAACACCCTGTGCCACTTCACTACCAGGCTGAGATGTAGTAATGAATTAATTAAATTATTTGGATTTTATATACAACACACACTGGTTTCCATTCATGCAATGTTTATGACTGTGATGCTATGGGTGTTAGTGAGTTCGCATTATTGTATGTCTTGTTAAAATCAGGTATGCTAGGATTTCCTATGTGTGATGGGTTTGATAAATGAAAATGTTAGCATTGACATTTTGTGGTTGTTGTAAACCAGATTAGTGGAAAAAAGATGTGGCTTGAGCCATACACTTGATTTGTAGGCTTGGATATTTTAAACTTGCACGTACCTATTAAAATAACTGAGAATGAAGAAGGCAGGGATTTAACAGGCCTGTTAAGTAGGAAAACTCTATGGCTTTCTGCATTGTAGAGCTGAGAAGTGGTAGTGTTGAGATAAAAGGAGTTTACCTACTGCTGGTTTTGCAATGAAAGGTTTATTGACTTTTCACAGACATCAAGTAAGTGTTCACTTGCTTTTTAATTTATTGCCACACTGATGAGCAGAAGGGGCCTTTTTCTCCCAGTGCAGAGCTCAGGCAAGCTGTCTGAGTGCCTGGCAGTGCTGGGCTCAGTCAGCAGCCCCCCACAGCCTGGTTCAAAGCCCGAGTTTTCAAAGTACAGCAATGGTTCTGGGCCATCAGCATCCCTTGGGTAAGTCTGTCTTAGCAAAAAAATCATATTAGGAAGGTGTTGTTTCTGAGAATTCTTTTACCCATTTGAAAGGAAGCAAGTGGAGACCAAGGTAATCAAGTCTACTTTGCTGGATAACAGCCCTGCTTTTCCAGCTACAGCTCTCTGGCCCCAGGAGCTCTTAGGTACCTCTTTAGGTGAAGGTACATGCCATACTAACACTGGCCCAGCACTCTGAAACTGGCATAAGCCAAGTCTAGAATAGGGCTTTAGAGAAGAAATGTTGCAAGTAATCCTGTGTGCAGATTTGTCCTGTGTGGGACTGGCCCTGCTGGTTCTGGGAGGAGATAAAACCGAGACATTTCTCAGAAATGTGTGTGCTCACTTGTGTATACAGAGACCTGCATCAAATGGTTTTTCCATGTTTGGTGATGGAGTTTCTGCCAGACCATTTGGCACACATTTAATCAGGGATTAGAAGAGAAAGGAAATGTCCTTGAAAAAACTTAAGCAGTTAGGAAACACTTTGAAGTTCCCTTGCTGTTGCTTTCTTCTTTGATCTCCAGATGTACCAGTCATTTTTATTCCCATGCAGGCGATTATTAATTGCTTTTATATTTAATGTTTTAAGGGGGAACACTGCTTTATCTTTTATCAGTGGTGAAAGTGCTGGGATCTCATCAGTTCACTCCAGAGCAATAGAACTTAGCCAGGTAATATGATGGTGAGCTGTAGATTTTTTTCCCTAGAGAATTGTGGCACTAGAGCTGTCACTTGTAAGACTGACTCTACAACTTACATCCTGTTCCTTCTCCAAGGTTCTAACCTTAGGAGTGTTCATTACAGTACCTTTTTTTAAGGTATTACAATTTGTATTAATTTTGTCAATGACAGGAACTTGCCCACAGTGAGAGAATTATGGAAATATCCCAATTCCTCATGTACAGTTAAAAGAAGTGGAGGAGGAAGATGCTACTCCTGCCCTCTGCTACAGTGATTTGTTTCTTGGATCTGCCACAATGCACACTTGCAGTGCCATTCTCAAATATGTGCAGTGTAGAAGGATTTACACAGTTTAGCACAAAGATCCAGTTTTGTAAACAGTTCTAGAAACCAGAACAGCAGAGTGATATCTAATTATTGTTTCAATCCAAACACTTAAGTGTGTTTTGTAGACATCAGCCCATCTGGGGAAGGAATGGAGCTGCCATCCAACCCAGTAAAATTCTGTTTAAAAAAAAACCAAAAAAACCCCCAAAACAAACCCCAAAAGGACTGCTTTTGAGACTCCCCCACTGCCACCCAGACTACTGACTCCAAGAAGTACAAATACACAGTACCCTACACTCTACTTGGAGCAATTTTGGACTGGCTGTGGCCTTGAGCAAATATTTCCATAGGGATTTCACACAGGTTACGCTCTCTGATTTGCCACTTTGAGGGCTACAACCTTATTTTTATGAATAAAACCTGAGATTATGAGGGTGATAAGGCACTGGAATGAGTTGCCCAGAGAAGCTGTGGATGCCCCATCTGTGGAAGTGTTCAAGGCCAGGTTGGATGGGGCTTTAAGCGACCTGGTCTAGTGGGAGGTGTCCCTGCCTGTGGCAAGCAGGTTGGAATTAGATGATCTCTAATGTCTCTTTCAGCCTAAATCATTCTGTGATTAGTTTTTTTTAATCATCACATCACTTAATGAGCTGTGCTTAGGTTTGGTCCTCTCACTCTGAATTTATAGTTCTTTGAAGCGATTTCTTTCCTATTTGGAATAAAAGTGAATATTTCTGGTAACATTTTTCATGCAAGCAATGCAGTTCACTTTGATTGTGGTGCTTAAGAGCCAGTAAATAGCACTGGCTTTTCTTTGCAACAGCAGAATGCAGCAGTCGGGGCTGTTTGCCCTGAATTATAACACAGACTGTAGGACTTGATAAGGAGACACTGTGTGGGAGCAAGATAAAATTATATCCTTGGGATTATACTAAAAATACATGTGTGAAAACGGTGTTTTCATGGCACAGTTTGATTTAACCTGTCCTTGAAGACATCACACCTCTTTTTGCCTGGTACTCTTTTATCTTTTTTCACAGATGACATATGGGGAAAATAAAGCACAGTGATAATGGTCAGTGTCCTGTGTATCTGAAGCTTTGCAAGCAGCAGTTGCACACTATTTATAACCTCAGGGACTGCATGATTTTTGTACTTATCCCTGCTTGTCAGACCAGGATTCCCAGTGGGTATAAGGGCTTGTTTGGGCTTCTCTCTTAGAAGCAATAGAGAACATCATGTCTGTTTTACAAAGCACCTTGCTGGAGCCTCTACACATGCAGTCTAAAAATCACAGTTGGCTTAAAGTTAAGAGAATTGTATGAGAACAAACAGGCACAGGAACACACCAAAATAAACATAGCTTTTTGTTTTGCACTTAAAAAAAAAATAGAATATTTGCTGCTTGGAGCTTGAGGTGTAAACATCAATATGAAGTCAGAAAGGTTTGACTCCTCATCATAAATCAAGGTGTACAGATTGTTTACTCTCTTGTAGTCACCATTATACTCAGGCTGTGGAGTTCTATGTATCTTAAATCTTTCTAAGGGTTTTTGGGCATGTGTGAATTTGCTTATAAACATTGAGCAATCCATTGGTATCCATTTAGTCTGGGAGAGGGAGGAGAAATCAGCACATCTCACTCTGGCTTTACAGCTCTGGAACATCTTTTATATCCAGATTACATTGTTTTTCTTGGTTAAAAATGAATAGTCTTATTTTTTTCAAAAAGTGCATGCCCTAAGTCAGCTCACGGTCTTAGAATATGCTGAGTTGGAAGGGACCCAGCAGGATCATTGAGTCCAACTCCTGGCCAAAGTTCAGTGCTGGGAACTCAATTACTTTTAGTAGAGAGAAGGATTCAGTCCCCTAAATGTGGTTTGTTGCTGCAGTCAGAATCTGCACTACCTGAGAGCAGGAAAAAAGCACCAAAACTTCTGGAGTGAGTTTATGGAGAAGATGATTGTACTTCTGGCTGTGATGTTGTTGCATGAATCCCTTCTTCTTTCACTTTATTTTCTTGTTTGTCCTTTCTGTAAGAGAAGCTCTGTTGCTGTTTAAATACTACTTCAGTGCTAATAGGAAAGAGTAGGATTTGCTGGTGTATCTCTTTTTCAGTTTGATTTCAAATTACTCTCTGTTCCTATTCATCTTCCTTCCTCCTTTGCTGTAACCACAAAAGTCTTCAATTAAACAAAAATTAAAGATTAGAGAGATTAAAAGGCAGCAATTATTCAAAGCCTTTCTAAGAGAGCTATAATAACATTGAAAGTCCTTTATGTAATGTGCTGTATCCACTGAAGTTATTCCTTTAAATATGGAAATGGAATATTATTGTCAGAATTTGTTGTGGATGGTGAGATGCTGTGAATTTGGACAAGCCCAAATGGGTCAAGGCTGTGATGCCGAACTCCCAGGGCTATAACACTCATGAGAACTACACAGAATAGATTTCTAAATGTCATCCCAGAGTGAGTAGAGCACAAATTCATTAGGTGGAGGTGGAAACAGGTCTTTCAAACTTCTCTTTTCATCACTGAATTGTGTTATTTGATTTTGCTCTAAGCAATGATTGTCTTGCTTGCTGTGGCAAGAAGTGCTAGAGCAGAGGCTAGTGGAAATCAGGAGTGGATGGCCCGAAACTGCTGTGGGGAGTGAGTGCTTGTTGGGCTTGACTGTTTAAAAACATCGCAAATGTATTTCAGTAAAGAAACAGTCAAAGCACCATCCATTTAAAATAAACTATTTAAGAAGTAAATCTTCTTGGCTTCACCACCTCCAGAGCAGTGTGGGCTGCCAGTTGTGATGGCAGTGATGGACGAAGGGGACTGAGGGGCTGGCAGTGATCAGAGCTGGGCAGGGAGTTGGAGAGAGAGTGGCAGGCCAGGAGCTACTTTCAGCTTTCCCAGAAGGACAGAACAAATTCGGAGTGAGAGATGGACTGCCTTCTTGCTGCCTCCGCCTCCTCGTCTCTGCTTTTTCTTTTTGCTGCTCTAGGTGAATGAGTTGCTTAGGCTGAAGACCTGATTTCAGCCAGAGTGACATGTGGGTCACAGACACTCTATTCATGGACTTGTAAGGGATCTGTTGTAAAGAAAAGCAAGTTCCTTTGTCAGGCTGAAATACACTTTAGAGCACTTCACACTGCCACTAGAAAAAAATTAGGAGCCTAGATGTTAAAAGAAGTTTGAAACCCAGTATTTATACACAGCTGTTCTGCTTGGTGCTTTCCTATCAGCATCCAAAAAAACCCCTTCTCCTTCAGTGAGACATGTGTCTGGGAGAGGAGTGGATATGCCATTTCTGCTGCTCCCTCCTACTTGTCATCTGAATAAATCTCTTCCTCTTGTCAGGGGGCTGAGTGGGGCACATGCCAAGATGCAATCAGGGTTTTGCTTCACGGGAATAAAAGATCAATCTGACTCAGCACTTTTATGTCTAATGATGTGCTTGCTTTCTCCACCCCCTTCAGGCATCTGGTTTATGCTCTAAGCAATGCGATAGGTTGTACTTAGACTTAATTTCTATGCTACTTAATTTAGCATTCAAGATGTTTTTGAAGACCTATGTCAAACATTAACTTGTTCCATAGGCTAAGAATTACTGGATTGTGGATGTGGTTGTAGCTGTGGTACTGCCTTTGATTCCCTGCAGAACAGGAGAGGTCATTCAAATGCTGCAGTAAATGTTGAGAAGCCTGAAGCTTAATTCCTGATAAGTTTCCCTCTCCCATATTCTGTGCCTTTTGATACTCCAGTTTTGCTGGGAGTCATTTGCCAACAACTAGTTTTATTCACACCAGGAAGCAGCAGGTGAACTGAAGTGAGAATGTGGCTGCGTTCAGAGCTCTGCCCTGATCCTCCTGAGACACATTCTGGCACAGATCATCATGTCGGAGGTAGTTCCTGAGTTTCTGGCTTCTTGTGCTGGCACGTGGAAATTATCCAGCAGCTCTTAAGTGCAATGTTCCTGAGAAACAGGCTGTTTGTCTGGGATCCTGCCTTAAATTTTGGAAGTATCCTCTTGCCATCCTGAAGAATCTTACTGAATCCCAGGGTGGAGTTGAATTTTATTCAATACCTTCTCTGCGCAGTAAGAGAAGAGTCAAAGACATCTATAGCTGACCAGCAGTTTTGTCTTTTGATTTTGGAGTGCTTTTTTTCACGGGTGGGGAAGTGAGAAGCAGAGCCTTTTCAGTGAAGGATCAAAATTAAATGAAGTGAGGTGGTTAGTTTACACTACAGCTCCCAACTTTTACTTTCTACTCATTTGTCTGACCTCCTCATTGTCTTGCCAGTTTGATTGTCTTGATTTTGCAGTTTCAAAATACAGTGGAATGTGTTGTACGATCCCATTCAGTGTTTACTTGGTTATAACAACAGTTTGTCTTTGTGAAATCCCCATTGTACTATAATATGCAATAATGTCTGCAATAGAATTAATCATGAGGAAAAGGAGACAAAACCAAAAACCCCAGAGGTCACAACAGACCAAATCAATCCATGGTGTGATTTTTATTTGCTAATTTTTTCTGTGTTTGTTTCCTCTTTCCTTTATTATTTTCTCCTTGTGGGTTGACAGAGAATGCTAGGGTGAGAAGGATCCAATTTTAACAGAGGTCTAATAGGCTGCTCTGAGTTGTCACAAGGCAGTTGTAAATGTAGTGTGGCCAGCACTTGTGGTATATTTTACACAAACTCAGTACCAACCATTTCTTTGTTAGTGTATAAGCCCTTTGTTTTTAGGAGTTTACCTCCTTTCTTGTCACTGCTGACTTAATTTCACAGACAGTACTAAACCCCTTTTTTGTTTAAAAATACCTTCAGGGGTTAAAGTATGAATGCATTATAATTCTATTATATGTCTTCTGAATAATGCATCTCTGCCACAGGTTTGTCCAGGTTTGTCTGTGGAAGCAATCAAACAAACACATTTCTTCCTAAGGGCTGTTGTATCTAGTTTAAACAGTATGTAGCAATTTGGCATTTCACTGAATTATGTGCAATCATGTAGGCGAAGCTGTATCTCTTGTGTGTATTTTCTGCAGCCCTCTGACTTTTTTTTCTTAGGAAATGTACCTCACTGTTCATTTGCAATTGCAAATAGTTCCACTGCAATAGCACCCAGAGGTGCTTCAATAAAACCAATAGCAACTTACTAAAAGATGACCATAAATCAACAGGTCTCCAGAGTAGATTTAGTGGTTTGGCTATATTCCAACTGAAATTAAAATCACAGAATTGCCATTAAGATTATTAAAGAAGTATGTTCTGGAGATGAGAAGCAAAAAAAAAAAAAAGAATATATGAAATGTAACAGAGATATGAGAAACTGCTGTTATTAAAACATAAGTGTTTTGCATCTTACTAGGTAAGTAATTATTCCCCAAAATAGAAGTGCCAGAGGCTTCCATTAATGCATCAGGGGCTTTCCTAGCATTGATTTTCACAAGAAGATACTCAGCTACTGCTGTAAGGAGTGATTGTAGAAGAGAGGGAGAAAAGGTAATGCAGGCTGTATTCTCTGACATATGGATTGCTAAGCATTTTTGGGTATGACAGAAGGGGCATGGCTGCTGACAGCACTCTGCTTCAGCCAGTTTCAGGTGCATATGCTGCTGGACTGGCTTTTCCTTACCAAATCAATACCATTTTGAGGGATAGATCCTCAGCTGCTCTGCTCGCTGGAGTTGTACTTATTTTGAGCATGCAGGAGTCTGGTTGGGATTTCTGGCCATGCTGAAAAAAGTGGAGAATAGTGGTGGTGGCAGACACAAGGCAGCGTTTGGCAAGAGGTGCTGAGCACAGGCTGTGGAGACCTCTGTGTCCTGTGCCTTGCAGGGAGCAGATTGGGCTCTCTCCTCCAAGATCTGGGCAAACACAGCTGTGCATGGAGCAGCAATGAAGCCCAGACATCACATCTTCTTCCCTGGTACTCGCTTGTGCTGGCAGAGCTGCAGAGTGATGGGTGCTGCTGATGTGGGCTGAGATTCTCAACATTGGTAAATGAGGAAGTCTGGAAAAGCACAGCAAAATGACTGTGGGGGACTTAATGATTTATAGGTAATAGTGTCGTGAAGAATTCAGCTGCTTGCACTTGTGCACAGCTCTCTGGAGTAATACAGTGGTGAGGGCAGAGGAATGCCAGTTGTTGGAATACTGCTGTCCCTTGGGTTCTATCCCTTGGGTTATATATGCAGATGCCATCAGGAGATGTTGTTGTTGTACAGGATTTCTGCAGAAGCCAGTGAGTCTGAAGTGGGGGTGACCTGCTGGTGGGGTAACGAGAAATGTTTCAAGTGAAGAATGACTGTCAGCCTCCACATGTGATGCTTGATCTGTGTTGGAAGGAAATACAGACATCTAGAATGGGAGGGAGCTGTTGTGTACTTTCTCCAGGTCCTCAGTCTGGCTGAGGTTTTCCACAGTCTCAAGCAAGCATGGAGTCCTGGCCTCCAGGCTGGTGCATCAGAAACAAGACAGCTTGCAGACCATAGCATATTGACAGGAATTGCAAATGCATTTCAGGATGGAGAAAATAGCAAAATATGACAGCTTGAGACACGACAAATCTGAATAAGAAACACGAAATTCAGCCTTGTATGTAATCAAGTGTATTGTGTAGTTCTGTATAATGCAGAAAAAAGCCAAAGCAAACACTTCAGTGGGGCAAGACACTTCACAAGCAATAATGGTGAAGGAGACTTAGGTCAAAGTTAAATGAGAGTCTGCTTGTAAGTTACAGATTTCCTTTATAAAGCTGTGGTACCTGCATTTAAAATTCTCTTTTATTTCTGTGCTTTTTCAGTGTCAGAATGACACAGACTAACTGGAAGGAGTTTAGATAAGAGAGCAATAAATAATTAAAATGCTGTAGGGGAGTCTGGAGAAAGAAGCAAGTACAGATTAAGTTTGGCAAAGCACAGACTGTGGAAAGCTATAAATCTACACCCCTTAGGGAGTAATAGCAAGGAAGGGAGTGCAGCATTGCTGTGGGTTGTGTGTGAGCAGATTCTTCTGGCCAGGGGCTGTGATGAAGCTCTGTAGGCCTGGGTCTGCAGGGCTCTGCCTGAACAAGTCTGACTGCAGGAGCAGGACTTGTGTGAAGCAAGAGTATGAACAATCATGAAGGCAACAAACAAGATGCAAAGCTCGGGGGGTACCAGCTGGCAGAGAGTGAAATGAGAGTAATTCTACTGCTTAAAATGGTTTAGCTTAGAATTAGGCTAGAGGAGCATGATAAAATACCAAATATTGAGAATAATCATGTGGAGGAGATGAAGATTAAAAAACTCCAAAAAGCAGAAACTGGGAGATGCAGGAGGTAGACTGTAGCCTTTCTTTTTACTCCTCTGCATGGAGGCATAGGCAGATATGGCCCACAGTACTACAGGAGATACTACGTGGTGGTGTTTCAATTTTTTGAATTCTTTTTTCCCTTGGTTTTTTTGTATGTTTCTTTTTGTTGTTGTTTCTTTACAAGCTAGAAAAGGGACAGAGCTAGATTGAATGTACAGAGCTGCAATTTTGTTACTGAACCGAGCTGTGCTCTCACTGATAGAATGGGCTTTTCCGTAGGAAAGTAACTAAGGAATGAAGCAGCCTTGATAAAATAGCACAGTCATTTAAATTTGCTTTTTTCAAATTATTATGTTGCAGTAAATCTTGATTGAAATTAGCAATGTAAGTAATCTTGATGTAAAAATTCTTTCTGCTGTGGAGACGGCGAATCTTGAGGCAGGCCAAGAGGTTTCATCTGCTTTGCATAAGGTTTGCCACTGGTAAGGTTTTATTTGTTTCCCAGCAAAACAACAGAATTAAAAAATCCAACTGCAGAGCAAACAAGCTTTTCTGCCAGCTCCAAAGACTGTGTTGGCTGCACTGATGCCTGTCTAGGATAGAGCCAAGGGCTGCCTGTGCTGCACCTGGGGAATCCTGCAGGGTCGGCAGCCAGTGGTCTCCAGAGACTGCCTGGGGACACCAGCCTTTCCTTGAGCTGGGTGCCAGCCACATCCTGCAAGGCATGAGGCTGGCATGGTACCTAACATTGTACCCACATGGCAAAGGCACCTGCAACTTCAGTAGGAGAAAGAGGAAGCAAGATCCTCAGATAACCTGAGGTTTATTGTATGCATGTCTCTAACTGAATATCTGATTGTGCAGAGAAACTGAACCAGTGCAGTAATCTTTGGTCTGGTAACACAGGGCTTGAGTAATGCTGCTTCACATGCACACTCCTGTGATCCCTGCTCTGCTCCCTGGGATATTTGAAGTTCATAGAAGTTTTCTCTTGCCTGCAGTCCAGGGCAAGATAATGAGCTGCCTCTGTGATTGAAAAATGTCTTTTAGGACAGCTGAAATGAAGCTGGTGAAAGCACATTTTCAAGTGTGTTTTCCTACCACAGCAGTGACTCTTGGCTAACCTACTCTACAAGATAAGACTGAGTCAACACCTGTCTGTCTGCCACAGCCCCTACACTGTTGTCATCTTGTAAGAATAAAGAGAAATAGAGAGGGAAGGGTGAACAAAAACCCCCTCCTGTTTTGGAAAAGCAGAGAGAAGCCCTGTATGAATCTGAACACTCATACTGGGTATTTAGCTGTGCAGCCTGAGATTCTGTATGTACCCGCTGTCAGACTTATGTAGAAGTGAGACCTTATACTGTATATTTGCCAGTTCAACTAAACATAATCTGAATAACACCACTGCCTGGAGTTCCCTGGATACGTGGGTGGGGGAAGAAGAACAAGAGTTATTGACTTTGATTAATCCTCTGTCCCTTTGCTGAGGTTGTAAAGGAGATGCTGGTTGTTCTAGTCTTGTGGGAACCAGACTTATATAAACCAGTATTAGCACTGAAAATAGGTCTTAGAGTAACAACAGTTTTGGGATCAGTCTGGGAACAGTGTAAAGGGGATCTTTAAAACTGATGGTGCCTCAAGACCTCTCGTCTTTTAAAGGTTTTCTAGTGAACATCATGACCTAAAATGCCCGCTCTTCAGATTATAAAAATGGGGCTGCCCTGATAACTCTGTGTTGTTTTAAATGCCATTAGCCACTGAGCACAGTTGTCTGTGGTTTGGATCTGGGGGATGTTTGTTGGGTTACCTGTAGGTAACCTATGAATGCCGTCTGTGATGAGTATAGTGAGTGACAGGGAAAGAGTAAGGGGAAAGGCACCTTGAGGATATTGGACCACAGCTGCTCTAAATCTCAAACATCTCAGTCTACTTGTGGAAATACTGGCAAAATCTTAAGAATGTTTGGTATTTGCTGCCAGCATCTAGTGATTCACAAGAGAGCCAACAGTTGAGTTCGGCTGGATTACATCCTCATGGCTTATAAACCAACACAGCTCTTGGCCGTGACACGACACGTAGATCCAGTAGTCCATAAAGTTCACTGGAGTATTTATTACTTGTCCTTTATGCATAGAGGAGAACTCATTTGGCCTTTTCTGCAAGTTGCTTGTTTTTCTGACCTCCCCAGATTATACTTGCTCAGTTTTCTTATTCTAAAATAACAGTTGTAGTAATGATTATGTACATAGAGATTCAACAACTGTGAGGTTGCAGAACTGCATATAATTTATTCTGATAAATGATAAATCATGAATGGCTTGGATTAAAAGAGTTTATATTGCTATTTACCACTGGTTTGGGTTGGGGTTTCTTCCCCTCTGCTTTTCTTATTTTTCAGACAAGTAGCATATGTGCGCTATGCAGGAGGTACTCCTGTTGTTTGTTCATACATTTTCTTCACATTCCTCAAAAATGGAGCAGTTACGTGACCTCAGGATGTTGTCTCACCCTGAAAGACTCTGTTGAGGCTTACAGTGTATGTTTCTTTTTGGCAATCTCTGACTTGTTTAGTGGGTGTAAAAAGTTCATACTGATGAAACTACTAAGAATAAACTCAAGAACTTGAACATTTTTGTTTACTGTAACTTCCCATGTTAGAATCAACTTGGTTCAGTTTGGTTTGCTGCATATTGCCAGAAATCTAGGGATGTTGGAGTGTGTGCAGTATGTATATTGAGGGTGCATATTAGGTATTTATAACACATGTGTGTCTTTTAAAGCACAAAAAAAATCAGTGTGCTCTTCATTTAAATGCTTTGTTCAGTGGAAGCAAAATAGAAAAGGAAGATAATGTTGGCGGAGACCAGACGTGAACAGAATTCTATCACATCAAAATTACACCAAATCAGGATTGGCTGCTTAAACAAATATTTATAATGAAAAAGACCCAACCACTTGTGCATGTTGGAACAGACTGTGTTCAGGTCTTTTTTGGATTTGCAAGGTGAGGGGAAGGAGGAAGAAGTGGTTTATGTACTCTGTTTTACAGTTGCTTTTACTGTTTTTGAACAGCACAGGAAAAAATAATTTCAATGAAAAAGCTTAGGAATGTTATTAAAAGCAAGTCCAACAGAAAATATTCATCGGCATAGTGGCACAGGCATAGCTGCTTGTGCCTTCATCCGATAAACCAAGCATGTCCATAGTTTAAATGTTGTTGTAGAGAGTTTTAAAATGATGTGTATGCTGAAGGAATCTGCAGGACTGGGGATTTCTGCCAACATGAGATTTGAGGGAGGCCTCATGGAGTGTAGCCCACCCACTGCTCTGCATGAGGAAGCACTATCTAAATATTCTTATTTGAGGGTACAGACTCCCCCAGATGAGAACAACTTTGCCTTGGCTTTTGCAGGATGCAAGTACATTGCACTCTGTCAGGGCTTTTGCTGTGGCTAAATGCCACTAAATGCTCTGGAGCTCTTGGAGGCAGCCAGGACAACTCCAAGCTTTGCTCAAGGATTAGCCCTTTGCATCCTTCAGCTAATGCTGTTAGCATTAAAAATGGCCAAAAAAAAATCTAGTTTGCTGTGCCAGGTTGGAAAGGGTAATTTATTTCTGCTTTTTCTTTAATACAGGAAATTTGTTAGTTCACATTTTGTAGTTGAATAATTCAAACTATGCTTGTTGCTGAGATGTTTCCTACGATGTAGGTTTGTTTTAATTAGTGGTATCAAGTCAGAGCTCAGTGGCCTGAAGGCACAAGCAGTTACCTCATTTATTTATTGTTTTGGAAATGTCAAGCAGAANTTTTTTTTTTTTTTAAATATAGGCAGTTCTTCCCTTATGATGGGAAAAACTTTAAAAAAGTATAAGATTCAGGTTATTGTTATCAGGCTATTGGGAAATGAATAGTGATGCATTATTAAAAGAAACTGAAGTGTGACTTTCTAGGTGAACATATAATTAGTTGACTCCAAGCCACTGCTTCAGTTACTTAACTGCTGAAACTGTAATAAAGATGCTCATTACCACTGATGAGCCTTTAAAAAGTTTTGAGTGACTGAAATTTATTCCTCTGGGATGGTTTACAGAGATGGTCTTCTTTGCTTGAGCCTTGAGGAAAGCTGTGCAGGGGTAATAAAGCTGTTCCAAGCATTAGTGCTTTCAGTGTGATCAGATGGCTTCTTCCACAAGATGGGTATGAAACAGAAAGTTATGGTTTCATAAGGAAAGTTGGTACTAAGTAAATAGGTACTATGGCTGAAAAACCCCGCTCAGTTGAGGGAGTAGACTCTGCAAAAAAATGTCCCTTTTCATACCAGGCAACACTATGGGTAGAGGTTACTTTGTTAACCATCCTTAAAATTAAACCCTGCCTTGGAGAAA
The DNA here is from genome assembly GCA_013400415.1 of Scytalopus superciliaris. Taxonomy (NCBI): domain Eukaryota; kingdom Metazoa; phylum Chordata; class Aves; order Passeriformes; family Rhinocryptidae; genus Scytalopus; species Scytalopus superciliaris. The sequence continues at coordinate 420,721 of VXBX01002363.1, read as the reverse complement.
TCTCAGCTTTGTTAAGAAGGGGGTTGTTAATTTTTTTACCCCACCTGCAACCCCAAGCAAGCCAAGCCACAGCTCTGAAACAGTGGCAGATTAGATGCTTCAAAGTGGAAAAAGGTGCAGCTGAGCCCACGTGAGAGCTGCAGGAGTGTGGCTGAATGTGTGCAGGGGAGCTGTAAATGCAGCAGCACTGGGTGGCTGACACCACTCTTTGCCCTTTGGGTGCTCCCTGCTCTCTTAGGCAGAGAAATCCAACTGGGTTGGTTTCAGAACGGTGTTAACCAGTTTGTCACCCCCAATATTGGCACAAAAGAGAGTAATGCATGGCAATGAAACAGTTTTTTCCCTAAGTTCATAGTTTTGAGAAAGCATTCTCTATTGCAGTTTGCTTTTTGTGTTTTCTTTTGACTAGGGTGTTGAAAAAGACACTTCCTTATGCCCTCCTGTTTAATACTGCTCTTGACTCCTAGACAGACAGCACATTTATCACAAAACTTAAAAGTGGTGCTAGAATGTTTCTGTTTTGCACAGTCCTATTACATGGCAACTTAACCAGTGTGAAAGCAAAACCATGCACTACCCAGAGGACAGTGGGAATGGGGAAGAGCAACAACTCTTACAGGTTAAAAAAGTATAAGATGAGTACAAGTTTCTGTCTTTTCGCAGTGTTGTGATTCTCTAAGCTAAACACTGTCTTCCCCATCATGTTTGATATATTTTGATAGATATTTCTTCCATGATCTCGTCTGATCACTTTTGAAACCTTTTATGCTTAGGGATTCCGGGCAGTATTACTGAAAAGCAATCAGAGAGAGGAGTTCACTCTTCTGCTTTCCAAGTGACTTGTGCAGCAGGAGGTAGTCATAAGAAATAATGCCACTTTCTGGAAGCAATCCATCTGTGATGCTGTTTTCATTCTAAGACATGAGTGAAAAATGCAAGCCAACAAAAAGGAAGGAGGTAATGCTTAGATCCATCAGAGATGAGACCTCAGAAATACAGGATAATAGATTACATGGCTTAAGTTTTTCCTTTGTAAAGGAGAAAGCTTGGACAAAAGTTGGAATGTTACCTTATTATTAATAGTACTCCACATTTTTGAGGATATGTCTGGTCTTAAAGACAGAGGTTATGGGATCAGATTTTAGGAAAAATACCTTTCCCCCTGCTCCAGGGCAACCCAGATGTGGTGGGGGAGTATAGTAGATACACAGATGTTTCTGCTAGAAAGTGATAGTGCTTAATTTTAGCTTTCTTGAACTACTTTTATAAAGAAATAAATGTTTTTCAGAAACTTAAAGAATATTTAAAACCAATGTAATATTGAATGAATTTCAGCTGAAGTGCCAAGCTACCTTGATGTTGCCTGTAGTGCAAAAAGCTCATTCAATTTTGAGAAGCTTTAGATATGTTTACAACTGTCTTGTTCATAGATGTTTCTCCCATAAACTCCCAGCTACACAGACCTGATTATTGAAAAGTCTTTTTCTACATGTTTTCAGGTAATTTTAAACAGTTAAGCTACTACATCCAGGCAGCTATATTTGTGAAAGTTTATATAAGATGTGCTGTTGCTGTTATTATATGGTGAGTCCTGTACAGGGCTTATGTTACAAATGGGCTCAGGTCCTTCTGTGGCTGCTGTCCCCACAGCCCTGGGCCTGCCTCATGGTGACTGCGGAGGTGTCTCCTCCTCTCTGTGCCAGGCCTGAGATGCAAACATGCACCAAAAACCCCAGCATGCCGCTACCCTGGCCCAGAGATCGAGCCCAGGTCTGCTGCAGCACCACGTGTCCTGCTGGCTGGGCTGCATTCCCTGGATTTGGTAGGGTTAGCAAGGCTTCCTCTCTCTAATGCCCCGCTCTTTTTTTGTCAGCCCTCTGGGGGATGAAGAGTAAAAAGAATAATTAGACTTCATTAATGACTAAGAGACATGCTGTCGGGGCTATTGCTTGCTGGATTAAAAAGCAAATTAATAGATACAATAGCAAGGCTGATGTGGTCACCAAATGTATTCTACCCAGTTCATCTGACAAATATAGTTTGAAGTGTTTGTCTAGTTATTCTTTCTAAGCAGCTATTTATGGCATACCACATAGTGCCATAATAAAGGCAAGCTCACTCTTTGTTTCTCTGCTTTATTGAAGCTACCAGACTGTGAGGGCTTATCAAAGCTGTGGGTGCAGAGGAGTGTCTGCTGGCTCCATTTAGAAGAATCCTAGAAAAGAAAGCCCTGAGAAACAAGGTCTCTGAGAAGTACTTTGGGGTCTTCTCCTTCCCTTGTTTCTGCCTTACGCCGGATCATCCCTTTGCTCCCATTTCTGACAGCTGCCTCCTCTTCTTGCAAGGAGAAGGCTCTGGCAGCATCCCACCTGGCTGTGACCTTCCTGGGAAGCCCATCACAGAGACCTGCATGCCATGATAACCAGCTCAGGGTGGTAGCGTGAATTGAGCACATGGGGACTATCTGACTTGAGTCTCCCTCAGTTTGGACAGTCCTGGTAGACTTACTCAGTGAGTGCCTCTAAACTACCAAAGCACAGCTTAAAGCAACAGTAATCACTGAAATTCCCTTGTGAGCACCAAGTCATGCTTCTTGCTGAGGTTCTCCAGGCATGTAAAAGTACTGGGCTGTTCCTGCTCAGGAGCTTACTTTGCTCTCCTTTGAGCATGTATTATATAAAACACGGGGAAAGATGCTTACTTGAGTAGTGGGTTTCTGAACAGTGTTTGAACTGAAATGCCCTGAAGGCAGAATGATAAAGTTTGAAGAAGAAAACCCGGGTCAGCATATGTGTGCTGAATGCATGGCTATAGGAGCTTTGGCAGTGGCTTGTATGGTGCAAGAGGCTGTAAGCATAGACTATTCATCCAGTACTGTTTGTGTATATAAAAAAAAAAAAAATCCCAAAAGAACAAAATCACAGAAACAAGGAAAAAAAAAAAACCAACAAAATCCCCAATACTGTTGTAATGCCATAAATAACTTCTACATATTTTCTTGGCTTTTCATACAGTATGCCTTTTTTTTTTTTTTTTAATTGTGTATTCATGTTGACAGTATCTCAAGGTGCATTTGAAACAGAGCCTAACTACTTACATTTTTATTACTTTAACCTTTGTGGTCCTTGTAGATACTTATTGATTTCTTCTCTGTGCTCCCAATGATTTTGATTTATGCAAATACTTACACTAGTGCTTGCAAAGCAGAGCTCAGCTTAGAGGAAAAGTACAAATATTAGCTCAATTTTATTTGTAAAGGCTTTCAGGATAATTTCTTCTTCAGGTCTAACACATGGTAAGAATGGAATGCAGCCATAGAAAAATGAGCCATAGTTTCTTCTAGCAACAAAAATGAGGCATTGATTTTAGGTTCTTTGCCTTTACTCCCCAAATTTTATTTGTAGATTCCCTGAGTAATTATTTATCCACTTGATGTATGGTATTTCATTTCAGTGACATTGTTTAAAAATGTGAATTCCTGTTTATGGCACACTTCATTTGGACAGGAGCTTACAGAGACTTCTGTAGATACTTGCTAGAAAGTATTGACACGTATAGGTGCAATAGCCTTTGTCAGTGATTTTTTGCTCCACTGGGTATTATGCCTTGTTCTAATGGTTCCTTATAAAATCGTGTGCTCTGCTGTATCAGAAAGCACAATGCATTTTGGGGGGCTGTCAGCTTGTGGCTGTTCCCTTGACAATAGGATTTTTCCTCATCTTCTTTTTGCCACATTCTGGCAGGCTGTGTTGAAAGGGCTGAACTGGGGGTGAGAGGCTCTCCCCCACCCACGTTGCCCTTTCTTTGTTCCTTACCTCCTGTGAAGATTACCCTGTCCCCTCTGGTGTGCTAACAGCTAATGACAAACCCTGATGCTGACAGAAGCAACGTGATCCCCAGACTGCAGTGCCAGCTGCTTTGGAGTTGGGAAAAGATCCAAATGCTCAGAGCAGCCTGTTTTGCAACAACAGCGGTAGTATTGGATTGTTTCGGGGTCTGTATGAGATGGAGGCCCTATGATGTCTGTAGATAAGAGGCCCAACATGTCAATTCCCATCTCTCATGCTTGTCAGCAATTGAATGTGTCAGGTGATCCTAATTTTAGTCAAGTTATTTGAAGTTTTTCACATTTTGTTTTTTAATTCCGAGCACCTCAGAACTCCAGGTTGCTTATTTAAAATGCAGATTTCTGCAGAGTGAAACTGGGTCTTCAATTCCTCCCCAGACGTGCGTGGGTCTGGCATCTGGAGATGTGAAACAGGAGCATCCAAAGTAAGAGGACGTTAGGCTGGCTTGCTGTGCTCATGTGCCAGTGGTGACTCTGGTGAGGGGTCAGAATGTGTGGTGTCTATCACAGGGTAACAGGCAAGTGACTGTCTCAGAGGAGAAGTGGAGAAGAGGAAGGTTACACACAGCCATCTTCCACTCTTACTGCTGATTGGTAGAATTTAGTTTGATTGTCATATTGCATATATTGACCACTTAGTTATCATAGTTATTTAAAACATACCATCTTTGTGACTTTCTTTAAAGCACTTTACAGTTGTGGACATCACTCTGTTTCACAGAGAGGGGAAGTTGAGCAAAATACTGACTTTTCTAAGGCCATAGTGAAACTAGAAGCAGGAGATTTGTAAAGGTAATAGAGGCAATCGGGGAAATCAGAACTGCAAATACCAAATTTAAAAAAGCTTTGCCATTTTTCTCCGGTCCCTGAAGAGAGGATCCCACCTTGCATACAGTGTCAAGGGAGATGGGGGTGAAGGAAACACCCTGCTCAAGAAACACCTTTCCCTGTCAGTGCCATGCTAGTTTTCGTTTGCTCTGGAAACATTTGACTTTCCAGAAGCCACTGAGTGACTTAATGCAAGAACATGATGTGTATGCTCTGTGAAAGACTTACCTGTATTCAGGCATCTGGAAGATCTAATTAGGTCCTTATTTCTGGAGTAAAAACCAGTCAGTAGGGTTGTCAGGTGGCAAGGTGATGACAAATTCTGCTTTGTTACCTTGTGGTGACTCATGTCATGCATATCACGTCATACTGCAATAGCGAAGGGCATGGAAAGGCAGGCTGTGTGTCATTGCTTTGTCCTGTGTGCTGAACTGGATGCGAGTTCACCTTTGGTTGTCCAAAAAGTTCTCAAAAATGGGACCAAATGTGCCCTTTTTTGGGAGAGTATGGAATGGTGGTGGCAGCAGCTTTGTAGCTCTATATGTGTTTGTTAACTGTGGTATAATGATGTGGCTTACTGGAGAAAACTAGAGGTAACAGGTGTACAAATAGAGATTTATGAATTCCAAGTTGGTGTTATTTTAGGGTTTGTGTACCCCTGAAACTGTCACCTCCCCTGACTTCCCAGTTTTTCCAAGAGTTGACATCATTTTATAATGCATCTTACTGCCAAGTGAAACAGTAGAGACTAATGAAATGATTGCGTAATGCCATTGAGAATGTGCTGAAAAATACTCAGAAGACATGCCAAAAAATGAACAGTCCATTGTGACTGACTCTTGGAACAAGAGCATCGGTTATTTAAAAAGCCTAACAAAACAAAAACTAACCCCATAGAACTTGCATTTGAATTACTTAAAAGTATACACAAAAGAATATGGAAACTAAACAACTTAAAGGTTGGGGGGGGGGGCCTTTTGGTAACTGTAATATTCAGGCAATTTGCAAGAGTGATTGGAAAAGTGATGGTTGTAGCTCTGCTGAGAAAAGTCTACACAAGATTAGACTTAAATCTAGTTAAAACCAAATATAATTGCCATGCGATTGGTTTTGAGGTGGAGAAGAGGTTGTATCTTCCTCAAATTCAACTAGCTTAACTGCAGACAACACAGTTAAGTCATTCAAGAGCTTCTGTTTCCTACTAGAACCTGGGTGCTTCCACGAAGATGGATTTTGATGATACAGGTCAGCATGTGTTTGGAAGAGCAGTGGCACTGAATGCATCTGGAGCAAGTCAGAAGGGCAGAACCCATGCAAGTGATCGCTGAAGAAGAATGGGGTTTGCTCTGCCACCTTGCAGTGCTGTATGTTTCAGCTTGCTTTGTGAACAGACAGAAGTAAAGTACTGCCTCAGGCTTGCATTTGTCCAAGTGGGTTTTATCCTCTAGCAGAGCTGTGGGAAAGTTTAGAGGAGTTCATGAAGTGTTTAAAGGGACTGGGAAAGAGCAGATTGTTGTTAACTGGCTTCATCTGCTCCATCTGGTAGAAGCTGGAGAGTAGCTGCACTTGCAGCTTGTAATTGCAGGTGATTTCTGGTTCCCTGCTCTGGAGGAACTGAGCTGCTGCCAGCTCTGCTGAGCCAAGGAAAAGGAAAAAGAGGTTGCACAGGGCAGGGAGTGGCTCAGAGGCAGAATAGTGGGAAAAGAGTCAAGTTTGCAAAAAAAAAAAGAAAAACCCCACTAACTTCAGCTACTGTGCATGTGGACGTTGCATGTGGCTGCGTGCTTACTTGGAGCAATGTTTGATGTTGGTACAGGCATTTACAGCAACCAGTGGATTAAAAGGTGCTTTTGGGTTTGCCTCAGTAGCCACACTTATCCCTCAGGGCAAAGGCGTATGTGTTTGGTTTGGTGCCTTCCTTTTAAAAGCTGTTCTTACTCTCTGTCAGTAAGCTTGCCTGACAAGTTAAACAGTTAGTAGGTGGAATGAATTTATGGATGGTTTATGGAGCATCTGAAAAGAGTAACTAGTCATGAGATGATTACTAATTATACTGGCTTTGCTGAAATAATTCCTTTCCAAGTAACTGCTACCAGCAGGCATAAATTATTAGATTGAATCTTGTGATTCATGTAAGCGTGTATTAGAAGAAGTTAATATTGTAGGGAAAAGGTGGAACCGCTGTATTTATGTCGAAGTTGCAGCATTTTATGTGATCCCTTTCACTGTATAGTATAAGCCAAGAAATGTAGTTTTCATATGTTTTCAGAAGAAAACTACCCTCACAGATGCTGTGCATTAGCTCCAAGAAAGCAATATGATCAATAGGGCTATGGGAGAGGATTGAGGTGTTGTTTAGGACATGGGACTCTTTTTAACAGTGGTAATGCATTTGTTCATCCTTTTTTCATGTGATTAATCCAAAGCAATACACGCTAACCAATGAAACATATAGCACAGCTAATGTGAGGATTTTAGTTGGAGTAAAGCTGAGGAGCTCCTTTAGTTTTTACTGGGGATAGGCCAACTTTCTGCACTTGATTATGAGGCCAATAATCTCAGAAAAAAATGGAGCTCCCTAAAGATGACTATTTTGTGTAGAAAATACATATTCTGAACTAATTTTGGCCTCAACAGCTGCTACAAGATATCCATGGAAAACAGTCCAACTATTAGTTGAAATATTCCAGCTACTAGTTCACAAAACTTTTGTTTGAAATTACATTATCATTTACTTAAACCGATAAATGATTCTTGGCAAGAGGAGACATTTGGGGCTGAGCTCAGACACATGCAAATAGTTCTTGTTTTCATCAGAGCCACAACTGACAAGGAAGGAATGAAGTGGTGTTTCCTGTGGTTAACACAAAGTTCTGCTGGCACTGAACAGTCTTTCTCAACCTTGTTAGTCAGGAAAAATAAAAATGTGACATAGGTATCATACTAAACTGACACTTAGAATGAGATACAATTAGTATTAAAGTTGTGTATTTTGTGACATTACTCTGGGAATTGTCCTTAGCAGTGTTCCAAATTCGCCTATTGGCTTAGTGTTCTTGTTTTTAAGAGCACTTTTAACCCTCCAAACAAGGCCACTTTTCCTTTAAATATGTGAACAATAACACTCATTGACACCAGGAAGATTTATGTGTGCACTGAGAAGAGTGTTGAGAGTGTAAAAGTTTTTACATTTTACAATCTTTTCCACTGGCAGAGTAAGTTTTAACCAAAAAGTAAGTTTAAAAAAGAATAAAAATCCTCAGTGCAGTGGAAAGTAGTTGTTATAATTGTCTCCCAATGTAGTTACACCATGAACTGATCTCAGTAAAAACTCTAGGAAACACTTCATCTGTACCAGCGAACTCCCTTTGTGCCAACAGTGTATGAGTCAGGTTTTAAACAGTACATATCATTTGGAAAGAAGGCTCTGGGCTATTTCACTGGTAGTTCTACAGAAATTTAGCCTATCTGTGGAAAAATACCTACAAAAATCATTATCTCCCATGTGAGCCAGCAGCAGTGTGAAGAAGTGCCCTGCCTGGAGGGAAGGGTCATTGGAAGGGTCATTGCCTCCTCTTGGGGGGTCTGGTGGGGGTACCCCCATCCTTCACCCTGCAGGGAGTAGGGGATGTGCAGGAACTTTTTGTGAGCCCTCTTTTCCTACTGCTGGGATGGGGTTGGAGGGCAGTCCTGGGAACGGGGCACAGCCTGAGAATGGCTTAGCAGAGCTAGCTTCAATGAGCTAATAATAATAATAATCTGTATTTCCCCACTTCTTTACACAGGCAAAGGGGCAGTTTTATTCCTTAAATGCAGGAGCTTCAAAGCAGCTGTTAACAGGCCCTTGAATGATCTATAACCTAGTCATACCAATGGACTAGAGAACACCTCCTTTCAAAAATGTGAAAAAACCCTGCCTTATGCAGGCACAATACAGAAGTCAGTATATACCACACTTAATATACACAGCCAGATGAGCTGCGTGTACCCATAGCCACCTTTTCTGGGTGAAAGCAAGGAAGAGGTGCCCAGAAAGGAGGCTCTTTGGGGAAAAAAATAAAATCAGTAGGCATCAGAATCACAAAATAATGTATAGCTCTGCAGCAGTGAGACACTTTCTTGGCTCTGAGCTGGGAAGTCTGGAGATGATCAAGGAGCAATAAACAGCATCAGTTTATAAAGGACAAATTCTGCCAGGCAGATTTGATCAAAACTTTAGATCAAATTACACAAGTAGGTGATGAAGTGCTTGCTCTGTCTAGGAAAGGATGAAACTGCATTGTAATGAAGGGATTAGGCTTGCAGGAGCTTCTTGCTGAGCTGTGGGATGAGCAGGGCTGAGTGGCAGCTCAGGGGAAACAGTGGGGAACAGCAACATGCAGTACTGGAAGGAGTATCCAGGGATCAGGTTTTCCATAAGGGCTCAACTGAGGAAAATAACAGCAGATTCTTCACTGAGGCTGTTAGACATGAAGATTTGGGTTCTTCATTCCCAGACTGGCTAAGCTGGTGTTGTGTGCAGAGTCCTGACCTGGAGTTGGGGTGACTTCATAAAATAGCATGTGCTGTTTAACACTGTTTCTCTGTGAAGGCAGAAGTGAATTGCCGAGGTGGTTGAACTCAGCGGTGGAATTTATTTGCTCACGCTGCTTGGCAAGTCAGAGAAATAATGTAAATGGGAGAAAGTTTCTGGAGAGCCTAAAAACATAATAAATAAAATTAGGTTTAAAGTGGAAAAATACAAGCTGGCACATTTTGGGGGAAATAATTCAAAACGCAGATACTCTATGAAAGGAGAACAGCCTTGGAAAGCAGTAGTGCTGGAAAGGACATGGGGTTGATCATGGGAGGGAGACCAGCAGGAGCTTGGTGTGCAACAGGAAAGACATGCCAGCATCTCTGTCAGATTGCCTGCAGGACTCTGGGTGACCCTGATGTAAAACAGAAACTTTTCCCAAAATTACCAAGGAAGTATGATTTTAAAATATGGATTTTGCTTATTTCAAAGTGGTTTTTAATGAGCGAGCTGTTGGTAGAAAAATGTCTATTGGCTCTATTAAAAACACTTTCTATTTTTTTTTCTTATTTAAAAACAATTTTGTTTTATTTTTCTAAGTGACAGCTTCTAGCTTGTAGAATCAAAACATCAGGAATGGAAGAATCAGCTTATGCCCTAAAACTAGGCTAACTCAGGCAACTGAAAACACTTGTCTTAAGGCGACTCTCTTTGGTACTGTGGCTGGTGCATGCCAGTCAAACCTTAACACGCTTAAATAAGTTGGTATGTTTGAGGAGCATTGTGGTTAAGGTCTTTAAAGTTCAGACACTGATCCCTTAGTAAACTAAGTAAAGAACACTTGCTAAGTTTTTATTTTTGGAGAAATGTATGGTCTAGACTGTTCGACTGTCTTTGGAGGGAGGAGTCTCACCTGTGTTTAAAGTAGTGGATTCTTGTGTTTTTTGCATCCAAATTGCATACTATATGGTTAGTGAGAAACAGGCATTAAAATAAAAGCATGAAGTAGTTAAAAACATCAGAAGCTTCTGCTTGACAGACGTTTGTTACTTTAGAGCTGTAGCAATTCTAATCAGCAGACTTGTCCTTCGCAGAGAAGAATATATCCAAAGGGCATGGCTGCAATCCAGCTGGGAATGTTTCTTATATTCTGCAATCACAACTGTTGCCATTGGGAAGCAGTGAATGTATTCACCGTTCAGGGAAGGATTATTTTTGTGAACCCAGCCCTTTAATGAAGGCTTCACTGTGTAAGTAATTTTACTACCCAGTGTTAAGCAGTTGGTGCACATGCATTTCCAAGGATCGGGCGCTTAGCAGCAGGAGGCAGGGGTGGTGCTGATCTCTTGGCATCTCTGTGTAGAAAACAATGTTCTGCCTCAGTGGTCTCCCAAATTCCCACTAAGTTTATGAGCAGGTCACATGGCTGGTATCTGTACTTCATTCATAATTTTGGTAGTATTTAGGGAGATTCCCACTGTAAAGGGCTTCCTTCTGAACATACTGGTATGATTGGTTCAAGCCTGGAGTTGGTGAGGAGGTCTGTTCAGCTAAAGCCAAATATTTGCACCAGCAGCTGCCTGGTGTTCTGCTGGGAGAGTGTGGGGTGTTCCTCAAAGAGACAGCTCTTGCCAAGCACACTCATTTGGGAATAGAGAGGGATAGATAATCTGCACTTTTCCATCCCCCCCCCCACTGCTTTCTCACAGGAAAGAATCTGTCTCCTGCCCATGATCTATTTTTGGAAATAAAATGGTTCAGCCCTAGAAGGATAATATCTGCGTTTTTTTGGATTGTCATTTAGAACAGTTTCATCATGTTCTGACAGCTTTTATGAGTGAGCCTGCAGTCTGAGAGTGTTCTTAGAGGAGCGTTATGCAAACATTCAAGTCAAGGTATAAAACATCTTCAGGCTAGATTTTTAGACACAGCAAAAAAAAAAAAGCCTTTTTTTCTTTTTGGGGGACTAAAACTGACTTGAGGAGACAGAAGAAGAAAATCTGTTATCAGTATGAGCAATCATCAAAGTTTATAAAACCCCAGAGTGACAGCTCTGTAGTACAGCAGGGTAGGGGTTGCAATGTTCTGAGGGAGGCGTTTTGACTGCTTTGCCTTTGTACTTTTTGTTGAGAAGAAGGAAGTTGCCCTAAACTATCAACGAAGGATAGTTTTGCCAACCAATGTGCTGATGCAGGAAACACATTGGAACTTTACTCTTGAATCACGCCGTCACAGACCTGTGAAACTGTTTGTGGAACTGGGCCATGCCCACAGCATGTATTTGTGTATTGTTTGTGTATTTGGCATGAGCAGCGACACTTCTGTTGTCAGAGCCCTGCAGTTCCTCCTGTTTTATACCCCTGGAGCTCAGATTCCTGTTGTCTGCCTGGGGGCTGGAAGGGTTTCATCCTGATGTAGTCGGTGGACCCTTGTGCCACAAGATCATGTGATTAGAAGAAGGGGACAAATACAGGCAAAGCACTTCAGATTGGTGCTTGTGGGCCAACTCAGTTCTGCAAGTTCTGCAACTCTATTCCAATAAAATTCAGAGCAAAGCCTCTTGGTTTACCCAAAGGTATCTTAACTTGTGGATCTTGAGTGTGGAGAGGCATTCCCACTAGAGCAAAAGGAGGACCATGCCCGTTGGGAGGAGAGACAGTCTCGGAGACCGCTCATCATCATGGATCATTATATGGAGAGGGAGACTGACAATTCCCATAAGCATGGGAATAATCTTACCTAGGGTAACTGAATGACTCAAATTAAACTCCAGCTAAGGCAAGGCCTGTAGGAGCTTCTCAAAACATGGAGGAAATACCACAGGTTATTCAGGCTTATGCTTCTAATGAAATAAAAGAGAAAAATCCCCGTACTTCTCTTTTATCCTAAAATCTCAGTCTCTGTTTTGTAGGAAAACATGTTTTACAAGAGATTGTCTTTTGAGGCAATTGTTTTACGTCTGTTGTAGAGAGCTGATGGTCTCAATAACGTGAGAGGGAAAAAGAGTAATTCCATCTATTGACTGTGCAGCATTTTATCAGACTCATTGGAACTCAATTCACCATCTGTACCTTTTTGTCAGGGTCGGTAATAGCTTTTCCTAAGCATTTATGTTTTAGAGGGCTCTGTTTTCCCAGCAATTTAAGCAACCTTAATATATGTGCTAATGTGCATTTTGAACAAAATTATGGGGTAGTTGTTATATTTTTTAAAAAGAACGTGTCTTTTTTCTTTCTAGTTCTCTCTTTGCAAAGAAGTTAAAAAATTTATTTTTTGAAAGAGTAAATCTAACCATCTTTTCTTTGCTTCTGTTCTGAGATTATTCCTGGAGCACCTTGTGCATTGTGAGGCTTTCTTAAACAGACTTTATTAAAGCCAGTAAACCAGAAATGTCACTTAAGAGTCACATTATGAGCTAGAGACACCTTTAATTGGAGCACCATGTCCCATGTTTACATTGGAATTAGGATACAGCTCCCTTGTGCAGTATTAGAAAAGACAATCTTAGATTGTGTTGTGCATGAATTTTCCCCTGCTTGAATTTGGCAGCCTTACAAAAGGCAGCAGTTGGTTTTGGTCCCTACCAAAATACCTCCCTGTGGTTTGAGCAGTGGAGTTAACATTTAGCCCTGGCTGGACTTGTCAGTGTTGTGCTTTCTCCTTCACTTCCTCCTTTTAAAACTTTTTTTGCTTTACTCCCTTTGATGCCCCAGCTCCTTTTCCCAGTTTTGGGAAAGTTCTGGATCTCCTTGAGTAGCAGGAACTTCTGATGAACCTCAGGAGAAAACAGTCTCTGTGGTCATGTTACTGTTCCCCAGCTCCAGCCAGATCTGGTTGCTGCTTTTGCTCATTAGAGTGAGGATGTGAACAGCAGCAGATGCCTGTTGGTGGTAACTAGATAAAAGAAAAGAACACTGCAAATGCTGCAGTGAGAGGGGAGGTGCTTCCCAGGCAGGTTGGAGAGGGATCATTCCTATTTTGAAGGGTTGTTATTAGACTTCCCATAGCCCTGCTTTTCTCACTGTTTTGCTAATTAAGCAAATGTACCTCGTATCCTCCGTCCTAATTTCTTTCTCTTTCTGACTTCTACATGTCCCTCGTTCTCCTGTTTTTGTTTCACCTGCCTCTATTGGTAAGTTGGTTATGGTCAGTCTGCACCCCTGTGTAGGGACAGTTCCTTGCAAACATTGGTTTCTTCCTGGCTCTGGTTTCACAGACTGTGGTCCCCGCTGCCTGGGGGCACAGAAGAGAAAGTGACCTTTCATTGCAGCTTGGGCTGGGATTGCTACATTTCAGGGCAGTTCAGCTGCAAGCGCCCTGGCTGGCTCTGGCTTTTGAGACAGGTTGTCTTCTGTGACCGAAGGAGGTGGAAGACCTCTGCACAGAGCAGTCTGGGGCAGAGACAGGGGGAAAGCTGTTGGATAAGAAAGCAGAAAAAGGTAAGCTGCCTTATGCTGCCTGCTGTGCTGAGCCCTGGGAGAGCAATGGGCCTGGGTACCTTTTTACATGCTCAGCCATAGAAAAGTCATCTTTGTATGTGGAGGGGCTGTGGATGAGTGAACTTGGGAAGGAGAAGGACGTGGTGACAGCTTGCCTTTTAGGCCAGTGCTTGGTAGCCTGAAAATGGGTAATTGCAAATGGCAAGAAGATTGTTACTGCAGGATTACAGGAAGGGGATGCCTCAAACACCGGAGAGCCTCAAAAGCATCCTCTTATCCAAACTGACACTTAATGTTGTTGGCAGGTTTCAGTCCTACAGTATTCCTATCTAAGGAATGGATGTGAATAGTTTGCATTTTAAGATGCCTCTTTCCCCCCCCCCTTTTTTTTTTTAAAGGACAAGCTATAAGTAAGTGCTATGTTGTGTATTAATAAGCACAGTTCTTTTAAAACTGTGAATATGGTGCAAAGTCCTGTTATGTTTAGTGGCAGTGTACAGAGTTTACTCCAGCCCACTGACTTTGTGTTTTGTTATGACTTGGTGAGGATCTTAGCTGTGAGGTGGACTTTATCAGCAGCTGTGTGCAATTGCAGTGCTTCATTCCAGGTTTGGCAAGCTCTCTGAATTAAGCATTTTTGTGTGGTGTTCAGTCAAGGCTTTTCCTCTTGCACTTTTGCTGTACAGCCAACACAGCTCACCTACTTCAGACACGGTTTTAACAAGTGCATTGCCCAGAAGGCTTTGGCACTAAGCAGAAATCAGCTATACCTCAGAGTAGCTAGAAGGAAATGTACTAATTTATGGAGTTTAAAGGGGACAGCACTTGCACAAAGGCAGGGATAAATAGAAATTGAAAAGTCTGCACAATGCTCTTGTTACTTACCATTGTATCTATTTGGAGAGAGGAGCTCCTCTCATCTCACAGCATGGGCTGGTCTTCCTGGTGGAGGCTTTTATGTTCTTTATTTTCATTCAGGTATTGTGTTTGCAGGAAATGATTTGGAACCTGGGAGCCATGGCTCCCTTCTAGGCTTGCAACCCAGCTGTGGGTTTTCCAGATGCAGAACCTTCCACTGGGAATTTCTTAATCCTTACTCTGACTGAGAAGATGTTTTGGTTAATTGGCTGGGCATTTTTGTTTTGGGCAATTATGAAGTCCCTTGGATGTGGCTGTGTGAGATAAGAAACTACCTGGGCAGTTCAGTGGAATCCATTCAGGTTTTAGCCTAGCAGAAGAACCCTTCTGAACAAATGAAGCAGAATGACAATAACTTTCTTTCCAGACGAAATGGTGACCAACTCTCAGAGCACATAGTTTTTGTGTTATGAAGGCTCTGGCCCTATAAACACTTGTTAATAATATTTTAGACAGCTATGTAACTGATCTATGTGCTGGCAGCTCACTTTGGGCTCTTACCTGAGGGGGGAAAACTACAAATCAGTATGTTGTGAGCCACAGCTCTCAGAAAATCAGTTAAATCTTTCAAGGAGACAGATTTAGAAACAATGTTAGGTAATTGATTGGTCCGATGCATTTGATTGAAAGTGGAATGGTGTACCATTTTCCGGTGATGGTTGTAAACCAATGCTGTGAATTCTTTCTGTGTGTCTAATGCCATACTTGGTTTGCAATATACCCTGCCTGCCCATTATTTTCTTAGTTTTCAAAATAAGCCATAAGTGCAAGTTTTCACAGGGGAGTGAGATCTTCCCACGGTTTAGCTTAGGGGAGTGTTTTAATGCCTCCGTGGCTGTATCCTTGACTGTCTCTCCTGATACTATAATTCAAAAGCAGATGACAGTTGCAGATAAAATGTATGACACAGCTCATGATTCACATGGGAATGGAAGAGGAACCTCCAAGAAATACGCTCCCTTTTCAGAGAGAAACATCAGCATGTACAGTTGAGTATGCCACTTAATGAGCTTCCTTAGTCTGCAGGTCAGATCTGACATTAACCAAAGTGACTGGGAATAATTTTGATCGGATGGTTTAAAAGGTCATACGTAAATTGAGTTTTGAGGTTGCAGATGACTTTCGAATGGATTACAGGCTTTATCATGAAAGCATCAGGTACAATCGGTTTATACTTAGGAGGACTCTGACTAAGACTGATTAGGTGAAATTAAAAAAAAAAAAGGCAGAAAGCCAGGCTGAATTTCTCTTAGGGTTCATGGGGCTTAATTTCTTCTGAGATACTGAGACCCCCTTCAGTTTGAGGATTATCTCCCAAGTAAAATAATCACATTTCATCCCTGGGCATCTGAAACTAAACTGGATGAAGTACTGGAAAAAACCCTGTCAAGAGCAATGCAGCACTAGGAGTAAAATGGGCTGAATAACCTCTGACTGTTTGAAAAGGCCATGTTTACCATGTCAGCAGAGACTACACTGCGAAGGCTGGCATATTGTAATTATTTTGCTCCCACTGTACACAAATACTGCAATGCCTTAGATGTATCCTGATAGAAGCCAGTATGGCTGTGCTGTATTTTGTCCCTTGGGCCTCATATTAATGTAGATGGAGACCATTTTCACCTGGTGTTTTTACCTTCAGGCTATGAGATGAGGATGTGTGGGTTTGTTTTCTCTGATTAGAAAGCAAGACTCCCTTTTTTTGTATCAAGGTATGAATGAACTTTTCCCTTGCCAACCACTAATAAAATTATAGAAAAAGAAGTGTTCAGACAGACAAATGCAGTATTAGTGTAGCAAAGGACATGCCATAAAATGCTGTGCAAGGGTTGCAGAATCTGTTTAATGGTCATAAATATTTTACATGGTATTAATCCCACAGATGCTGCTGGCTCATTAACTGCTCACATCTTTGAAACTGAGTGTTTGGAGGGAGTGATTGTGATGGATTTGCAGGTAGTTGTTCTCTGAAAGCTCATTCATGGAAATGTGGCTGCTCTTGAGGATCCAGCTGATGTGTTCTCACAGACCAGGGAATGAATGTGGCATGGGCTCAGGTGGAGAACTGTGTTCTTGAAAGTCAAACCTGAATCTGGTTCCCTTTGAAGCTGTTTTGAATTTGTATTTTCAGATTCCAAGGTTGGCAGTCCTTGTTTGGTAGCCTTATTGAGCCTGTAGGTCCTTCTGGGTTGGCAGGCTATACAAAAGCACAGATGTTCACTCAGTGTTTAGTCTGCAATTGCTGAAATAATTACACAATCTATGTATTTCATGTCATTATTCAGATATGATTTTTTATTTACTATTTACTGTTCCGGCATCTTTCAGATCTGAATGAAAATGCCTTTGTAATTGGTTTGCATTAATAGGTAATGATGACATGTAGGAATAGCTGTATTGCAACCAAGAGGATATTTGGGTCATGTCAGTTTAAGAGCAAACAACTTTTTGTCTCTCACTTTTGTAACCAAAGAGTGAATTCATGTTCATTTGACAGCAGTTTTCATTTGTAGGGGTAGGTCATGCCAAGGAGTGTGTGGCAGTATGACTCAAGTTTTTAAAAATTATGTCCATATGGTTGGCTTGTTTTGAAAGGCAGTTTGAAAAATAGTATGGGCCAAAACATAAGTGTCTGCTGTTCCTTTTTCCATCTTACTCTATAGGGGAGAGCACTTGATTTTTGGAATGCCTTAATTTAATTGTTATTGGAATCAAAAGTGCAAAAGGTTGCATGTTGTTTATGTGTAGTAATTTTTTTGTGGTTTTTTGTTTGTTTCTTGTGAGTGGTACTGAAAAGAGTGAACCAAACATAGAAAGCAGTGTTTCTGTAGGGGCTGAGCATGGCTGGAGAGCCATTTGACTAGAGATTTCATTATTGAGTAGTCAGCAAATGTTCTAGTCTTCCCAGGTGGAGTACTTGTAGGTCTGGCTAGTAGGTACTTACTGAAAGAGTTTGGGGTAATAGAGCATAGGAAATGAGACACTTAATTAGGCAGAGGATTCAACGAAACCATAAAAAAATTACGATGAATAAAGCAAACATCTTTCTGATAAGCTGTTCAAACTCAATAGATACCTGGGTTTGACTCAGTAAAGCACTGTTATCACAGAGCTGAGGAACTGGAAAAACTGCAAAGCTGCCTGGGGCGCGGGGTGAGGAAGATGGTTGCCATTCTTTGAGTGGACATCTTTAGAAGAAAAATAACCTTTTGTCTGAGTAGATGTTCGTGAGAGAAAATTCCCATCTGTGGCAAAGTATGAGGAATGTTCTTTGTTGGTGTCTCCCCTCCACCTGCCAAGGTTGTTTAAACGAGATGAAAACTTGAATGCTTTATATTCTATTTTTTAATATTTTCTGGCAGCCTCCCAGGCCTGGGAAGTGCCAGCCCTGTCTGCCCAGGGCAGGGCAGAGGTCTGGACCCTCAGCATTCTGTCACACAGAGTAAGGGTCTTATTAAACTGACTGCTTTGCAGTTTAATTAAGGATTGAAATGTGGAACTGTCTAGCACGTTTCAGTTGCCTGGAATTCTTAAAAGCAGGTTTTGAAATTTGTTTTCAAATCTCTTTTAAAAATAAAGGAGATTGCAGCACGTAGAAAGAGTACAGCAGTGCCAGAGCTTCCTATAGGCAAAAGTGTTTGTTGCTCTGACCTTCTTTCACAGGATTCATTTATCATATTAGTGGGAGGGCTTGAGTCAGGTCACCTTGTGGGATCCTTTAGACATTCATCTTGCCATAGGTTGTGCAAGTCATATAAAATGCTTCTTGTTTACAGGTCGCATAATAATTGCTTGTAATCTGCAAATGGTGTGAAACTCAGGTGCCTTTCTGGAGGTGACAAAGCAGGGAGGGAGTAAACAAAGCAGAGTGGCAAACAAAGGTTGAAGAGAGTCAGTGAGCACAACTTGCAGGTCTGTGCAGGTGACTGCCCTGTTGGGCTGCATGTCCAGCTGACATGTTTTTGCACTGGATCACAGCAGAGGATGTGGAGAACTGGCAGCTGTTTTTAGGTTGTGGTGTTGGCCATCAGTGTCCCGTGGGAAAGAGACAACACAGAAACAGCAGTAATCTTATTGAAATGGTTTTAAAGATTGGTAAGCAGACTTTCCATCACCTTAGTCCCCTCTCTTACATCCTTTAATTTGTTCATCCATTGCCCTGAATTAGTTGGGCAAGATCCATAGCCTGTTAGACTGGACTGTGTGAAAATTGAAATCCATGTTTATTACATCCAGAACAGCTGAAACAGGCTGATAAGGCAGAGGCTAACTCCAATAGAACCTGCAGCTTAATTGGATGACAGCAGTGAAGAACAATTTCACTTTAATTGCAAACCAAAGAAACATATGTATTTCTGTTTTTTGAGTAATGTAAAACAATTTCCGAATTTTCTGTGGCTTTAAATACTGAAATGAAGATGTATTTGGTGGAAGCTTTCATAAATGTGACACAATGTGGAAATTTGGAGTATTTTATGCATATAATAAGGCTTTTTTGTTTTATATGGAAAAAATACTCACTGCTTCTGCAGTGACAATTTATATTCCTGCAAAACTGCTGTCTGGATGAAGAGTCACAGTTTTGCTTGCAAGTGGAAGCAGGGCCTTAGACTGTTGGACCATCTTCTTTGTATTATTCTTAATTTATTTGTAATACCACATTTTGTGATTTAGGCACAATATAAATCTAACAACTACTTAAAAATTTTGAGTCTATTCCATTAACAGCTTCATAAAAGGCTTGGTGTATCCACATGTAACAAGCAGAGAGGGAAGAGTTAAGTACTGGTCAGGCCATTTGGCTGTTGAGTTGTTTTCCTCCCTGCGATGAGGAGCCACATCTTTGGGGAGGCTTTGTCAGCCAAGCCTGGAAATGTCAGGGAGAATGAGTCTTGATCTTCCTCTACCCCATTCCTCCCTGGAAAGCAGGCAGGGCCTGGGGGGTTCCTTGTATGCCTCTCCTTCTCTCAGCTGGGCTGGGCAGCTGGAGGGAAGGGCTCTGGAGGGCTGGCTGACCTTTCTACCTGTAAGAGTGAGGGACAGATTCATGCCAGTGTTGATCCTGGTAAGGAGGGGTGTGCATCTAGAAGCAAAGTGTGCCTTTTGCAGTCCTGAGGTAGTGCAACCAGGCTGTCTCCTACAGTGCTTTTGCTATTTTCCTTCTAAAATAGGATTATCCAGAAAAACTCATATGAGGAAGATGGACCCAAACTGCCTTTGCCAAAATGACTCACTGACCATTTTAAAGCCTAATGCTCTGTGCTGTCTCTCAACAACTGCATTTAGTATTAACTGAGAGAGAAAAGATGGTCTCTAATTTACGGTGTTTCACTGAGACTGAGGAGTAAAGTGGAGCTGATTTACAGTGGTGAGTTGTGCAGAGAAATCTTGTGCTCTGTAGAAAACAACCTTCTGTGTTCAGAGAAGCTGCTGCGTGGCTTGTGTTCCTTGGAGGAAGCAGCTGTAAACCAGGATGGCTTGCTGGGGTTATCCCGACTGTAAGGCAGTATTTGAGACAATTTATAAAAGTATATGAAAAATGAATTGCTTCAAATTAAACTGCTGGAAGAAAAGGCAGTAAATGTCTGATTAAATGTTTTTAAAAGCTGGTTTCAGGGAAAACATCACCCCTCAAACTGAACTAAATATTGTTTTAGTAAAAATAGTGTTATAGTGGAGAAAAAGTATTACTTAAATATTTTTAAATGTAGAGTTAAGCTTCCTCAATTCATAATTCTCTAAGATCAGTCAGCCTACTAGAAAAAACTCTTCTTAAACATGCTGTTTTTTGAGTAGTTTGATACACCTTTCAAAGAAGAGAAATGGGAAATTCAAGATAGGAGAAAGAGTAATAAATTGGTGGTGCAAACATATTCATCAGTCTCAGTACAGATGGCACAAAAGGTATCATTAAATTGACCTTGGTAAGTAAAACCCTTCTGGTTTAGGCTTTGACTGGTCCCAGTGGATCTTTCAAAACCTGGCAATCCTAGGAGCACTGAGGCTGGGTTTCTGTCTGGTTGTTGGTGTTGACACGAAGCTGTTGCTGCCATGGGGTACACAAGGACTGCTGGGGTACTTGCAGTCACTGCAGGGCCTGGCTGTTGTTCAAGAAGGTGTTCAGAATATGGCTAAATTTCAGATGCCAAAACTGCCACTTAGAACATGGATGATTTATTTCCCCCCTGCCCTGTGTTTTAATGTGAGCAGTAAGTGCTCAGGTTTTGCTATCAAGACCATTAAACAAAATTAAAGAGCTTAAAAACAGCCTCTTTTCCCGAGCCTGATAATACAGTTTCTACCAGAAAAAACAAAAATGAGATTGGTTCCAAGAATTTACTGACTTCTGCCCTTATGAACATGCAAAGCATGTTCTAACATCTCTAAACAAGGTCTAAACATCTGTTACTGTGGTTGAGACCTGAATGTGATGGAAACATTTTGGATTGTGTGCTGGAGGTTTCCATCAGGGTACGGATAAAGACAAACCTCCCTTGAAACAAGTGTTATTTTCTCCTTCAATTCAAAAGGGTTTTCAGCTGAAGACACTACCAGCAGCAGAAATGCTCTCATCTCAAATAACTATCCCTTTTAATGTTAGAGCATCTCCTTTCTGTTTGGGTTTGGTTTTGTTTTCCCCTGCTAGCTGTACAGTGACTTGCACAGATGGTCTAGCATAAGGAAGAAGAAAAATAAGGATGATGCTTTCTGATGGATTTATTTGTATTCAAGTCCCAGTGGACCTAAGTATTAAATAGTTTCAGTTTTTTAAAGTTGGCATGAGTATACAGGAGACTGGGCACACGTCATTAAAGCTGGATTATTTTTTTCAGTAGATAAAGTGGATTTTAGTCTTAAAGTGGATTATTAGTAGAAGCTTGTAAATGACTAAACTTGAGTTTCTGAAAAGCGTAACAGAGTGGGGGAGAAATGCAAATGTTGATTGAGTAGGAAAAATATTTTAAAAGCAATCTTGAAGCCATTGTTGAGACTGGCAGGTACAAATTGCCTCTACCTATTGCTTTGTACATTCAGCAGTGTTTGAAGAGATGAGATGAAGTACGACTGGCTCTAAAGCCTGCTTGTCTGCCCTGTGAGACTGTGATGAAAGTCGATGTCCCAGAACCCTGGTGGTCAATACCTGCATAAAAGCAGTTTTCCACTAATCCTCCATTATAAGCTTTGGCTGTCTGCTAAATGTCAGAAGGGATGGGCTGGTCAGAAAGAGGTTAAAGGCTCACCTCTGCGATAACAAAGGTTACTGCACTTTGATTTTTCATTTCTGTGGTTTTTTTTTTTTTGGTTTGGTTTGGTTTTGTTTTTTTTTTTTGGTTTGGTTTGGTTTTGTTTTTTTTTTTTGGTTTGGTTTGGTTTTGTTTTTTTTTTTTGGTTTGGTTTGGTTTTGGTTTTTTTTGAGTTTTTTTGGTTTTTTTAATCCTTTGGTGGCAACTGCTCAGTTATCTCAGTGAGAGAGGGAGGTATCTCAATTTCCAGTTGGTTACAGCCCCATTTAAAATGCAATCACTGTTCGTATGCATTCAAATGTAAAGAAGTCTTGACTGAAAACTCAGCTGAAAGCAGTATGTTTGCACGCTAAACACCAAACCTTTAAATGCAAAGGGCTAATCAGTATTTTTGGCTGTTCTACAGTTGATGAATTACCTCTGTTTATGAGTGGCAGAGGTGTTAGGGTGCTGTGGAGTTAGAGCTACAGGGAGAAATAGCATGGTTAGGACAGTGTGGATGCCCTTAGATTCCAATTCAGGCATTTTAACTTCCTTCTTCAGCTACTGGAGAGGAGGATGAAAGGATCCCTCTTTTCTCTGCTCTTATTCATCGACCTTGGAGACTCCATCCATAGTTAGTTATTGTGTAGTTATTTCTAGCTCATTGTACAGTTACATAAATGCTTGTGCTGGAAGAGTGCAGGGGGTGGGAATATGCTGCTAGAAAGCTGGAGGCAAAGCAGAGATACTTTGCTTCTCCCCCTCCTGACAGCAGTGCCAGCTTCAGTGGGAGTGGCTTTAGAGTCCTAGGATTTGGGAATATATGCTACTCTTCCTGCTCTTCCTACTTCTTATTTTGCAGTGTTTCTTGTGTCTGCCCTTACCAACTGCTTGGTGTTCTCACAAATTGAAGCTGATGGGGTTTTTGTTTATTTCTGTGTGTTTTGTCCCCATGCAGTGTTGCCAGAACCTGCTGGATCTGAATTGGAGACATTCCAATTTTGCTCTATTGACAAGGTGACAGCAGCACTGGAGGTACTAGAGATACCAGCAGGTTCTGGAAGAACCCCTGCATTTGTTATCACTTGGAAACTGCCTGACTTTTACCCACTGAGGTTATTAACTCGTGGTTTGCAGGCACAGTTTAAATTCTGCAAGAATAAAAAAACTGTGGGCTTGCCACACTTCCCAGGCACAGGTAATTGAGAAAGTGGGTTTAGTTGGTTTGGTTTTTTCCGCATCTAAGGAATGCTTATACTCAAGGGAAACTTTCTTGAACCTGTACCTTTCTTTGTAGTCCACTTTGTGTGGTTTTCAGTGTGAGATCTATTTACAGTTTAGTTGAAAACTGTTGCTTGGCAGTGAGAGCTACTGTAGTTGAAACCACCTGTCAGTAACTTAAAGAAAACATTGATTGGCCTTGTCTTTCTGAGTCTCTCCATGAACTGAAGCATGAAAGCATAATCTAGTGGTGTCTAAATATAGAAAATAATTTCTTTAGAAGTGCAAATACCGGTGTCCTCTAGAGACACGTTTGTTTATTGTCAAGTTGTTCTATGCACGTATGAGCATGTAGGCAACTTGGTGTTCTCTCATAGTTTTATAGTTCAAGACAGAAAAAGCTGGAAACAATGGTAAAGAGTTTGTTTTTTTTTTTTTCTGTCTGGTTGCAGAAAAACAGTGGGGTTTGGAGCAGAAAGAATGAAAAATCTTCCTGAAAAAAAATCAAGAGTAGGTAGTGTAGTGTGGTGTGTGTGGGAGGTTAGTGAAGTGCTTTGAACACAGAAAAGCAAGTTTTAAGTGTCTGGTGACTCCCAGATAGAATGGAATTGGTCCCACAGGTTTGTAAGTGGTTCAGCATCTTTGGGTGTCAAGCCAAAGAAGTTGGTCAGCTTTAAGAAGTGGGGAGGAAGCAGTTTGGTGGGACTGAAGGTGGAGCATGGGGGACATGAATGAACAGTTCCAGTTCTGGAAAAAAATTGTGTAAATTCAGTGCCTGTGAAAATGAAGGTGGCTTTTGTGGTCACCATCTTAGTAATGAACTAATAAACAAACCCTGCAGGCAATTGAACGATGGAAAACAGTTGTAAAGGATATATTAGCCTTTATTTACAAATATATGCAAGAAAGTACCTTCTAGTCAAGCCTTATTTTTGAGATGCTAATAAAATTACTCATATTAGGAAATATATTTACCTGTAACTGAATCTTTTCTTTATTATATGTGTATTTCCACATGCATCTCACATACTGCTAAGCAGGATCTGTTTGCAAGTCTACCTTATGTGTTTAAAATCACAACAACATATGATTAAAAAAAAATAGTATTGAAGATGTGATTTGCTGCATAAATAACCATTTTGTCCTGGTATCTACTTGCTTTGACTTTAAAAGGGTAGTTTTTTTTAATAGAACATCTCAACTCAGAACGATTGTTTTGCACAGCTATGGTGTAAGTGTGTGCTCAAACCTTGCCTTGCTATCAGATGGGAATCTTGTCTAGGGACCTGAGACACTAAACTGATGTAATTGCCTTGTGATATGGAACTGGGTATTTGTTTTTACATAGACTTACCTTTAATGTTGTTGAAAATATATTATTGTTCCATTTCCAAAGAGAGAACTGTAGAAAGAGCAAAGAAATAAGACAGTATGGGGCTCTACAACCAGGTTTAAAAATACTCAGGTCAAAGTGTCTGAACTCTAAATTCTGTTTCTTTTCATCGCGTGACTACCGGGGTCATGCTGCAGGATGGTGGCAGGGAACGTGTAGAACTGCAGTGATGTTGGTTTGTATTTCATGCAAGCAGCAGAAGTGATTAGGGCTGTAAAGCTGCTGTCCATTATCACAGAATATGCTGAGTTGGAAGGGACCCACAAAGATCATTGAGTCCAACCCTGAGCCCTGCACAGGACCATCCCCAAGAGTCACAATGTGTGACTGAGAGTATCATCCAAGCACTTGTTGAACTCTGTCAGGTTTGGTGCTGTGAACACTGCCCTGGGGAGCCTGTTCCAGCATCCAGTCACCCTCTGGGGGAAGAAGTGTTGCCTAAAATCAAAGAAAAACTGTCTGGACAATTTTAGTATAGTTAAGACAGAGAGCAGGTCTTTAATTAAAGTGCTTTAAGGTGCACTATAAACACTAGCACACAGCAGCACACAGTATAGCTTTTACAATTTTATACTAGCTAATTATCATAGCTAATGGGATATACCTATCCTGAAATTTGTCCATCCCCAGAACCTGCCCTGGGGCTGACCTTAGGTCCACCTTCCTAAATCAGGTGGATGGGTCCCACAACCCTCTTTTCCTCCCACCTTCATCTTCCTCAAGTCTTCTGTCATGCTTGGAAGAAATCCAAGGATTCTGGGCCTTCTGAATAGCTTTGACTAAAATTTTATCAAGGAATGTTGGGTATATCTTGTTGAGTACACTCTCTTCAGACTAGACGTCTCTTTAGCTTGCTGAAAAAAATATCTACTGAAATCCTTGACAAGGAAACATAAGCAACATTTTGGAATTTGGTAGAAAAGTATTTCGTGAAAGCTCTATCCTAAAATTACTAAAGAAAAGTGCTAAAAGCACTTTAAGTCATCATCATCCTCATAATTTCCTCATCATTTTTCTAATAACCAGCCCAAACCTCCCCTGACACAACTTCAGGATGTTCCCTTGAGTCCTGTCACTGATCCCCACGGATAAGAGATCAGTGCCTGCCCCTCCTCTTCCCCTCACAAGGAAGTTGTAACTTCAGTGAGGTCTCCCCTCAGTCTCCTCTTCTCCAGGCTGAACACACCAAGTGCCTTCTGCCACTCCTCATATGGCATCCCTTCAAGGCCCTTCACCCTCTTCCTTGTCCTCCTTTGGACTTTCTTATACTGAGAGATGTCAAGCAGAAATAATTAGAATTGTCACGTAGTGGTTAATATGCTTCTCATCAGTATCTTTATCTGAGCTTCATGACTGCTCATCACAGAGGGCTGCATCATGAGTAAGCCCGCTGCACTGGCTGTGAAGAGCTCTGCTTCAAAGAGGTGGAGAGGAAAAGTCGTGGCTGGAAAACAGCTGGCAGAGGGATGAGGTGACAACTGCAGAGTCAAACTCTTGGTTAATTGAAGCAAGAACAAGTCAAGTAGATTGTTGGCATAGCTAAGTGCCAGACTTTCTTTTCTCCTTAATTCAAAAGCCATGGTGAAGTTGGAAACACGAGTGAAATGTTGAGACCTGCTAATAAAATCTCATTCTGTCAGCTTCTATGTAGCTGGTATTTCCCTTCTGGAATCAGAATGAATGGATGAATGGCTATTAATATGTAATGAGATCATATGGGAACAATAGCATTGCAAGCAAAGGAAAAGAGGGATTCAGAGAAGGGAATAATTCATGTGAAATTTAGGCTTTCCATGCTGGCATGTTGGTGATAGCAGGATGGGCATGGTCCTGAGGGCTTGTGCCAGAGGTTTAAAAGATGGAAACACCAGGACCTTGGACCATGAAGGCAGGTGCCCTCCTGACACTATGCTGCATCAATTCTATTGTTCCACTTCCCTGCCTTTTACCATTTCTCATTCCTCTCTAAACAGCTTGGGGCAGGGGTCATGCCTTTTATTTATCTAAAAAGTGCTTCTACTCATGAGGAACATATTTTGTTGATTGCTGGAGGAACAAGAGTATCAATAACAGACCCCTGCATGCAAAATTCTTTAAGTTTCTGTAAAGATGCATTTTCCCCAATCTCTGTGGGAGCCTGTTAGCCCTGGATTTCTAAAAGCCAAAGCTGTACACTTGATCTCCATTCAGTGTGTACTCAGAGCAAGCTGTGTGCTGCTGACCATCCGCTGTCTGGGCTGGATGGGTGTTGAGTCTGACCCATTTATTGCCCTTGTGCTGTGTCACATCTTCAGAGCAACCCCAACAGAGCTTGTGTTCCTCCTGGGCAAGGGGAATGCCAGAAAACCTCCTCCTTCCTTGGGACACCACTCCTTCAGTGATTACTCAGTGTTCAGTGCATGCTCTGTGTTATACTGTACTTTCTATTGAACAGCTCCATGACTTTGGCTTCATCACCAAAGAATTTAGAGGCTGGTCATTTTTGACAGAGCTCACCCTTAGTGTAGCAATATGCACCTTGCATTCCAGTGCACAAATAGCCATATATTGTGGCTTTGTGTATCAGAAGATGGAGAATGATTTTTTTTTAAATGCTGTTTAACACAATGTTTTTCAAGTTTTTATTATTCGGGGACTGTATCATGATGGAACAGAAATCTGCTATGTTCAGTCTTAAAATGATACTGTCTCTTATTATTAAAACAGGCATGAATCCATTACAAAAAAAAAAAAACAAAACCAAAAAACCAAGTAAATGTAACAGGTACATAATGTAAAAACAAATAGTAGAATATCAGTGCACAGAGTTCCAGGTCAGCACTTACATGTAGCAGCAACAACAAGATGTGATGTTCTAGGCCTGCCCTTACTGTGCTTGTGAAGAGGTCCAGAAATGGTGTGTTGTCACAAAACTGAGAAGTCTGAGGCCTTCTGACCACCCTCTGTGGAGGCATCTGTAATGAGTCACGAGTAGTGCCTCGAGGAAACCACCCCAGAGTTTTTGTAGCCTGTCTGTACATGTGTTTCAGTCACCAGACAAGAGTGGTGCTCCTTGGCATGCTGTGGCACTGGCTTGGGGTGTGCACATGTCCAAGTAAGAATCTGTTGTGTGAGGAAGATGCAAGCAGTAAGCAAACAAAGAAAAGGCAAATTTAAAATGTTAGGTATTAAGCTTAGGATATAAAGGGGATAAGATTATTTCTTATTTTGCCAGTCTTGCTCAGATGACTTTGCCACACAAGATTTTCCAGTGTTGTCTCATCAGCAGCATCTGGGCTATTGCAGGTTGTGTTAAATTTGTTTCCCAAACAACTTTTACTGATCCATTATGGACACGAACAGACAGCTAATATATACCTAGGAGAGCATGTTAATGGTACTCTTAATTGCCTCTTGTAATAGGTTGCTACATTACTTGTGTGATATCTAATTCTTCCAGCACCTTGTCTGCCCCACTCCCCATCTGTAAGGTGGTGGTTCCTTTGCATGCCTGAACCACAGGTGTGAGGGAGAGAGCACTGGAGGCTGAGCAGAGCTACAGGTAGAAAGGCACTCTAAATCCATGCCCAAATAGAAAGGGTAGAAAACAGATACAGGTGCTAATAAAAAAATGAATTCTTTTGGTACAGCTTGCAGATTTCAGCTTCCCTGCCCTCCATCCCTTGATGTGTTACCTTTTGAGTTTGTCTGAGCTTCCAGGGTCATTTCTACTTCTAAGATCAAAAGGCTTTTCAGTTGTACAGGTGAAGCTGTGATGGATTTCAGGTATTTCAGAAAAGCTTTATGGAAAGGAATTTCAAGAGCTGGATCATAAATATAACTGAGCAAAACAGATACGAAGGTGGTAGGCTGACACTTCAAAGTGTTGAAGTGTGTGTGTCTCGCACCCAAACCAGCAAGTGAACAGATTCAAGGATTAAAATGCACAGTGTGCACTCAGAAGCAGAGGAAATACAGATGCATAGCTGTGTAATGAGGACTGCTTCTCATAAACAGTGCAGCATGAAGGCATAGACGCTAATTAAGCATGCAAATTGAATTTCCAAGGATTTCCGAGCAGGGAAGACATGTAAAAGCAGGCTTGATTTTTCTAGAGGATAGCATGAATGGCTTGCTTTTATTAGTTATCAGGATGCCTCTAGGAGCTTAGATTTAGTAGAGTTCAGAGCTTTTTAAGATCAGGAAGGGATGTGCCAGGGACAAAATGACAGGCTCTTAGTTCTTTCTGAAAGGGCAGATCTATCCTACCAGCTCGAGTGTTTAAAAAAAAAATATTTAAAGGAAATTGTTTAAGTATTTTTTATTTAAATGAAACACTTATGACTCTGTTGATGATTGACCTTTTAGCTCTCTCACCCTGATAGTGCTTCGCCAGACTGTTAAAGGGTCTTTTGCCAGCTGAGAGTTACCTGCATGAAGCTGTAATTGTGGTTCTAACCAGAGCCAGAGATGCTGACACGTCTTACCTGAGGGTCAAAGAAATCACAGCATTTTATAATTTTCCAAAGGCCAGCAGCAACTAGGAAAGTCTGAGCCACAGTAATGTGTCACTGTCGTTATCTTCCCGTTCACATTGCTGTGAGAGAGGGCTATTAATCATCCTGCCTAAAGCCTGGCAGCCTGTGGAAATGCACAGAGAATTGCCATAGCTTCTAAACAGTCAACACGGCAGGATCTCACAGTTGCTGCCTGCTTTAGGTCTGAAGTAATGATAAATTCATCAAAGTCTCTGTGAGGCCACCTTTTTCCTCCTAGACTGGTGTCAGGACTGCTGTCTTTTCTCCCCTTGCGAAGGCAACAATTATTTTCTTGCTGAATCCCCTCCTGAAGCAGTTAGTGTGGCCCAAGAGCTAGTTTTGGCAGGAGGGACTATGGGGTGTTTAGATTTGTTGTAGGTGTGGACACTGAGGCAGTGGTGGTGAGGAAAGGGTGAGAAAAGAGCAGAGGCTTCTTTCTATATCTTTAAGGAATGACTGGGGTGGGATGAGAGCTGGTGCTGTGTCAGTTTATCTTCACCATAAGGGCTGATGAACTGAGTACCAGAAGGCTGGAGTTAAAGTTTGCTAAGGTTAAGTTTTGAAAACACAAGAGTGAGATTTTGTGTTTCTTGGTAAGTCTTCTGTGGTCCTCAGCTTTAGGATACATGCTGAATTGGGAAGAAGAGTTGTGCTAAACTGTGTTAGTGAAGTCAGCCACAATCAGTGGTTTGTGCGTTTATCACATTGGTGATACGGTTTGGGTTTGCTAGAAGAAGAGGGCAAATGTAAAAGTAACAGGTCACAGAGCTGCAGTATGGGCTGCCTTTGACATGTTCAAATACACTTTTTTCATTTTTTGCAGGTAATAATCACATGATTGTGTTTAATGTTAGAAAACCTTTTGTTCAGTTTTGTGTGAGAGAATTGGTCAGTTTGTGTCCGAGTCTTATTTTGTATGCTGGAGCAGGTGAGGAGATGGTTGGCAGCCTGGAATGTCACATTTACACATGAATGACATTTGTTTTCTTATTCCAGAGAAAATTCAAAGTTGTGATTGCAAGGATGAGGGCTTGTGGTGTGTGAGAGAAATAGGCAATTCAATGCAATTTTGAATTCTGCACGGATCAATTGGTAGTGTGAACGCTGGTGACATACCTTTGCAAAGGTATTGATGCTCTAAGTATAGTTAGGAGTAGGATTTGTAGGACATGCTTGGCACATGGGAGAGGACCTGTGGAAGCTTGGTGTGCCTCTCCATGCATCCTCTGCAGATCTCGTGGGCTACCTGTGAGTCTGCAAGAGGTTACTAAGAAAAGTAAACCTGATGCAGGAAGCTCCCCTGTGGTGTCTGCATGGAGAGCAGTTAAGGTCTGCAAACTGAAAAGGACCAAAAACCTGCTTCATGTTTTACCATGTCTGCATGGAGTCACCCAGAGCTGAAGCAATGTAATGCTGGCACTTAGAGTTACTCGGATTGCCTGGGGAAAGGCAGGGCCTGCAGCACAGAAGAGGAAATAGCAAGGAAAAAGCCTCCATTACAGTTTCACTACAAACTTTCTGAACAGAGAAAAGGTAGGAGTTACTATCTTCCATACAGTATAACTTCTTATTTACAAGCACTGCTCCTTCCTTTCTTCTTCCTACATTTCCCTGTAGAAATTTCCGAGTAGTTCTCCAAAAGCCTCAGGGTGAAATCTCGCCTCCGCCAGTGTCAGTGGGAAATCTGCCATTGGCTCCCATGGCATCATTACTTCAACCTATTTGGGGAGGAATCTTTGCCTGAGTGAGTACTGCAGGACTTGGTCCAGGAAGAGATAGCACTCCCTTGTCAGCAACACAAGCCCTCCCCTTACCTCATTTCCATAACAACTCGGAGACAGCAAGGCAAGGCTTTTGTTTTCCTTCCCTATTAAATCTAGCCATGACAGATGCCCAGTGGAAGCTGAACCTTACCTCTGCAAAACAATCTCTGCAGTAACTGCAGAATTTAATGGCTTTGCATTCCCCAAACAGGCTGTGTAAACAACAGGCATTCTGCCTGCCCAGAAGTTGCTAGTCTTATGCTATCTGTGGATAAAAATTCTAGCTCTCTTCACTCTTTCCAGTTAAAAGCTTCTCTTTGGATAAAGGAGCAACTGATCAAAAAGGGCAGTTCTAGTCAACAGTCTTATTAATAATGACAACCCTAATATCATCATCACTTCCATATAGTTTCCATCTCAGTGACTTTACTTAATAAACATTCTAATACCTGGGTAGTCAGCAAAATATTTGTTATCTCCTCTATTTTATTTTGTCTTTTATAATCTAGAAAGTACCAGTGAAATTATATTCCTTGCCTGGGACAAAGCAGAGTCCAGAATTCACATGTTTTTACCTTTCAAATTGCTCAGGCTCCTTCCAATTTCTAGTAGCACACACAGCTGCTTCCTTCATTTAAGCTTAAAAAGATACCATAATTTAGGTAAAATATAATTTAGGAATACCTAAAATAATAATTTCCATCAGCACTGAAAACAGCTGAGCAAATTTTATAAAGCAATCACAAGCCTAGTATTTACAACATTGTAAGGGAACATCAGTTCTTCAATGGTTTACATGCTCACAGTTTGCCTTCTAAATTTACTAGGACAATATTAATCACTATTGGTTGTCAAATTCAAACAGACAGTTAAAGTCAGATCTCCTGCACCAGGCCCAGCAGACTACTCAAACTTCTCAGTTGTACAGAAGGATGGCAATTTTAATTATTACAACAAAGACCTCCCCAAGCCGAGCATGACATCATTCCAATATCTCTGGTATTTTATAGCCATTCACATTTTTAAACAGATGCAACTCTATTTCTATGGCCTCCAACATGCTTGTCTTTTAGGAAGCTAGATGTGACAGTCAGATATGGCAATACCTTGCCTTATCTCTGAGAACCAAAATCACTCTGACACCATAAACGTCAAAATCCGCAACCTTCATTAAAAACAAAACCAAAATTTGCGTGCAGCAGGAGAGCAAAGTGTCTTCAGGAACTTACCATGTTCCACCAGCTTTACAAGACAAACTAGCAAATAAAGCAGTTAATCTGCTCTGTGGAAGAGGACTTGCAATAGGGAGCTACAGCTTAGAAAGAAGCATCAGCTCACACCACACTGTGTTTTCAATGTGATCCCAAAATCATAGACTGGTTTAATAGGAGAAGAAATGCTATTGCATACTTCATAGGACAAAAGAACCTTCCAAAGCTTCCTTTTCAGAAACTGTCTGCCAGTTACTGTTTTGGAGACTAGTGACGAGCAAAAATTAGTTTCTTCTCTGGATTTAATGGGTAGGCTTTGCAGAAGGTGTTGCAGTAGGGTACTGCAAGCACAGAGATGAATCCCTAACACCTTGCACCATAGAAAGCTGAAGCTTCTTTGAGAAAGCACATACCCATTAACTCTTTCTCCCATTAGCTCATGTTGAAGGAACAGCAGATGTTCATTTGCTGTTGGGGCCTCAGTGGTGGCAGAGGAGTCTGGAGGGTCCTGCCAGAGCTCACTCTGCCCAGCAGACTCCAACAATAACACCCAGCATCCTGTTAGAAAAATGTTTCTCTGCCTTGACCGTGACAAAAGCAGACACACTTTTGGTTCCTTCATCTGCCGTAAGACAAAATTTGAAGTATGTCAACCAACAATCCTATGAAAGAAGATCTGCAAGCAAGAGAATAGAATCAATTGCTTCTTCAGTGGAAGATGGAAAGTAATCCAACTTACCTCTCTGCAGCCATGATCCAGTCCTCTGCTGTTGCTGTGCAGACCAACCTGAATATACAAAAGAGCCCATATGCCTGAACAGAAACCTTTGGCACTATATTTGCACTCTGCATGGACACGTGAACTTTCAACTCTGCAGCTGGAGCTGACCAGAAAGTCTTAAGGCTTCACACAGTTTGTCAAGATGATAAGTTGTGATGATCTTTCCGTATTTTCAGCCAGCACTTGCATATCCCTTAACAGTGAAGGTGCCAAAAGGCTGGGCTCAGAGCCAGAGGGAAAACTGTCATCATTCTTAGCAGTTTTCAGATGCGGTGCATAGATTTTGTTACATTACAAAAAATGTGCCAAAGGCTCCGTAGAGACAAAATCCCCCTTATTCTGCACTATGCGTGTCATGCTGTCAGACAGGAATGCTGAAAGGCCGTTTCACAGATTTACATTGTAAAACAGGCACAAGTCTTGAATTTTAGGAAACTGCTTTGTGCAGGAGAAGGAAAACTCTTGTTCTATCAACGTCAAGGTGAGACCAATGTCCCTCCCTGTAGAAAAATGCCAGGAGAATGCTTAGGCATGTGCATAGGCAGGTTTGCTATAGCTTAGCTCAACTACAGTTTCTCATTGTCTGTGGGCTTAGGAACAGCTTATTGAGCAGCCTGAGAAAGGCTGGTATTGCAGCCAAGACTTCCCCAAAATGAGTGAAGAAGAGCGGAGCTCCCAGCTCATCAGATTGGTAAGGGAATTTTGAAACACTTACAAATCCTTACATGTTTCTAGTACTTTAAGCTTAATTAATTTGCAGCAAATCAATATGAATTTTTTAAAAAAACTGGAATAGGAGACTAGCTGTCACAGAAGGAGACTGAAGGGCATCAAAGGATAGGGGAAGGTCTGCTTTTTCCATTTCCAAAACCCTCCAACACAAGAGGTATATTGACCTCTGATGTTAGAGAAAGTCTTCAGAGTAGACATTGGTCATGTGGTATCTGCTAGAAATAAGACACCGTGTACACACAAATATATCTACATAAACAGAGCACAACTAATTGTGCCCTAATGCTGAAAAAATTGGCTGTATTTAAAAAAAACCAGGATGAATAATGCTTTCAATATTAGTGTAAAAGCAGTCCACGGTATTGCACTTAAACACATTCATTAAGGCTCCAAGATGTTTTTCAAGCTTTCATAAAAGCAAATTAATGGATATTGCTGAAACAATAGTATGATTTCAACTTCATAGTAATAACTAAAAAGCCTTGTAAAGCACAAGAGCAAGCGGCAATGAGGCTGGGAACTAGGAAGCTCAGGTTTTGTATTACACCCAATTAAATAGTTAATCATGTCATGTACTCACTTTTTAATCTCTTTAAACCAATGCAGCAATATGATAAGTAATAAATTTGTTTTTATGAGAAAGCTTCTGATGTATCCTTAGTTGCCAGGAATGAAAACTGTTTATGAAAAAGTAATTTATAGCAAAAATTTTTATGAAATACAGAGCTTCATGGATATAAAGCCATATGAGCAATTCAGAACCGAGAAAAACATCAGTATGCTAAAGTTCAATATTAATTCCTTATATTTCTGGGACCTTTAATCTATAGTTTGTAAAGCTTATATATATATATATTACAGTTTCTACTGTTTCATAGAAGTTAATATATTTTCAAGTCTTTCGAGACTGGTGAAATCCTGTTCATAATGTGCAATGAACAATGCTGTTAGTGTGGTTTGAAAATTGAGACTGTCACCTTTCCATTAAATAGGTGAAGGAAAACCTAGAACAAAATGAATCATGTAATCTGCATGCCTTTGATAGCAAAAGGTGTTTTTCCTAATCTAGCAGCCCAACAGAATTCAATAAGAACATGAGCTCTTCCACCTCTCTTTTCCTGAACTTTAATCCCTATCCCAGTAAGACCTGCACCAGTTGCAATCCCAGCTCTCAATTGCCTCCTCAGGATCTTGTGATCAATCTGGTTTTTTATGCAATCTTCTCCCAGTCCTGAGCTTCAGACAGCCTAAGCCTAAGCCTGCCCCAGCTGTCTCTGTATACTACACAGCTCAAACCCAGCATAAGATCTGAACACAAGCAAATGCACCACTGCCAACAGCAACCCCAAACCTGGCCCTGCAAACCATGCAAGTTTCTCCAAAAACACAAACTTCACCTCACTTCTTTTATGATATTTTTCCTCTTACTTGAATCTGTTACTCAATGGAAATGAGATATAGCTGTGTTATCATGCAATTGAGTAACACCAATTTTCATACTCTTCTGAATAGTTGTAGTTTGAACAGGAAAACATTATTTTGAAAGATGAGTAAAAATGTTATGTGATTTGGCTATAAAAGAGAAAATAGGCTGGTGACAAAATTACGAACATGCTAGCAGTAGCCTGTTTTCCTACTGTGTCTCCTTATAAGAACAATTAACACCAAAACCCTAAAGAAATTTAAATTTTAAATGGCTCCTCTTTGTTATGGAGAGCATGGCAGATTTTATTTGTCTTTCTGTGTGTGGTAGATGACCAGACTGAGATTTTCATTATGGATGTTCTTGTAGAAGTATTAGTGGTAGCCCCGTGTCTTCTCCATTGCTATGTGAATGTTTTCTGCTGGGAGAGGCAGGAGTGATGCCAGTGTAGCTCAGGTGGATTGGGGGAATCAAAGGAGCTTATTCAAGGACTCTTGGTGTTTTGTGCTTGAATGTACAACGTCTTGTTCTGAACACAGCCACAGTCCACAGGTCCTGTAAGGGAGAACTGCACACTGAGTAGTTTCTGAATAGTTTCCTTGGCCAGCTGTAGTTTTTGTGGCATGACACCTCATCACAGCCTTGAATTTAGCCAATTGTAATTGTTAGATCTGTTTTATCCAGTGGAAATTCCAATGGGAAACTATGAACTGCAGTTGTTCCACCCCACAAACATCTGTTGTGAAGCTGGAGGTGATGGATTTTGTTGAGTTTTCTTTACACTTACTGGGCCAAATCCTCACCTGTTATTTAGATTTTGAAGAAGGTTGTCTAAAACCGGAATCTTTCCTTCTGTACAGGTGCCACCAGCTTCAATTCACTCCCAGTGTGCTTTACTGTACTCCAAGGTTTGTTGGTATTAATTGCAGCACATTTATTACCCTGCAAGAGCTATTATAAAGCTACTTCATTATGCAGGCCAGTGGGCTAGATAACTTCCCAGTGCTCTCACTTTCTTTTCCTTTAGTTTAGTTTATTTCAAGTGCAGCTTCTCTCTGGGAACTATCTCTGCACAAACGACATGGGAGCATACCAGGGCTGTGTCCTTGCTGCAGGCTGGACTCAAATACACAGTACAGGCAGGTCACCTGCAGCCTCTGCAGACATCGAAGTCAGACCAGCCTTGTGTACCTCATGTGATGTGATTCTTTGTACAGTTTTTTTTGTGTCACGTGGATGAATAAACATTTGTGTGGTATCAGTATCTTTCCAGTAACAGCAGTCTGTATTGCTGTGTCCCCTTTCAGGACTGACAACACATGGAGTTAATTTACAGGAGATACTTGGGTGCCTTGCACTATTGGCTTCTTTGGCTTGTGTCCTGTAACAGTCAGGAGGTAGGAAAACATCAGGAGCTGGATGGGACCTATATTTTTTTTACCTCTTACACAGGACAAACTGTATATTTTGGTGTTTACCTTTAGGGATAGAGCTACCACTTGTGCAGATCCCTTTAGGTCATCTGGCAGCTTGTTTATACAGCTGGGACCACAAAGACCAATGGATTGCATTTAAAAGGCTGGCAGAATGAAAACAGATACTCCCAAAGCCTGAAGTCTGTTTTTCTTTGCTGAAAGAAAGGGGCAGTTTTCTGTGTTTTGTGGCACTGGGTTATTCCTTGGGGTCATGTTCCTAATGCTTGTTCTTGCTTGCCCCACAGGGCTCTTCAGTGACCCTGTGTATGTCAATGTAGTTGATGCATTCCATACAAGCTGATAAAGACCCAGGTCAGCCCCTTTTTTCCACAGGTCCTGCTCACCCATCAGCGTCCTGAACATCAGTCAGTTCTTGGTAAAACTGACAAAACTATTGATTTTTATGGGAATATGGTTAGGCCTAGATGGTTGAAGTCCTTATTCAAGATTCATACAGCAGAACTCCATCATCCCCATCCTGAAAATGATCTCTGAAATGAGGAAGGCTATTGTCATGCATATATTTTTGTAAATTGCCATCTCAGTATAATTTTATTATTTTTTAAATCCAGCAAAAAAAAAAAATCCCAGTAAATTTGAATGAATAGGAGTTAGTGGGTATTGCTCAAAGAGGCTGGGACACCTCTCTGAGGAGGTGATGGGGCGAAGGTGTTCGGCTCCTCAGAGTCAGGCTGCATCTGGGCTGTGAGCAGAAACTACTGCTTGTATCAGTAAGAGTTCCTATTTTAAATCTAGTGAGATGGTTTTGCCTATGGAAATTAAATAGCCTTCTAAAAAAACAGCTTAAAAACTTCTAGTATTTGGTGGAGAGTGTTGCTCTTTCAGCTGTTGAGTACAGTGTTACAGAGCTCTGCGTGGCTGGCTTAGATTTTCTGAAAACTTTTTTTAGAAGGGTTGTTGTGCACTGTTAAATTCTGCAGGATTCTTTTTTACAGAAGGACTGTAGATTTTCATCCAGCCTTCATTAAAAGGAAGCGTGCTAGTTCATGACTTGGAACCGCTCTTGCATTTCCATAGAAATAAGAGTCAAAACAGCATGCAACAGAAATTAAAGGCCATGGAAGGACAATTTCAACCAACTTATTTTCCTGAACATATTTGGAAAACGGAGGGACAGGATCTGTGAATTTATAAATTTGAAACAATATAAAAAGAACCTTGAACTTTCAATCATAGAGGCATGTAATTAAATTTCTCCCTGCTCCATAATTTTCTATTGTATCCTTGTTACCTTTTTTGTCATATCTATTTGCATCTTCACAAATCCAAAATATCTTAATTTGAATAAAACAAAAGCCTATTCATGCTTGTACTATTCATGTGGTTTAATTGGTTTACAAAACACAAATGTTCTTTGAAAGAAACTGATTTGATTTCAAGAGGCTGGTAGTTGTCCATCATATGTGGTCCTTCTTTTCACAAAAGAGGAAGGAACAGAATTAGACATAAATGGGCTTGCTTCAGTTTCCTTTGTTTTTGCTCCTGTTTGGGCTGAGCTCTTGCTGTTGCTCAGTGAGTGCAGCAGGAAAATATTAGGGTTGTAGCTAATTGCACAAATAAGAATAGTTTTCCACATGTGAACTTTAAATGGAGAACTGAAAATACTTTTAAAATGCTCCACTTTCCTGTTCTAGGTAATACCAGCATGATCTTAAAGACTGCAAAATTCATTAGGGTCTTGAAACACCTGGACAGACAGTATTATGTGGTGGAGGTAATAATGATGTATACCAATGTCAGTCATGGTTAGAAAGAGATTCTAGATTATCTTGATACTTAGGTGATATGTAAGAGAGAGTGAGTAGTCGCGAAAAGATAGTATGTTCTTGCATTTCAGATTAATTACATCCACTTAAATTCAAATTGAATTACAAGTAAGAATTAGTTGAAGTAATTTCTGATATTTTATATGGAATAATCTGTTAAGTAATGATTCATTAATGTGGACCAAGATTTTTAACCCCGTGGGTCTCTCTAAGGGCCAGATGGAGCAGGTGGCACAGAGGAGCAGTGGGCAGGCACTGCTGCCACGCTGTGCCAGGGAGGGACTGCAGTGTTTGAGCACAGAGAGGCACTTTGCAGGGTTCAGCATCAGGTCAGTAGGGCTAATGGAAACTGAGTTTGAAAGTCTGGCCAGATAAATAGCTCCCTGTCTAGGTGTGGGTTTCTGCTTTGGAAAATCAGTCTTGCAGTGTATCTGAATATCATCACTGCAGACATCTTCAGTGATCCCAGTGCAGGTGTGTTCCCGATGGAGAAGGGCTCCTACCCCTCACAGTACACTTCTTGGCCAGCCTCACAGCATCCTGACACACAGTGGACCTGTGAGCAGGGGCTGAGCCTCTGCATCGGTCCCCGGACATTGTGCTTGGACACCCATCCTCCTCTGGAAGCTGGGAAGATATTCCACTCACTGTGTCTGCCCTGCTTATCTGGCACAGACCTCTGCAATATCTTTTCTGCTGCTGCAGATGTGGGAAGAACAGCTCCCTTTCTATAACAGCTCTTCCTTGGTAAGAAGAGGAAAAGTACTCTTTCAGTCTCTGCTCCCAGATGAACATCTACTTCTTGGGGTACCTGGGAAAAGGAGGAAAGGGATGCAGCTCTGCCAACTTTTCCATCAAGGGAAGGACCTTCTAGAAGCAGCTGTATAATAGCAATATCAGCATCTCAGTGTGCAGGATGTCTGGTGTAATTTGAATATAAAAGAAGGAGTTAATGTAGATAACTGTTAGTTGACTCATTAAATTGATCCATGTGTTTATCTGAAGAATTATCTATTCTTCTGCAGGAAGAACAACTTTCTATGGCATGATTAGTCACTAGGTTATTTAAGTTTTTTATGTGTTCTCCAATACAACCATACAGGGACCATCAGCTCAGTAGTATTCCTGTTGTCTTTGGGGTGCATCTGAGAGTGGGGGAATATATGCAGTGCATTTCAGGGAGGCTGCCTGTCCCTAAAGCATCTTTAGTCATGTCAGCTCCTCATCTGGGTGCCTTTGTGAGACTATACCCAGCATGTATAGGCTAAACTCAGAAAGGGAAACGTGCAGAGCTGTCAGTCGAGTCTCTCTGGCTGTCAATATAGTTTATGTTTAAGTACAGACTGAAGAGCACGAGAAGATGCATTGCTGACAAAGTAAATCAAATCATGGTTGGCAACAGGTTGCAAATGCAGCAAAGAACTGACAATAGATGGGTAATGGAATTATAAAGCAGAGGAAAGTCTCTGAAGGATACAGAGATCATAAAAATGGAAAATACTGGTTACTGGCAAAAATCATCTAAACTCATACTGTGTTACCTCAATGGGAAGGTATTTGCATGTCAAAAGAAAGTTTTATACACAGCCTAATGTGGTGGTAACAGGAAAAAAGGAAAATCTATTTGCACTGTCATTTGTTGCTCAGTATCTCCCTGAGTTCTGAGGCTACTGTAAAGAAGATATTATCTCTACTGAACTGCAGATTAATTAATCAAGCTAATGAATAATTCAAATGTTGAATTTACCCAAAGTATCTCTTCTCCGTTTATATACTTTGCTAATTGGAAAAGAGAAGACCAGCTTTTTGTTGCAATTTGAGGTTTTTTTCAGAGCAAAAGCCTCAATTTATGCTTTGCTAGGATGAACTAGATCAGGAATTAATGGTAATAGATTTAGCAACCTGCTGAATAGGCAACTGTTCGCCATGGAGTGCTTTCGTTGTATGAGAGATTCATTAGCTGAGTCTCATTTAAAGTGTTTATTTCTTGACTTTCACAAGAAAAAAAAGATGTGATGACAATTATTTTTTACTCTTTGTTTGCCATATGAATCGTCTTGCTTTGCTTTTTCTCTTTCTGTGCAATGCAGAAATCAGAATATTTGATCAGTATGGATTATAGAAGTATTTTACAGTGATAGAAGTAGAGTTGACAACTTGATAACCTGACCATTTGTATGGGTGTCATGAATACCGTGTTTTCCTCTGGGAGAACTGGAAGGGAGCAGGTCTGTAGCCATCCCAGTGATGCTGAGAAGGCTCTGCGTGAAGCAGCTGCTGTCAGCTTCTGATAGTCTCTGAGCACCTTTGTGTCCTTCTTCCCTCTGTACACTCACATGAGCACTGCGGGGATGAGTCAGCCTGGCCGAGGGCTGACCCTGTGCCTCTCCCTGACACCGGCACACTTCAGTAGGTGGGGAAGAAAGGGCTCTAGTAGAAGTGTTTTCTTGTGGTTGTCAGTGAGGCTGCCATGCCTTTTGAGGAGAAAAGGGCCAGCTTGCTGTGAGAAAGACCAGATTTGGCTCAAATACTGTGACTGCTGAAGAGGAGCCAATGCCACGTCTAGGACTTCGTTGAGCCATGGAGGCTTTGATGACCCGAACCTCTGGTACTTTGGGTAAAAATGACCTCCTTAGAGAGGTAATGACTGTGATTAGTGGTTCATGTAATCAAATAGTTATGTCCCTGGACCTCTTCCGTGCTATCTTTTCTGCAGAATGGGGAACTAAAGAGCCCACTGTGTGCTGCTGCACAAGTTCGTGCTGCAAAGTCATAGAGCCACAGGGGTGGCTGGGCACAGCCCACATGACTTCGGTGGTAAGTATTGATCTGAAAGGGTAAATCCTGTTTCTGAAAAGCTGGTAACCAGCCTGAGCTCACTGGTAACTTGGTAAGAACTGCTTTTCTGGGTGTGGGGAAGGGCGACTTTGGTGATTGCAGTGAGCTGGCGAAAAGCTGTATCTTTCTGCCACTTCTGTGAATGTGGCATGTACAGAGTAGTACTCTGCAGAGCAGAGAGGAGCAGGCTTTGCACATCTGAGTTTGATTTGACCACTGTCAATGAAAAATGGTTAGTAATACAGTCATCGCTCAGTCTGTTATAAGACTATTCAGAGCCAGCTTTCAGACATCTTCTGAAAGCCCTTTTCTGGTGCAGGCAGATTTGCAGAGGCATAAGATATTCTTGTTCCCTAAAGATTTTCCTCCACCTGCTTAGGTATAGTCCTCTGATGTTATACAGTTGCTATGGAAATAAATGACATCACTGTCTAGGGAACATGGCTTCATATGAGGAATCAATAAACTAGAGCAAATGAATTGTCAGACAGCTATGTTGCCTCCCTGTCTTACTAACATGGAAAAAAAGGAGGTGGATGAGAAAGTGATAAATAGTATTTTTTTTTTCCCCAAGGAAGTATGTGTTTTCTAAGCCAACTGTCTGTCAGTTGTTTTAGACTTCAGAAAATCTCACTAATCCCTTAAAGATGTAAAGAGAATTCAAGTTAGGGAGTTGGTAATTTCCCACTAGCAGCATCATCTCTCATGTTCCAGTTATTCCCATTTAATTTTTGGTGTTGGTGCCAGTTGGACAGTACAATGCCATAAAAGGAGCTGGGCCACATGTAGCCAGCTGATTCCATGAACTAATTGGAACTCCTGCAGATACACCATCACCTCTGTCTCTCAGTCTGCTTCCCATCCCCTTACTCGCCATCCTCCCCTCAGTGTGTGTCTGTGTCGCTGCCTCTGCCGTCACTCTGCAGGCACCAAGGGCAGGGCATGCACAGAGGCCACCACCTGCCTGCAGAAAGCCAGGTGCCAATTCTGCCCCCCCTGATCCAGGGAATTCAGTACAGCCCCCACTGAGCCTGGGGTGTGGAAAGCGTGTGACACTTGGCAGCCCCACTGGAGCCCAACCCACTTCTTGTGGTGATTTTACACATATGGTATCTCTTCCTAGGAATGGAAGGTGGATTGCTGGAAATGTACAAGTGCAGGTAAGATCTGTGCTGCAGTGTCAATTAGGTAATGTCAGTGCAAGAGTCCCCAGGAGGAACACAGCCAAATGAAGGTCCTAATGTCAAGCATGTATCCCAAATGGCTATTTCTGACACAGTTCATAAATTAAGGAAATTAAATTGAAAGTGGTTTAACTACTATAAAAAGAGTCTTGAGAATAAATGTTAACTTCCATACTTAAAAGAAAATTCCAAATTATTTAAAAACCTAGATAAAGTCTATTTTGTGTGCCATGCATGAAAACCAGCTATTATTATCAGAAGTAAAGCAACTAATACTTCACAGATTACAGCATTTTCCATTGTAATGACGCTGGTCCTTACTAGTCAATGTGTGGTGGATAGTCGTAAAAGGATTAGTAACACATTCACTCCTTCACAGGAAAGTTGAGCAGGGAGACCATGCTGTTTAGTGGATTTGCTGTCACTTTCAGAGGAACTAGTCAGCTCTTCTTGTGACTGGAGCACATTTGAATCCTTGGATAATTTCTGAATGAATCAGCCATGCAAGCAAAGCACTTAAAGAGGTGAAATATATATGTTGTATGTACCCATCTGTACTGCAATGGGCTGTTTTCCAATATTTACTTAAACAAAAAAAGCAGGCCTGGACTAAAATATGTGTGGAGAGGGAGTCCAGCTCTGACAGGATGTGGCATTACAGCTGAGTTGTCAGTGTGGGAGGGCTGTGGTTTATGGCTGAATGGAGGAGTTCAACACTGCATACTGTGTGGTTAATCTCTTTGTTCCTAAGTGTTAGATTTATCACTTACCAGTTGTACAAACGCAAAATAAGCAGTAAAAATATTACCCAAGCATGTCCATTGCAGCAGCCTGGGCTGTCAGTAGAAAGATGTATATATATAGTTTTGAACTAAGACATTTGAAAAGCTGCTGGGTGTTATTTTTATGTATGAGGTCAGGCATCTGTGCAAGACACAATGGCATGAAGGTTTGGTGTAAAACCTGTAACACCCCTCATGACACTGCAGATTTGCCAGCTGGTGTGATTGGGCTCACCTTCCAGTCTGCCTTTTGCAGTTACTTCCCATCCCATATCCCAGCACAGCACAGTGATAACTGTTAGTCACTAATGCCCAAACTGTTATCAGGAACCCCACACAAGAGGGTTGAGTTTGTATCGTTTTCCTATTGAAAGCATTGGGGAGCAAAATAATATTGGGAGACATTTATCTATGCAAAACAGGCACTGAAATGTGATAGAAACATTTTGGTCAGAAAAAGATCTTACACTTTATTGACTGTTCTTCCAACTCTCTTCTTTAGAGCTACGTATGATAGTAGGAAACGGTTCTCTTCCGTGTCTTTTTATTTAAACTACTAGTACTTTAAAACCTTGGGGTGTGGCATCACCAAACTATAAAGACCAACCTGCAGGGACATGGCATGTAGTTCTTGGCAGAGGTCAGTCCTGCCTGCTTTGCACATACAGTTCTGTTGAGGTCAATAAAACTATTTGTGTGCCCAAGGCAAGCAAGATTTGGCTTGCTTGGGAGAGAGCTTTTAATAGCAGATGTTCACTAAGAAGCAACAATCCTGTTGTCCAGAAATGTCCTTAGTAATAAAGAACAGAGGAAAGGTCTTAAGGAGCAGAACAGCTCCCAAAGTCTATGTTTTTCATGAAATATCAATTATTTATGAAGGCTTTTCTATAGCATCCAGCTAGTCCAGATGAGGAGCA
Source organism: Scytalopus superciliaris (assembly GCA_013400415.1). Classification (NCBI taxonomy): domain Eukaryota; kingdom Metazoa; phylum Chordata; class Aves; order Passeriformes; family Rhinocryptidae; genus Scytalopus; species Scytalopus superciliaris. The sequence goes on along the minus strand of VXBX01002363.1, from coordinate 376,923 downwards.
CTCATGCAAATACGATCAGTGAGTTCAGAGAAATTGCTTAAATGAAGAAAACAGGCACAGTTTTATTAAATACTGAGTGATTTTCAGCTTTACTTCAGCACATTGGGGAGTTTGAGTGTGCCTCCTCCAAGTGAGAGGAAGGAAAATAGAGAGGGTGGAAAGTGAGAAGTAGTAGAAGGCACAGATTTAGCTGATGATAATAGTACATGCAGGCTGCTTGCCATCTAGGAAATGACAAATACAAATATCCTGAAGTTTGTGCTGCAACTCTTCAAATTTATTGTGGACTCCTTGCTATTTTGAAGCATGGAGGAAAGACTGAAAGTTTTCTGGAACAAAGAAGGAGTCTTGTTGCTTGCATAATGCAAAATGTAGGTCTAGAATATGACACATTATTTGCTATTTATTTCTGTTCCTCTGTAAAACTAACAAATGTCTGTTGCCCCTTCTGGCTGCCTTTAAATAAATTTTTTTTAGCCCACAGTTGACCATTAAAGGCATCAGGCAGCAACATCTGTGAGCATATATAGCAGTAGCAAGTGTAGCTGTACCCAGGGGAGGAAGCATAATCAGCTCAAAATACTTGACCAGGCAACTCCCACTTAGCAGGGCAAGGTCCCCCATCATGTCAGGGCAGATCAGTGACCTGCCCCACGCTGGGTCAGCCCTGCTCCATGAGCACCTGGTGAGCCAGCACAGACAGACCACAGCTACTGCAGAGATGGCAGTGCAGTGGCCTAATGTCTTTAATCAAGTTCCCTGATAATGCATGCCAAGTCTGTAGGATGTGTGTGTATACACACTCACACACGCTCAGAGGTGAGAGCTGCCCTGTGCAGAGAGCAGCTCTCTGATGTGGTGGCAGGAGGAAGTGATGCGTGGAAACGATGTTAATTAAATGTCACATTTTGGAAAAATTAGATGCCAGGTCACATATTGGCACTGTGTGAAACAGAAAACATGAGTCTTGCAATTATTTCTAGAAACATTATCTTTATAATTTGCTTATATTCTGGTCGTTGCCGGCAGCCCCAGTCAGGATGCAAACTGCATTATGCTAAGTATGTTTATGAAGTACTTCAAAGCAGTCCCTTACTTAACAACCATTGGGCTTTTCTGCCTTCCATATCCATACGTGAGAAGCCACAACTGCCTGTTCCTTTATGCCCTACCTACACAAGCAGATAATGTGCCAGTACACAAGTGGCTGCATCTGGGAGGTAGTAGTTGTAAAAATTATTTATTGAAAACTCTTTTGTCTGCTGTATATGTAAGTAAACACAGGATGGAGATGGAATTTGTTATATGCCACTTGATCTCAGGAGAGAACGGGCTAAATGGCACTTTCCAGACAGCTAATGATCATGTAAGGAGAGAAGCTTGGTGTAATTACATAATAATAATGATGGTAAAATGCAGCAGAGATGCTCTTGAGCTGAAGGGCAGAATGTCTCCTGTTGTGTGGTGGGGTGCACGGAAAGGGAAGGTGTTTCTGTGTGGGAGCAGAGGTGACAAGGCAGTGTCTGCTCATGTGTTTTAAAATCCTTTGGTGCTGAGAAGTAATGCTCAGGAAGAGTTTGGGAAGCTGATTGCAGCACTCCCTGAAACAATAATGTTGATTCTTAACAAATCTTGGAACTCTGGGAAGATTCCAAAGGCCTGTGAGACTCTTAGGCCCTTCTGGTGTTTAAAAAAGGGCACAAAAGCATAACCTTTGTTAGTAGGTCAAGTTGGCTTGATGTTAGCTACAGGCTGGCAGGGCACAAATTGTTTGGGACTTTGTATTAATTTAATACTCCAAAGTATTAAAGGCTAAAAATATAATTCCTACTTACTATGGCTTAACCACTGGTAGATTTGTCTAAATTTTTCTTTTGGTGGGGTTATGTGCTTGCATGATTAAAAACCCAATGATTATATAATATGCTTGGATTTCTCTAAATCATTTGAACTAGTCATATATCTCTTTTTGATTAGAAGCAAAATCCAGAAAACTCACATTGTATTGAATTAACCTGCTAAGTGGATTTAAAATCTGAGATTTTGAAATTAATTTGTTAACACGTACAATATGAACAATGAGACCCATTCTTGTCTTCCCATAGCTACTGTTAATAGTGCCTTCTTGGTAGAGTTTGCTTACAGAAGTGCAGGCAAGTAATGAGGATGTCAGCTTACAGAATGATGTGAATCACTTTTGTTTCCATTCACCCAAAGGTAAGGTAATATAGCAGGGAACTAAGAGCCCCATTTACATAAATAAGGTAAGAAATTCTGTATTTGTTATATATTAATATTAACCAAGCTGGTTTTAGGTCTAGCTTGAGCTATTATGAAAAATCTGCTCTAAGCAGTCCAGCAAGTGAAGCCTGAAGTGCAACCTGAAATGCAGAAAGAGAGGTGCTGAGCTAGACAAGGGATCCCATCTGTACCATAGAGAAATGCAGCTGTATAGAGAACCATGCAAGTCAATTCTAATGTGCAGGTGGTTCCAGTTTTACTCCCTCCTCAGAGCAGCAACTGAATTGCAAAGACCAGTGCAAAATACGTTGTGATTTAGCTTGACCAACTCAGTGTCCATGGGTTGAAAGGCTTCTCTTTGTGCACAAATTCTGGGGAAGGTGTTTAGAAAACAGTTTATCTTCTAAATGCCTGTTTCTGAGGCCCTGATAGCAGCACTCAGCTTCTTGGAAGAGCAGCATCCTTTTGTGCCAGCTTTTGTTACACACTTTCCCTCTTTCCCATCTTCCTCTCTCTCATGTGAGGGAATTTCAGCTTGCTGCCCTGGAGCAAAATGGTCACAAGTGTCTTGAGTGTGTTCTCATTTTATGAATCTGCTGGCCTTGTTGATTGGGGCCATTTGGGAAGGGTGTATGCCAGCTGTGTGTGCCAGTCCTCAGGGCAGTGGGGAGATGTTGGGCAGACTCCTCCCGTGCCACCTGCCTGGTGTGGCAGCTGTGCCACCTGGAACAGCAGCGGGGCTCCAGTCACGGGAAGCCAGTCTAACAGAGGGCAGAGCCCTGCGTGCTGCTGGGCTGGCAGGGATGCAGTTGCAACTCAGTGGGTGTCTCAGTGGCAAATTAAATTCTCCATTCCTGAACTCAGCACAAACATAAGAATTATAAAAATAAAAAAGAGGATTCCACCCTTTCATAAGAGCCACATTGAGCACCAAAGTGCTGAAATGTGCTAATGCTGTGACTCTGCACACTGCAAGAATGAAGCTTTAGTCGATACCCTTCTGTGAAATCATTGAACAGAACAAGCCAGACTGTCATGGGTTTCTTTTTATTAATTGAGCTGGAACTTTAGATTGGGAGAGAATGTGGCCTGCAGGTGCTGGCAGATGCTGATTGCCTTCAGCTGTTAGTAATGACCACAAGGCATTTGCTAAACCTTGCTTTGCGAGATGTTAAATGGATTGTCAGCTGTCACTGCGCTTTAAAATCTACTGAAACAGTGACTCGCAGTGAGCAGAGCTGGCCATCTCATCTCAGCCAGGCTGGACTGCTCTTAATGGTACTGGAAGCACCAGTGTGGGGTGACAGGAATGGTCTGGCATATGGGTTGACTTCTACATGACTACAGAGAGTTCCAAGGTGAAGGTTCTTCCTTACAGAAAAAAAGACTACAGAAAGGAGATGCAGAGCTCTACAAACTGTGAGCAGCATGAATAAAATAGATTGGAAACAGATGCTTATTTTTGGTCATAGTAAAGCTAAGGTACCTCAAGTGAAATTGTCAGGTGGCAGTTTCAGGACCAAAGAGGATACCTTTTTTTCATACAATAAGTATCTGAGTTTACTTACATTGCCATACATACTTTGGTAGGAATGTTAAAAGCAGAGCTGATTTCAAAAAAGCAAAATCAGGATATAAAAATTGCTTGGGAGCTATTAAAAATGTCATTGCTGGCCCAGAAAGTCTCTCAGTTGTAGATACCTAGAATTTGTCCAGAGAGCCTGTATCAGAGGAGTGCCACTGGTCACCACCTAATGCTCTCCTCTAAGTCTCCCATGTTTGCGGCTCTCAAAGACAGCATAATAGGTAGGTCTTGGTTTACCTATTTTGGCTGTTGTCTCTTGAAAAATCAGAGATTTCTGAGTGCTTGAGAAGGTTGGGTAGGACTTCTTTTTCTTTGGTATTGACTTTTCCCTCCTGGATGTGCACTTTCATTAGAGAAGAACATACTCTATTTGCTTATGTGGGCCTACGTGGATGTGAAAAATGACATTTATCTTGTGGTGGGAGCATCCTGCCCTCAGGAGAGAGGAAGCATCCTTCTCTCTTGTGAGGCTGACTTCAGTGAGATGATCGTTGTGACTAACAGCTTGAGAGAAAACTGGGTGATGAACAAAACAAGTTTTGGTTTTTGCCTCGTTTGGGTTAGTACAAATGTTTTGGTCACTACAGGTGGCCTGAACAAAGGCCCTGATTCAAGGAGGTGAGCATTTAGGTCATCGAAGGAAGAAAACAGAAAGCGTAACACACCAGAGAAAGTTGGTGTGGTGGTTCTTTTCTTAATACCAACTCTTGTTTCGTTCTGGCTGCATACTTCTACAGAGGAATATTTTCTCCCCTGTTGTGGAGCTCGTATTAGTTTTTCAACAAAAGGCGCAAGAGGCCTGACAACGCACAGATAAAATCATACTGAGCTGTGCTTCCTGGAATGTGGCACATCAAACAGGCCTTTGTTGGGTGGTTAAAGAGCCTGTTTCGTTCAGATGCTATTTTGACAGAATGCATTGTTTTCAAAGACCCTGGGAATTATGCCCATAAAATGCATTCAGCACTACATTTATGATGCTCAATTCAGCACTGGAACAGTGTTGTCTGGGGACCTTTAAAGACCAGACATGAAAGCAGTGCCATAATCCTCACGTTCAGTCTCATCTCTGGTACCGGGCTGTCTCTCTCAGTGCACCATGTCCATGTCTCAGTATTTCTGAGAGTACCAATTTAGTATGTCTATATCAACCCTTCGTAACAATATTTATAATTATCTAAGCAGTGTATAGTTGTGCAGTGTGACATAAGTATTGTATAGTGTTACACATGTTCTGTGCAACACTATAGGTCCTCCCTCCTGCACTTTCTCTGCTGGCTTTGCTGAAATGGAGGCCACAGGTCAGAGTGCTTTGCAGAATTGCTTTTATATTCCTTAGTGCTAATTCCTGAAAGATGACAAAACAGTATTTGGCAGCTTTAGGAAAGAACTGTCTAATCTGTTAATAAATACTGGCAATGCGTTTTGTGAGTATTAATATGTAGGAAGATAAGTTAAATACACATGAACAATTTTGCAACTCCTAGAGGAGTTCTGTGGGGTTTGTGGGGTAAAGTGTCCCCTGATACTGTTGCTGACTCTGGACAAGTATGGACATCCATAATTACATATATTTTGGCACACACCTGGGTCAGTTTCCTGTTTAACCATGTGGTTGTGGGATTGCACTGCTGACACAAAGAAGTGTGTGGAAGAGTTTGTTTTGGGGCTTGGAACACCCTCTGTGGGAGGAGTTTGGGTTTGGATACCATTTAAGCCATGCATGGAATTGCACCTTCTGCCTCTACAGTGTGATTGCCTCTGTCAGGCACCTCCAGCTGTTCAGAGCCTGGGGAGAATCTGGGGAGGCTCTGAAGTTAAGAGCACCCCAGGCCTCTGAAATCAATTGCCTAGCTCCTGGCTTATGAGTGAAATAGATAATTAGCAGTATGTGCTGATGTGTTTCTTACACAGTTTTAACTATACGAGTCTGGTTATACAAGATACAGATGTACAAACCCTTCCTGTCTTGAATTTGCTCTATTGCAGCTGTTGGTTGCATATGTGATTGTTTCCTTTTTAATTTTGATATTTTTTGACTGGCAAAATTGTCCAAAAGAAAAAAAAAACCCAGAAAAAAAGAAAAGTTTAGCTAGAATGGAGCTACACTCTAAAAGAAAAAATAAAGTTGTCTTGTTCCTGGCATAGCTTTCACCATAACCTGAACTGATACAACCTACTCTACTTGTTTAGAGCAGTACACTATTTCTTTATGGTGCTGCTACCCAGAGCTACTTCCCTACTGCACACAAAATACTAGTTTTCTCCATCCCTCTGTGTCTCTACAGTCTGCCCACAAGATTTGACTAAAATTCATGTCTTCTGCTTACATTCTGTTTCTTGAGACTTTTTTTGGGAGTTGTTGTGGTTTGGTGTTTCTTTCTTTTTCCTTAGCCAGCTAGCATAAAACTTCGGGGTTTCAAATCTGTAGAGCCATTTCCTTTAGCAGCTTATGCTCTTGGCAGGGTAAGTGCTCTTTGGGCACCTGGACATGCTGGGTGCCAGGGCATGGTTTTCCTTCGAGGTGTAGACAATGAAAGGCTGCAGCCTGGAAACTGAATGTGCTGTTGTGAACAGCTGAGGACTTTGTGCTCCAGCAGAAAGAGGAGAACTCCGTGTGCCACACTCTGGAGCACAAGGGAGGCTTGTTGGGATGGTATAGCGGGTCAGCTTCCGTGCTCAGACACAGACACTTGAGAAGGAACCGAGCTGGTCCGCGTTTGAAGGTGAGCACTGGATACACGTGGTGTTTGACACTCCAGCGTGACCTGCAGTTCTGGCTGGCTGTTTGAGTCCTGGCAGGAAGGGATCTCCGTGAGAGAGGGTGAGTGGCACTACATGAAAATCAGGCCCCTCCAGGGTGTGGCAGGGAGGGTGCCTTAAAAGGCCCAAACTTGCCCATCACTTTTGAAGTTAAGGAGTTTAATCAGTTTACATTAATATGGACCCACTTCTTAAAATGTTTAAACATGTGCATAAATATATTATTATGAGAAGCCTTACAGCTAAAACCAGGCACAATGTTTTGTAGTGCTAATTGGTGAATGGTAGCATGGAAGGGTTGTGCCTTATCACCAGTGCACATCTTAATTCTGGTTTTACAGTAGAGTTTTCCTTCCTTTCCTGTTGGTCACCTTACTTTCTTCAGATGGTGGGGGGAAAAGTGCTTCTTTCTGCCAGCTGGTGCCACACTGATGGATCTGAGACCAAACTCAAGCTCTGCCTCCTCTGGGCCTGAATTAGGTGTTGGAGCTGCCTGGAGCTTGTGGAGTGGCCTGGAGGTGCTAATCTCTGTTACAGGACTTCCTTTATTTTGTTGTGAACATGGGCAGAATTACTGAAGTTCTTCTAGCTGGTTCCTCAAGACACTACTGTTATCACCACCACACTAAATGACTTCCCTGACATGGCCATCTCCAAAATACTTTGAAACTTTGCCCCCTCTTCACTACTAATGGCACAATACAGTGCTTCTGTCTATCTGTCTGCTCTGAGCTGGGATGTAAAAAGCCATTTAGTAAGATGGAATCTTTTAAACTATAGCAACTAGGTATTTGGGAAAATCAGTGTTGATTTCTATAGCACTTTTGAATGAAAACAGTGACAGAGTGTACCACTGAAACTCTACTGGGTGAAACAGATGGAAAATCAAGTTAGTAACTTGCCTTCCCCAGGACCTTCCTGGCAGAGTTCTTGGTGGTTCAGGATTTCTGTTTCAATGCTGTACTGAGATTTAGTGTGGGTTCACGTTAAGTGTGTAATTTTAGACCTTCTCAGCTGTTTGTCATGTCCTTTCAGCTAATAGAAACCAAATGAATCATCTTTATCTATTTTAATAACACTTTCTGTATCTTAGCTAATGAGATTTCCAGGTAGATAATTCTTGAATTAGTTAGCAGTGTTTGCAAACTCCAGACCTGGGTTGGATACCTGAGAAGATAATGACAGGAAAGAGGAAAAAAAACCCCAATGTACTGAAAGGTGGATTAAACAGCTCAGTGTATTTTTGCAACATCTGCATAAAATGATCTGTAAAAATGTTGGCACAGCACAGCAAAGCATCCTATGGATAAGGAGGGCTGTGTAACTGGAATTCACCACCTCTGTATTTATGCAATTTAGTACTTTTGTTTATTACATATTTACAATCTTTCTTTCAATAGAAATATCACTCTTTCATTTACCTACCTCATATTTTATGTTATTTCTGTTGCTTTAATACTTTACTGTCTGCTATGATACTAATGATGATGCAAGTGGTATTCTTGCAACTTTGTGTAAACAAATGCATTTCTCTCTGGCTTAGTTGACTTATCTGTAAGAGAAGTTAATCAGATTTCTCAGTGATGAGATGCTTGAAAGAGTTGTCTTGGAGGGATCACCACAAGCTTCCTGTCACCTGTGAGTGGAATGTGGACATCTGAAGTGTCATGAGACACCAGCCTATGCACAAAACCTTCCAGGTTTGTTGGGGAGAAGTGAGAGGTGGACCATGCTCTGGTTTTGCCTAAGTAGATGGTGACGCCTGGTGCCTGCATACAAGAGACTTTTTTAATTAAAAGAAGAATCTATTAGCATAGGGATGCCAGGAGAAAACAAAGCTATTTTTAAAGCCTCCTTTCATTCAGAAACTATTTTTGAAATGCTAATGGTGGTGTGTTTGCCTTGTGCTGCTGTATCACTAGCAAAATTTGCAAATGTTTAAATGCTCTCCTATTTTGACACTTGTCAACTTCCGCTCAAATTCTGCTGACACGCTTTTACAGCTTGTTGCTACATGCACTGAAGCTCCAGCCTGGATAAATACTTAGCATTGTGAATGCACAGACATTTAGTGTGTGAAGTGCCTGTTCAGAGCCCAATAGAACAGCTCAGCTGCCACTGATGCAAGAACACCTGTGGTCTGCACTTGCAGTTTTAGCAGAGAACCATTGCACTTTGCCCTGTGGCATTTGGAGAGCAATTAAAAGGCCTTATGTTGAATTTTAGCCTGGAAGAAGACTTCTGAAGACACAGTGATTATTTTAAGAGGGTTTTGTGCTTTGCTGAGTCTGAGCAGGGTACAGAAACTAGAACCACCTGAGTCCTTGTGGACTTACACATGTCTTGCAGTGAACTGTTCTGCCAGGGTGATGACTTCTGCACCAGGGGATAAGAAATCCTTTAAGGGGATTTTTTTGTTGCCTGTTTTAGTGTCTTTATTGGATAATCTTCCTGCCCAAACCAGGAAGTTTTTGGCCTCTGTGGGGCTGTGCAAACAGATTTGCTCCCCTGTGCTCTGTAAGTTAGCAGCTATTTCTTGGGAAGCACTAACCTTTAGGAGAGCAAGCAGCCTGCTGAATCTCAAGATGCTGAGTGCACAAGTAGTTTATTGAGTTAGGACTTAAATAGCCATGACTTGGAAACCAAGGTACATTGACTCTCTTATCAGTTGCTGCAGTCTGCTGATTTTGCACTTGCACTGCTGAGGCTTCCATTTGAATGGCAAGAAAATTGCAAGACCTTTCAGCATCCTATCAGCCTCTGAACACTGGCATAGAAATATATCTTTTCTTTTGATCTGCCCTGTGCTGAGTTCCTGGTAATTTTCTTGATATTACTGCCAGCATTTAAGACTTTCTCGCCTTGAAAATGCACAGACAGATACGTCATAAGGTACTTCATGTTCTCCCAGCTCTCACAGCCTTCTCCTCCACCAAGGAGTTGAAGATCTGGGAAGAGGATAAGCAGAAGTGTAGCTAAAAGTCATGATAATTCAATGATAATAGTAAGTCAGTCTCTAGTTCAATCTCACTTTGCAGTTCAGAGTTACCCTAAGGAGGAATCTGGCCTAATCTAAGTCTAATATCCACAGGAAACTTTTCCTGTCAGGGACCTCAGGGACCAATTTTGCAGTGTGTTTCTATCTTGAATGGTGCAGACACTTCCAGTGAACAGAGATACACCTGGGCTGCAGCTTCACCTTTACTGACAACTTGGATATATACCATCTTTGGCTGGTTTTGGGCTCTGCCAGTTAATTCAATAACAGTGATTCAGAAAAGCTGTTTGCAGCTGAGGAATGGCAATGGGGAGCCCAAGTGGCTTTTGAAGAACCACCTCTGCATGTCTCAGCTGATGGAGCAGTACCATAGTTGTGGGGGCTTTTATTGTATAGACCAGTTGGGTTTCCTTCATACCCTTTAAGGAGCAGCTGGTGAATGCACCTTGTATCTGCCCCAGGGATCTGGGTTGTGAGGTGTCTGTATCCCATCCATGGGCCTTGCCAGCTACCCTGTCACTGGTAGCAGCTTTAAACTCTGGAATGTTTTCCTGGGCAGTGCTTTTGGACATAATTGCTGAGCATTTTGCAGACATGAAAAACTCATGTGGGTGAAGAGAATGGTCTGGACATTCACTAGTTGAGGTTGAAAAGGGCCCACATGAGATTTTGTATGTTAAGCTGTGGTCACTTCTGTGAAATCCTGGGAGAGCCTGGCTGTGTAACTGTAGGTCAATGGACGTGGGAAAGGCAGAGGAGTATTGAGTAGGGTGGATAGAGGAATTAAGTGCTTGCTGCTGAGTATTTCCTAATGTGTGTAAGATCCAGAGAAAAGGGTGGTACAAATGATATGATGGGAAGATAAAATACCTCTGAAGCCTTTTTTTGAAATCATAGTGCTCTGTGGAAAATGAAAAGTTTCTTATCTTCTCACTTAGTTAAAATATGTAATTGTTCAAAATTCACACCACTGCTAGAAGGTGAGTCATAAGATAATTGCAGCTGATCTGCAGGGTAGCTAACATTTCAATATAAGCAAAGGATCCTGACATCCTTTCAGAATACAGCTTTCCAGAATATGGAAATGTACAACATGTATGATCTGGCCTGCTTTCCAGATGTGGTAAGGAATATGTACTTTTCATATAAACACGTGTGGACCATCAAAGGCAGCTGTCCTTTTCATTGCTTCTCCACAGGTGGGCTCCCTGCTGTGAGTGGAAGTGGTGCTGTTCCCCCAGACACCAAGGGAGCAGCAAAAAAAAGGAGCAAAAATCTCACTAGTGCCTGCTTGTTCTGAGAAGCTTTTCCTGGCCTCATGGTAAAATAAAAATAGCTTCCTTTTCTACTGAGAACAGTAGCATCTGCCTGCTGCAGGCAGACAGTGCCAGTGTCCAAATTTTTTTGAACGCTCATTTGTTGGGCTGGAACAATAATTAGAAATGCACTTAATGTACATAATGTAAATATGGAGTAATGTTTGTGGATGGTCAGGAGAGCACAGGACAGCTTGGGATGACAGTTTGAAAAATGTGGCTTTGTGTGGGGGTTTACTGAGGTTCTGGAGCCAAGCTCTGTAATAAACTGCGAAGTGAACAGCTCAGGAAAAGATGAATGTGAAGGATTTAGCATTGGGACGCTTTGTCAGTGATTAATGGTACTTGGCTACTTTTGCTGCTTGGCAGTTTTACCTCTGCACGGTGCCTGTTATCCTGTGGACCATCTATAATCGCAGTGGCTGTAGCTGTTTGGACCCACAGCACAAACCAGGACGGAGCAAAGAATCCTGGCGTCCTGCTGCTAGGTCAGCTTTTTAATCAAATACATATTCACCATGACAAAGGAGGAGGCATTTTCAGTTTTAAAAAAAAAACTTAAAAAGGCGTGGTTTTGGAGGTACAAGCATCCTTTTGGACTGTTAGAAATCACTGTTGTTACCTTGGAGGAAATGAGTTTTGAAGTTCAACTTCATGCATGTGAAGGACACCTCTGAAGGTTGATTGTTGTTATCCTGCTGCTTGCCTCCATTTTTAGCCTGGTGTCAGTCCTGATGTAAATAAGGGGAACTGCAGTGGCTTCATTCAAGTTGGACAAACCTCCAGGAAAGTGTTTTGAAGAAACCTGCAGTGGGGCATGTGAGCCATTGGGGTGCTTGTGGTGGCCAAGGCTGGAAGAGAATGCTGGCTGTGTGGGGAGGATGGGCCTGGGTGCAGGCAGAAAGTGCCAAGAAAACTTGGGAAACCAAAGGCTTGGCTGGGCTGTTGAGAGGGTGCAGGCTCACTGTGCCACAGGAGCAGCCTACCCTTGCTGCTCTAAGAGGAGGAGCAGTGCTGGCTATGAGCTGGCTGGGAGGCTTGGGATGGAGCAGCAGAGACCCTGACAGCAGGGTCAGCCATCAGCAGGAGCCATGGCAATGCCATATGCCAGAAATTTGTTTCACTGGATAAAGGGATTCTGCAGGACTGATGGCAGGGTGATCCCATGCTTCATGTCTCTGCCTGCTCAGGGGGGCTTTCCTGCATTTCATTGTTCTCATTTAGGAGTTGAACTCCGATGATCCTTGTGGCTCTCTTCCAACTCCAGATATTCTGTGATTTAGTCCTAGCCAGTCATGACTCTTAAGTACAGAAGAAGCCTGATTTTGCCATAATTTCTTAACAAACTTTCCCAGGTTAAAAAAAAAAAAATCATTCTTTTCTCAAAATTCCGGGCCTTGGCTACCAAAAGCAGCGGCTGCATGTGAAGGACCCATCGGATTTTGCACTCTGGCCTAAAACAAAAGCAGTATTTTTAGAGGCATGCATCTGTGGCAATAGCTGTGTTTATGCTGGGAGAGAAGACTTTTCCTCCTTGCCTGCTGCTCCCAGCAAAGTTCTCTGCAGCCCTGCCAGACTTTTGCAGAAGAGGAGAGGTGGCCACTGGCAGGCTGCCAGGCAGGCTCCCCATGCTGCCTCCAGAGGTTGTGGGGATGCTCCTGCTGCTCCTGGGGAGCAGGAGGGTGGCTGGGAACCAAATAAATCACTGTTGATTGTTCCTGATGTGTGCCAGAATAAGTCACTCTGCAAGTTTGGGGCTGCATGATTTCCATGGCTTTCTAAACTTTGCAGTTCCTCCAGACTAAAGAAAACGTACATAATGAGGAAAACTGGAGGAGAAAAAGTAACTGCCCACCATGCTACCTTGCAAGATGGCTCATTAGTTTTGCCTGTTTTAAAAGAGCACCTGGAATTGGAGAGAAGAGGCACCCACATATGCTAACACACCTCCATCTCGTCTGGGGGACCAAAACAATCAGGATTTCATTGTTTTTGCCATATGCCTGAGTTTTGTCCAGATGGTGGAGGTAGACAACTAGTGTCTTGGGCATCACAGTCCTTTAGGAGACGTTTGGTGTCTTTCACTCACACTCTCCATGTCTGTCTTATTTGCCTGAGAGATCTATATTTTTGCATTCTCCTTATTTAACATGTATAATGACAGGGTTTAAACTGCATATCACATAATTAGCTCTGAATGCATAATTGAACTCCACTGCTGTGACTACAGGAAAGTGCCTTGCCCTTGCTTAATGTAATAGGTGAAATGCAATGTGCTAAACTCAGCATGGTAAAATAGATGTCTTTGTCTCAGAGCAGGTCCATACAGATGTTCCTCAGAGCTTGCTTGGCTGTCACTTGTCAGTTTGTACCATACTTATGCTAGAAAAGTTTATGTACAGAAAGAATAGCACATCAAAGTTAGGGCCTGGTGGTTCCAGCTTTACTGCCTATAGTGGTCCGAATGGCAATAAAGGCAACAGATGTATCAGCATGCACAAATTACAAAGAACCATCATGCAATACTGAATGGTTTCTCTGTGAGTGGGCACTGCAGACGTGGTGTGAAGTGTGTGCAGTGTGTCTGTGCCTGGGGCACTGGAGTGGTAGAGCCCAAATGTCATGCTACAGGCTCTACAGACAGACTGAAGGCAGCTTGGTGGTGTTTTTCTCCCATTGCCCTGGTGACTGAATAGTTTCCTGTAGCATCATTTGTTTTGGGATGAAAGTGTTAATGTTTGTTCAGTGATGTGAGACAGCGACAAAGTACTCCTGTGTTTTGTTTCTAAGCTGATTAAAAATGTGGGGGAGAGGATATTCCCTTCTGGTTTTGGCAGTTCCAGAAATAACCGTGATTGAAGTCTGGATGACTTTCATGTTGTCTCTGAATTTTGGTTAGTTCAAGCATTTAAGAGCAGTAAAAATGGTGTCTGTCTGATTTTGAATATCTGTGCTTTCCAACTGTGGTGGCTCACGTCTCCTTTCTGAAGAGATGTGCAACTATTGCACAAATAGTGACACACTTGTGTTTTTTTCAAGCCAGGCTGATTTATCTTTGCTGCTGAACTTCTGGACACAGTAGGGCCTCTTACTACCAGTTTTACCAGCTTAGAGGTTTGCTCCAATTTGATTTAAAACTGTCCTGACCTCAGTGAGAAGAGGTTGCTGTTCTGTACGGCTTTGCACTTCAGTAGGATAAATACAATGTTTAGGCACTTGCAGACCATAGAAATCCTATCAGTTTGCTTTGTGAATGAACAATATGCTGGCTCTTTCATTCAGGGCCAAAGTAGCTGAAATAGCATTTATTGTATTTACAAAGGGGCTCTGCTGTCTTCATCAGCAATAACAAGTTACCATTAATTGCTCTAGGCAGCTATTTTCTCATTAGGTGTTTTAATGAACATGGAAAGGTTTAAATTTATTCTTATTTCCACCTTCCTTGTGCTAAATGCAGCTTCTACATGTACAGGAACCATGGTTTTTAGAGCAGGTCTTGGTTCTGAATGTAGGCTGCATTAATGAGTGTAGGAATTACAATACCAAGCTCATCAGTTCAACCAAAATACCATGCAGACAAATGGAAAAGGTCTTTATTTCTAAATCTTCTTAAAAAGAAAAAAAGAAAGAAAAGATCTGATGTAGCTAAGAGTTACCCTGGGGATTTGTGGTTAACAGAGTGATTACAGTATCAGAACAGACTGGGCAGGAGCTTCCTTGCCATGCTGAACAACATGCAGGTGCTTCACCGTGCCTGTGGGAGAAATCTTTTGGGGATGTGCTTTGGGTCACAGGAAAGACCCCTTCCTATTGTTTTTTCACAAGATAAGCTCCTTTCCATTTAAGTTAAATGTATTGAAGACTTTTTCCCTGTCTCCCATATTTAATTTTTTTTAGTCTTCTTCCTTTCCATATTAATTCTCTATCTTCCATACTGAAGTTGAAACCAAAGGAGACATTTTTGTGAGGCAAATGAATGGAAATTCTGTAATTGTTGAGCTTTTTTTCTGAAGAATAAATTGCTGTTTTCCAACGCCTTGCTCTTTTCCCTGTCTCTGATACAGAGGTGTCAGGTTTCCCCAAGTGACAGTCCCAGAAGGAGCTATGGGAGGGACCTCCACAGCACTGTTCCTTCACCTGCAGTTTATTTTTTGGTAACCTGGAGATTCTTGTGTATTTTAACCCAATTAGTGGTTGGCTGTCCATTACCATTGCTCACTCTCCTTCTACTGCAGCCCTTCAGTGGCAAGCTTTTTCCTCTAGCATCACTGCAATTCTCCTGCCACTCTTCCAGTTCTGTCTTCATTTCTCCCACTGCTGCTCCTTCACGTCCCTCCCACCACTCTAGGACCTGGGTGCTGCTGGGCTGGGTGTGGGAGACTGGAGGTGTAGTGTTAGGTACCTGATGTGCTTATGGCCTGTAGCAGGGAATGGGATTTCATCACCCAAGGAAACATGTCAAGGCCCGGTGTTTTTAACTTCATCCAATGTGTGTAAAAATGCTCAAGAAAGTGTCCTGAAAAATCATTTCTCTCATTTCAGCATGCAATATCTATTAATCTGTTCTTTCAGGTAGAACTTAAGGTACATTGTGTTGACCAGAAAGTAACTCTGATATTCTGTTCATGTTAGTCCTAATACACTCTCCATTTGTGGCCTGATATTTCACTACTACTGTCTGTGCTGCTGCATCACGCAGTGGGATGAGTGATGTTTAATTATTTCAGTTCTCCCAACTGAAACACATGTACTCTTTCTTAATCTTTGTTTAAACACCTCAGTGCCTAATGCAACTCATTCCTAATCAGCCAGCTTCATTTGGTTGCTCTCCATCCAACTCAAAGGCTTTCCAACACTGCAATTTCACTTCCTTCCTGTAGGAGATGAACAGTTTGCCCTTATTACTTGTCAGCTGGATAAACTGAAAAGATAGATCACATTGAGTTCCACTGAAGGCTTCCCTTGCCTTTGGTATAGCATCAAACTTGTTCTGGTTTGCAGACAAGTGTGTGCCTTTATTGGGTTATTAAAAGTGATTTAAAAGGCTTCTGCTGAGGGGGAATGGAAACAGGAGAGCAACATCCTGAGGGTGGAGAAGTTGCTGGAGCATGGTACCTTTCTGATGTTGTGCAGGGGACAAAGGAAATCAACAACATTAACCCCACTTTTTTTGCTTAATGTAGCACCCCTCAAGCCAGAGGTATTAAAACTCCTATAGATAAAGCCTCTGTGAGACCCTGATATGTGAGGGTTTGTGTGGGTAGCTGTGCAGAGGAAGAGATGTTTGTTACAGCAATGAGCTTGTGTAATCAGCTGGGGGAACAGTGAATATGAAACAAAAGGTATTAACTTGGGATTTCACCACTCCTCAAACTGTATCTGTCTCTGAGGGTAGGTTTACTTCAGGGGGATTTTGCTGCTGCTCTCTGTAAATACAAAGCACAGTAGCCATTTGCTTTCAGAGGATGTCTAGGCTAAAATCAATTTTCAGAGTCACTTACACACTCTGTATCTGAACTAGGGTGTTTGTTGGCTGTTCTCAAAGGTTTGGTTCAGGTGTTTTTCAAGAGCCTCAAAACTCTTTTAAATATCTCTGGATTTTGGCCCTATTGTAAGATGTCTGTGCTCTGCTTTTAATCTAACAGAGGGAAAACAGTTTTCATAGCTTTTGCTATGTAGCTGTCAGTTTTGCTATCAGAGAGGCTTTGGGGTTGCTGTGCTGTGAGGGATGACTCCCACTATGTCAAAATGATGACAGGGAAAATTTCGGAATGCTGAAAGAAGCAAAGACATATTGGCAGGCTTTTCTCTGGCATTTCAGAAATGTCAGCTTTATGTTATAACTAGAACACTTTTTTTTTTTCTTTTACATATGTTGAAAATCAGATGCTTAACCTCAAATGAAATTTGGAAGAACTTCTTTACTCGACATCAATCATGATGTTCCCTCAGATAAGACTTACAAATCAGAAGAAATGTTTTATGCCAGAGTGCAATAATTTTGGATTTGTGGACGCATTGACCATGGGATGCACAAATTTTGAATCATTCTCTAGTCTTAGGTGTGTGAGCAGAGTCTGAAGTCAAATCTAATCTTGGCTGAAACAAACAGTTTTTTAAAACGAATTCTAAAGTGTTGTGTGACTTCAGTAAAAACCACTTTTAAAAGAGGTTTTAGAACAAGGATATGTGAATAAACGACCTAATTTTTTAAGGTTCTGAGTATTTGCAGCAGCAGCTGTAGTCTGTGGTTTTAATATGGAGAGATAACATGGAATAAAATGCATGGCTTTGGCTTTCCAAATGTGAAAATGTCCATCTTTTTCCTGTATTTGTGTAAAACATAACCAAACCTTAACTAATACTAATTTTTTGTTTGTTTGTGTTTCTTTTTCCGCCCTCCCAAAGCTGCAGTATTCTGTCTAATGAACTACCTAGCTTACCTCCATGTAACTTCTCCAGAAGCAGAGTTGGGCAAGTATTTGTGGTCAACACTGCGGTGTTCCTTTTTAACTGAAAGATGGGTTTTCTTCTTTCCTATTTCCAAATGGATGGGGTCAAAAGATTAATTTCCTGTAAGAAGGTCACATGAATGAGCATGGGAGAACAGGCTTCTTCAGACTTCCTTTTTCTCTCTGCACGTGTGTTAATCTGTTTCAGAAGCAGCCCAATAACAGTGTTTTCCTGCTCATCTGCTGAAGGTACGAGTTGCAGCTGTCCGGGAGGTCCCATCCACTGCAGGCAGCCCTGGTAACCACTGCAGCCTGTCTGAGCCTGTCTGAGCCCTCCATGGCAGCTGCTGCTTATGCCCTTTTGCCTTTATTCTGTAGGACACACATGGCTCGTTTTACACAAACCTGTCTTATGCAGCCATTAGCCTGCCAGGATGTTCCTAAAGATCCAAACTAGAAAAGACCATGCAAAATGAGCGGCATTTGGCTAATCAACACCTCCGTGCAAGGTTTTACACCAAGCACATATCCCTGAAAATAGTCTATTTGCAAGCAGTGAAATTCTTGGAAAGAAATACTAATGATGTACTAACCAGGGGAAGCTCTGTGTGTGCGTGTGCTTTGGAAAAGTGAGAACAGGCTTTCTAAGTCTTCCTTTCCTTGGAAATGAAAAACATTTTAATGCCTCACAACTTGAGCTGAAGCAGAATTTAAGTAGGTGAATGTGTCTCAGAGTCAGCAATGGTGAGAAGGAATAAAAGAGCAAGAGAGATGAATCTGTGAAGTGTAGTTCTGAGAATGGATGCCAATCGCCTTAGCATAAAGAAAAGCTTTTATTTCTCTTTTCTATAGACATGGCCTGCAAAGCACTTGCTATGAACAAGAGGAACCTGCAGCATTAATAGCATGCAGGCAGACTGTTCTGACACAGAGAAAGCACTAGGTAGTTATTGTTTCCTGTACAGGTTAAAATGGAGGGAGAATATGAAGCAGGAGTAGGGAGGAAAAAGCCCAAACTTAAGTTCAAGTGAAGGGTTCTCCCCTCCCAGAAAAAAAAAAAAAAAAGAAAAAAGAGAGAAAAAAAAGAAGTTTTCAGTTTCTTAAATTTTGGGTTCAATAACATTTAATACTTCATATACTCCTGTCTTTAAGAAGGAGGCTAATGGAGCAAGTTCATTTTAATAGCTGAACATTTGGAAAATGGTTATATGAACTGATGTATGATGACATCTTGCAGTGTAGATGTTGTCAAGAACTAAGTAAAATAATTCTAATAACTGCTTGGAAGGAGAAAGCCCTGTTTCATTTTGTGACTTTGCTGTCTGCCAGATGGTTGTGGCATGAGATGAACATGGTGGAAGATGAGGTATCTGGGTAACCTTTGCCTTCATCCTGCTGTGCCAGCATCACAAGTGGAAGGGTTGGAGCTGCACATGTCTGGGTGGAAACCCCTGGGGTCATGACATGGCACTTTCCTGATGAGAGAATGGGAGAAGGGGCCTCCTCCCAAGCAGCTGGAGGAATAATGTGAGCAAGCTGAGCTCTGGAGAGAAGTGTGGTTTCTTCTCTTTTTGGGTCCCAAGGTTTCTTTGACCTGAGGGCTGAAGATACACAAAGGAGAGGAAAATATGATTCTAAACAGAAGTCCCTCCAATCCTTATTTTCCATGAGATATTGAGTAAGGGTCAGAGGTTCTGGGAAGAAATGTTCAGTATTTTGATCAGTGACTGAAATACAATTTATTTGTGGGCTTTTGTTTCATTTCCTGTTTTTGAGATTACTAAGGGATTTGCAAGGGAGATGCGTATTCCAGCTCAGTGACTTTAGACCCTTGGTGCTGGAGGTATGCTCCGTTTACAGAACTGCAGTCGACTGTTTTTAAATAAACTAAAAGCACTGGAAATGTATTTTTGGCTTGCAGAGTTCAGGGTGTCCCATGCATTCACTTGAGTATCCTAACATTCACGGTAATTGCAGCTGTTTTTCAGATTTCAGTAGTAGGCATGTTCTTTTCAGAAGGGTTTTTGAGGGAAGCTGGACACTACAGAACCTGCTATTGCAATAAAAAACCCAGCCAAACAACCAGCAAGCTATTACTCGCAAAGCTTGTGCATCAAACCCGAATGTCCCGATATTGGGGTGGTTGGGGGCTGATGTCAGTTTTGCATCCTCCTGCTACCCCCCTCTGCAGATGTCCAGGTCCTACAACTCTCAGCCATTGGCCAGACCAACTGTGTGGCCCTTTCCAAGGAAACACAATGGAGTGGATATGGTCCAGAGTATCTGTGTGAGGAAGAAGCTTATGGGCCTGCTAACCAAAGTAGACCCTTTGGCAGGGTGGGGAATGGTCCATGGGAAGCTGCAGGTTCATGAGTGGGGTGCTGGTGCCTCCCATCCTCCAGCTCCTGCCATGAGCTCTCAGGCCTCCTGGGTGGAGCTTGAGGTAGCAGGCTGGTGTTTGATGTGGGCTCCTTCGTTTTCCTCTTTTCAGTGAAATCCTCCTAATGAAATTTATCAGTGAAGTTGTCCAACTTTGCGGCCTTTTCTTTTTTAACAGCTTATGTCAGAAACCAGTTTGTGGTAAAGAAAACTTCCTGGTTTGCTTGGTGTTGTCTTGCCAGGTCTCCTGTTCCCTCTGTGCTGGGCAGAGACACAAAAAACCGTCCAATTTGAACGGCATTCAGAAAGCGGAGTTTAGGTTTCTGTCAGTGGTAGGAATGATCTCTTTAGCAGATTACCAAGAAATGGATGTGTAGTTCATTGAGATACTTACTGCACCTTCCCTTACATTTCTCCAGATGAAAAAATAAATTTGTACTAAGTTGTTGAAACATCAGTAAGTAACCTGACCAGAATTATCTGCTAGAAGAAGGAGTGATGGATTTTATTTTGATGGATGCACACAAAAAAATTCTTATGAAATTTGACTGTCATAGGCTTTCTGAAGCTGGTACTGCCCTCAGAACTTGGCTGGGGTGGGGTTTTTTGGTTTTGTTTCTTTTTTTAAGAAAAACTCTTGAGAGTTAGGTGTGAGAAGAGTAATCCTGCCCCAACCTTGAAATAAAGGACTTGAAGACATATTTTTACATTACTTTATTCCACTTAAAAGTATTTTTGTTGTACTTCAGTCTGTCGAAATCAGCAGAACTATGAAGATTTGCACCATCTTAAAGACAGAACATTTTCTTGATGCATTTTTAATTCCAAACCCTTAAGAATATATGTACTTTTTTAATGGAAAGGAACCTTCTGTTTCAGGCTGTATGCAAAGACTTTGTGTGGATGGTTAAATAATTTAAAGTCACTTGAAATTTCTTGCCTCATGATATTTTACTTAACTTGACATATTTTAGAGAAAAATTATGTGTTGTCTGCAGATGAACAATCTCTTTCCACTCCCATTAAATCCTATGTGGAGGTGTGAATATAGATAATTAGAGACCTGTGGATAGGCTGTGAAATAGAAAATGAGAGAGGAAGACTTCTCCTTTTCTGAAACCATCCCAGTGTCATCCGCTAATTAAAGTGACCTTATAGCCAGGGTGTTGTGTGGCTGTGAGAGCACTACAGCAGCTCCAGATAAGCATGGGGCAGAGGCAGCTTAGGGCAAAGGCTCTGCTTTTGGCTCTGAGAGTGATGGAGTGCTGAAAAATGTATGATCTGGGAGGTGCTGTGACTGGTTTCAGTGACTCTGAATCGTGTGAAGTGTAGAAGTATATTAATAACACTACAGCTCTTTGCAGCAGGTGCTGCTGAAGGTTTAAGTGCTAGCTAGAAGTCCACAGTATTAGGCAGAGATTAATGTAAAACAGACCATTATTATTGTGTTTGTCTGCAAGCTGTGTTGATCTTCATTTCAAACCAGCAGCAATATGCTTAACAAACTAAATAAGACATGAATAGTCGCCTGAAAAATAGGGAAGTCTCTCTGTTGTCTTTTCATTTGTTCACGGGGGCTCCTGCTGGAAGCTGATGCTTTCTGTAATACACGGTCTTGAAATATATTTTAGTAATCTGACCTTAGGGCTCAGATGTTGTACTTAACTGTCGTGTAGTAGAAGCTTGAATCAGGTTGAGAGATCAAAGTTTCTATACAGAGAACAAAGTTCAGAATTACAATATATAAGGACCTTACAGTAAGTGCAAACCCCGGTGTCGGTGTGTTGGGGCACTGTGCAGGCTGTGGTGAGCAGCAGCTATGGTAGAGATGCTGCAGATAGGAGAATGTAGATGCTTTATCTTGCTGTTCTCTTGAGGCTTGGGGCAGGAACAGAAACCTCAGCCTGTGCTGAGGGGAGTTCTTGGGGGACTATACAGCAAATATTTTCAGTGCATTATCCTGTCAGTTTCTCAGCCTGGAAAAACAAACTGAATGCTTTTGAAGAGAATCCTGCAACACATTAGTTTTCATTAGTAGACTGCATTTCCCTAGAAATGTCAACTAACACCCACAAAATCTCAATTCATTAAGCAGCTGGTGAACTGGGGCATTGGTGTTTCTGTCCTGCTGTCCTTAGTTACCTGGAATGAAGCACAACGTAGATGTTAGGCACATGGAGGTGAGAATATGTATATGTGTTCCTTTGCAGACCTTCATATTTTAAAAAACTGTTTGTGCAGGTCTCTAGCCAAGGCTTGGTTGGTGGGATCCCTTTGTCAGGTAGCCAAGTGCTTTTTGTTGATACAGACTTCAGGTGGGCGGTGCTCTGCAAATTTTATGGAAAAGCAGATCCAATATGGACTTCATGTACAATCAGTAATTGCATGACTGGTGTAAAGTGTCATTGTATCCCTGTTTTTTCCTCTTTTATTCCTTCTCATGGAGGTGTTTAAGGGGTATTGAGCCTTGGGGAGCTAGTTTTGCCCTTTTAGGGGAAGATGGGAATGCTGACATGGTAGATGACCATCCCCAGAGCTTGGGTGGGTCATGGCTGTCCTAGGAGGAAAGCAGCATTATCTTGGCAGAATTTACATCTGTTGTTCTCAGCTGCATCTTTTGGCTTCCTTGTTGCATTATTGACAAAGTTTGACAAGGCACATCACTAATGCTTATCTCGTGTACCCTCATCAGTTAAAGTCACATTTGGAAGGAGTGGAGAATACCTCACAGGCTGACAGACCTCCACAGTCAGTCTGGGTGGACTCTCTAAATGCCAGGACAATAATTGTTTAGTTCTGTGACAACTACGTGCTTTTGCCAATTTTTGTAATGACTTGCTTGCATTTGCATTGCAGCCCATGGGCCTGTGTCCCTGCCATCGCAGGAAGCACACTCATCCTGCGGGAATGGTCCACTGCTGGGAGGATGAGTGCAGACAGAGGAGGGACACAGGGCCTCCTCCCTGGCTGTGCCCCTCTCTGCTCTGGTGTGCCTTTCCCATGCCTCCCACCTGCGCACCCTGGGGCCTCCACTGAGTGGAGGAAGGCAGAAATTAATCTGGAGAGGAAATTGTTCTGCCTGAGTGGGCAAATAGAAGGAAACTGTCTCATTGACTGTGATGCTTTAATCTCTTTTCATGAGCTACCTGGAGTGCAGAGCCCTTTATCTGACCCACCATCAGAGCTGGCAAGGTCACAGCAGGATCTCTGCTAGTTTGAGCTGAAGGATTTGCTAGCTTTTGCCAGCTGCCTTCCCCTTGGCAGGTCTCCCTGTGAGCAGAACCAAGAGCAGGGTGTCTTGGTGTGTGCAGCTGGATGCAGCCCCCGGGAAGCCCGGCAGCAGCTGCTGCCCACGTGCTGCACTGTGGCAGGGCTGGGCTCCTGCTTCCCCTTCTGGTCTTTGAGGGCCCTGTGCACTCCAGAGCAGATGGGTGGGAGTGATGCCCATGTTTCCCAAAGGTGCAATCCTGCAGGCCCTTGTGTGGGCCAAGTGCTGCCTTCCCCTCACTGCACACTGGCGATACGCCTGCTGAAACTCTGCTTTGCACATTGGCTGCATTTAATCCCAAATGAGGGGAAATGGTGCATCCTTGTTTACCTTTCACCTCCTTATGTCCTCCTGCAGTTGCTCCCTCATCACTGTTGCACTGCAGCCCTTGGGCTGGGATTTGCCATCAGCCTGGCAGGGATGTTCCTGCTGCAGCATGACCAGCTGGGGAGGTCCTTACCTTCCTTAGCTTGGATAGGCTTCCTACTTCTTCCCTTGTCTCCTTTGGACAGGGGGAGAGGTTTGGATGTCCTTTCTTAAAATAATCACCTTGATGACCTTGACTATAACCACTTACATATAGTGAGTGTCTAAGCTCTGCTCTTTGACCTCCATGTGTACAGCTGGGGGCAAACTTTTATCCACCTGAGTTTTCCATGGGCACACTTGGCTTGCTCAAGAGACCAAGTTAAACAGAAAAACAATTGCATGTTAATGATCACAGCCAGATTAATGTTTTAAACCTCTGTTTTTTGTATCTTACAAATGAGTGTAGAAGTTGGCAGTTTCAAGGGAGATCTTGAACAGTCTAGTGTAAATGTTAAATTTAGAATGAGCAGTGTGTAGGGAGGCCACTTTGAATGGTCACGCACACTCCCACTCAGATGAGCTGTCTGCAGTGAGAGGGTCGCAGCCACCACGCTCCCACAGCCACGGCTCTGAGAACAGAGAGGGCTTCGTGGGAAAACTGAGGACATGCACCCTTCGTGAAGTCCTGGCGGGTCTGTTACTCTTTCCACAGAAACCTTGAACCTTTTGTTTAGAGTACATCAGTGGGAAGTTCAACAGAATGGCACGTGAAACAGCTTCCCGCCCCCTTTCCATTTTCGTTGCTGGTGAGAATTAGAGATGAATGGAGCCTGATGAGTTGATTTAATGTGTATCTTGAGTCCATGTTTGCAATTATACTTGTATTTTTCATAAACTCATTTCCGGTTCAGTTTAAAAATTACTGTTGGCTAACACGGGAAATGTTTTAAACCCACCACCCCATTCAACACCCAGTGCATGTAGTAATATGAGCAAAACTACTGCTATTATTAGGTTTTATCTCAAACTACATCATTTACTGTTACTGCTCTGAGTAATTTTTCTTTATTATTAACACAGTATTTATTTTTTAATTACTATTAATACACTTACTCTCTGTTAATAGTCTAACTGATGAGCCAATGTATATTCTGAGTGCCTTTTAAAATTTCCTTCAGAATAAGATATTTTTCCCCCCCAGAAATTAGAATAATGCAAGCAATATTAATAGTCAACCCTTTAGACCAATTGTTGCCTCTTTTTATTCATACAGTACCTACTGGTGCTGTCCAACATCCCATTGCAACATCTGGTTGCTGACATTCACACAAGGATTTACTAACCACTAATTATAGCAGTCAGCAATAGGGAAGAAAATGTTTACCCTATTGTGTTGGTATTTTTAAGAGTAATTAGCTGGTTTTGTTTCCCGGTACTCTTGTAGTTGTGTGGTAGCTCACTTGCACCCCACTGTGTTCTGCTGAAGGTTGTTTATATCTCCCATGCTGAGGTCTTGTCATGCTATAGTTTATGTTATTTTTCAGAAGACAGGGCTGTAAATTAATTTTGCATTGGATAGCTCTAGGAGACAAAGTCCCCCACCTGTAAATAATGGTCCATAAATGGATGAAAGTTTGGATTTGAACACCAACCATTATGTGTTTGTGGCTTTGTTTTTAATTTAATAAAAGCATTTTTTTAATTTAATGAGAACAAAACAGAACTAGAGTGAGCCTCACACATCTTGGAGAGAGCCTAGTTTCAGCACAGGTGAGTTTACTTGGCATGCTGGAGGTTCATGGCCTGAGTAAGCAAAATCCTTCAGATTAGTCCTAAAACCATCTGGGCTGCCACTGGGGAGGGCTGGCAGTGCACAGCTGATGGGGGATTGCAGTTTGGTGTCTTCAGAGCACATCTGTGCTAACCAAGTCCTTGGGTTTTGTCATGCCAGTGGAGCCTTGTGATGGTGTGCTCTGAGGTGTGTGGTCACATCAGGGACCTCTGTGGTTTTGTCAGCCTTTGCAACAAGACACTCTCTGGCAGGTAGTACACAGGGATCACCCTGGGCTGCAATCCAGTGTATACAATTTCTGCCACATTTCCCCTCCCCTTTCTGCATAGACTGAAATCAGTGAAGGTTTAGTAGTTAGTTTTTGTTACTGTATATTTTTGTAGGAGCCAAAGTGCTCATTAAAAACAGAATACTCTCCCCCTGTTCAGCATCCACCCCAAAATCCCTTGAGATCTCAGTTACATAAATATGAGATTTGCATGTGACCTCTACAACATTAGGTTGACATAAACAACACACAGATGAAGTTCATGGCACAGCTGATTTGGGAGTCACTCTGATGGGTGGGTTTTCCTTACTGTCATATGTAACTACCCAAGAGAATAATTATCAGGAAAGGTCCAGAGGAGTTGAGCAAAGACCTTTTTGGAGGCAACCTGTTGATGGCCATGACTCCATTTAACATGTGAGCACTCACCATGGCTAAAAGTGCCTGTGAGACAACAGTGTTCCAGCTGTGATCCCCAGAGGGATGGCAGACTGGCCGTGGTTTCCAGCAGTGGCAGTGACGATGGTGTTATCCTACAGTGGTTTGCCCTGTGCCTGTAGACTTGGAGTGAATCTTCCTGTGGAAGCTGAATGGCACAATCCTGTGTCCAAATCCTGGACTGCTGTGTCTCTCTCTTTCATCTTTCCTAATATATTTGTAGAAGAGAAGTACTTGCAGACACATCTTCCTACAAAGAGGACTTGTGAGAAACATTATGTGCTTTCAAATAAGGCATAAAATGTACTCACATATCAATTTTCTGTCCTCATTAAGTCTCTCAGAGGTGAGTTCAAGGGAAAAAATAAAGATGGAAAGAGTTTGAAAATGAGGTCTCTTTATTTATAATGAAAAAAATAACTCAAGAATATTGAAAAAGGGCTGCAACTCAGTGGCTCGAGAGATGGAGGATGGACTCAATTATCATAATTTTGTGCAGCTGCACTACTGCATGTATTGTTTTCAATTTACTATCAGATATTTAATGTATGTGGGTAGCCAGTGTTCTCTTTTTGTTTGTTCTAAATATTTCCTATGTGTAATGCAGTAAAAGATGTAGTTCTCAGTTGTTAGAACAGAACAGAGTTTGATAGAGCAAAAAAAACCACCCATCAGTGTTTGCACACTAAGAATTTAATGACAGAAGGAGACTAATAATAGAAAGCTTATTCCTGTACTAAAGGAAAGGGGAAAAAAAAAACAAACCAAAAAACCCAACCAAACTAATACCTTGAATTTGGAATTTTGGCTTAAAGAAAAAAGTAAAACTCTTTTAATAGTGACCCATTTCCAATAATTAGTTGTGTGGACTTCTAGACCAAATTTGCTTACAATGTGCAAGGTGAATCATTCTCTCCTGTTCCTGGATGCCCAAATGAGATTATTTCTGTACTGTGTTCCTGGAAATCCCAGGGGTGCACAGAAGAGCATCTTTCTAGCTTCAGCCATGCAGGAAAGTGTCTGTAGCCAGCAAGGTCCCAGCTTCTCATGTGTCCCAGAGATCCAAAGCTCTGAAACTCAGTTTTTCACCATACAGGGTACTCTGATGGGTCAGGGATGGTGGGCAGGGTGTTGCATGAGTTTTGGATCCCGAAGGGAGATGAAGCTAAATTGTTCCTTGTTTGAGGTGAGGCTTGTTTTTTGGATGTCTCATGGTGAGACAGGCAGAAATAGTGTTAATGCACAGATGTGTATTACCAGTATGTGTTTCCCA
This sequence comes from Scytalopus superciliaris, assembly GCA_013400415.1. Taxonomy (NCBI): domain Eukaryota; kingdom Metazoa; phylum Chordata; class Aves; order Passeriformes; family Rhinocryptidae; genus Scytalopus; species Scytalopus superciliaris. Next base: position 349,841 of record VXBX01002363.1, on the reverse strand, counting down.
TTTATCTGACAGATAAACTTCAAAGCTGAAGTTTAACAAATTAATGAATTAATCATGCCTTATCCTGTGATGTAGTCCTTGCAAGAAAGCGAAGTATATAAATCAAAAGACTGCATTGATGAGGGAATGTAAGGGAAAATACTCAGATAATTCTACTTTTTTCCCCACAATGGTGCATGATTTATTCTTCCATATCACTGTTAAATTTCAAGGTGCAACCTTTGTTAAATTAATTCTTCTTACAACACCAGTTTCTTATATTTGCTGGTTTCAGAGACATGTGAAGTAATGATAATTGTGTTTAGGGAATATCAGTTTGCTTTCCTCCCGTTCATTGTATTTTGACAGACATAGCAGACATTCGTTTCATTCTTCCTTCTTGCTTCTGATTTTCATAGAGCAAAAGGGAAAGGTCTAAATATTGGAGGGGGAAAAAAAGAGAATGGATAAAACATCCTTTATAACATTTGCTGTTGTGGGAGGGTAAAAGGAGGACTCAGTACAGAAGGCCCCAATTAGGTCTGCGCTAATGAGTGAGCAGTTGAGGTTTAGGTGACTCTTTCCATCAGGGGGAAGCACCTTCAGTGTGAAGAGTCTTCTTGGGTTTTGCAGCAGTCACACCAGTTCAGTGTCGGGGAAGCAGGACATGAGAACCATACTTTGCTTTCCACTGGTCTGCAGAGTGTGTGCATTTGGAGACGAGTTTAGGTTTTGTGTGATCCTCAGACTGTCTCAATCATGTCAGGGATGAGCAGAAGTCCTGTCCACCTTCAGGACCCAGGGGAACATTTAAGAAGATGCATTGTCATCTCTGCTCATTTCCCTGCACTTTATTGGTCTCAGGTTTCTCTACTCTTGACAATGGCACCTCAGAGTACAGGTTACATGTTAGGCCCACTCAGGGACAATACTTTTTCTTTCTTCAGTAGCATCAGGGAGGTCAGGGATAATTGGATCCATCCTTGGTCTTTATGTGCAGTGGAAGGTCTACACCTTCCCTTGTCTCCCTCCTCTCAGTAGGACTGTGGAGTAAATCAGTGTCAGTGCTGGGGAGGAGTGGGACTTCCTGTGAGAGAAGAGTGGCAGTGCTACGGCAGAGTGGGAAGGTGAATGCCAGCTGATGACAGGCTCCTGGCTGCATGTCCCTTGGAGTTAGCAGTTTGGTGTGTGGGATGGTTGCACGCAACTTACACTTTGGAAAATGCATGTCAGAAGCCATTTGCACCGGGAAGACGATTTACAGGTTGAACACATTCATTTTTCCATATGCTTCATTGTGAATATGCATGGAATAACACTGCTTTTATATAGGCTGCTTTTTTTGATTGCAATTAAGTGTCTCAATGTCTGTTGGAGCTCAAGAAATAAGTAATTTTGAACAGGGTTTGAAATCTCAGGTTGCTGAAGCTATTTAATACGTGGATTGTGATTTGGTTCTCCACACTCTTTGTCTTCTCACCCACTTTTATCCATTGCAGCATGGCTGATAAAGGGCTGGTGTCATGTGCTGTGCACTCTTTGTCTCAGCCATGGGGATGCTGACTTCCTCCCTTCTATTTCAGGAGGTCATTAGTGCTGATGAAATTAGAGGTTTATAACTTCGGGTCCAAGTCATTATTCCTAATTTAATCAATGCATTTGAAAATGTTTCCTCTAATAAAATTGTAGTGACTTTACATGATTTGTCATGCTTATCAAAAACATGGTTTTAACATTTTTGTATTTACAGGCACTGAGCTTCTGGAGAGGAGTACACATTAGCACATCATTGCTGGGCCAATTTCCTGCCTCTCCGTCTCTCCCTCTCCCATAAATCAGAGTAACCTAGTCAGTGTAATCACAGTGATGTACAGCCAGCGTGGCACTAGAGTCAGGCTTCGCAAGCAGCATAAAATCCTGGGAGAGGTCCCTTACGTGAGCGTGATTGCTTCTCTGCTGCCACCTTCATCACTCAGATGTGTGCTTTGCCTCCATATGAAATAGACTATCAGCAGGCTTATGATAAAGCAAAAAACAACCATCTGTAATGCAGAGGTTCGGCTGGAGAAATGGTTTTTATGTTGCAAGGGGAATGAGATAAATAGCCCCCCACAGTGGAAACTGAATTACTAAGGCAGAGGGAAGGCAGCAGTGTTGCAGCAGAGCTTGGTGTTTGAATGGAGGCTTTTGAATAAAATTCAGCCAAATGGTCGGTTTTCAGGAGTGCTCTTGGAATGTCTTAGGAGTGCTATTTAATTCAAATTACCTCCTTTTTAAATACTCTGCTATATACCTTGGGGTTCAGTCAGGTAAGGAGGGAGCAGGGCTGTATGCTGAGTGGATGAGTCCCCTGTTTGAACACACAGCCACTGCTGTTTCATGTGCAGCTTCCACAGATATCTTCTGTGGGGTAAGGCAGGAGTGGAAATCATGTGAGTGATTTTGATCTTGCAGGTGATGAACTGATGCAAGGAGGGAGAATTTGGCTGTGCCTAAGGTCAAATAAGGGGTCTGTGGAGGGCTGACATTTTTATTAGCCCTCAAGGGCCTTGCTTAGTGTCCGAAAAACAGGGTGGATGCAGTCCTGCTGGAGGGACTGATGCCTGGCAGTCTTTCTGTAGGGCCAGCAGAGAAACGTCAGCTCACTGGGGTTCCCTGCTTGGACTTTGAGGGTTTTGCTGCTCCTCACCACTCCCAGAGAGGAAAAGCCTTCTCGTATGGCAGCACTTGGGATATGAATGACCAAGTTCTCTTGCCCCCTGCCTCTAACCCTAAGCCACAGGCTCCTTCTCAGGCAGCAGCCTGAAAGCAGTGCATGGGTGAGAACCCCAGGAGAGGTGTCTGTGCTGTAGTGGCGGGCGGCTGGTGATGCGGCAGCGTGACTGGCAAATCGCAGCAGGCAGATGGCAGGTCTCGCGCTAGAGGAGAGGATGTGTAAACGACCAAAGATAGGTTTTAACAGTCTTTCTCAAAGCCAGAAGTTTGTCACTGTGTAAGCTCTCAGTCTAAACATCCCTGTGAAATTTCAAGCCTCAAGTCTACTAGCGGTTTATTAAACAGTTTTGGCGGCTGAAAATGGATGCTGTGAATCGCCAGGAGCATGCCTGAGTGCGGGGTGCCTTGCATGTCTCAGGCACTCGCTGTTCTGCCTCTGCTGGGCTTACCCCGCTGGCCAACTCACCTCGGGTCTGCAAAGGACAAGCAGTAGGAGAGCCGACGCTGGGAAACAGTCACGCACTAAATGTTTGGGTTTGTTGACAGGTTAGGGCAGAGCCAGTGCTGGTGAAGCAGTGGCACCTTGAGTGTTGCTGTGCTGCCTGGCCGGCCTGCTATGTCTCTGCCTTTGGGGATTCATTGGCACTGTGTGCCTCTGGTGCCACTGGAGGGGTTGGTTCAGTTTGACCTTTGAGAACTGCTGACTGCCTTTTGCATCCTGAGTCTTTGCCCTGCACAACTGCGGGGTGCACACCACACAGGGGTTAGTGGGGATGTACCTCTGCTCTGCAGACAGCTGAGGAGATCGGGCTGGCTTTTTTTCCATTCCAAATTCTATTCTTTCTTTTTTTCCTGGCTGATCTGTTTTAACAGCAAGACTCAGCTAAGGAGAAAAGTATTTTCTGTTCAGTGCAAATTGCCATGTGCAAATATGTAATGTAATTCAGCTCTGTGGAACTGCCATATCCCCTACGAACATCAGTGCTGACACTGACCATTAGAAAAATCCATTTTCTTTTTTTTGGCCTTTTTAATACTGCAGATAAACGATTTTCAGTTCCCAGCACCTGACAGGTACAGTGATGTTAGATACCTCAGCAGTGAGGAATGGGGAATAAATATAGTAACTGAGAACACAGATTACCACAAAATGAGACTCAAACCATTAGCAGCTTGAGCAGCAGATCCTCATCAAATCAGCAACCCAAAGCTAGCTCCAGTGATTAAACTACCCTCCTTTTATTGACGTCAATAGTGCAACTCTCAGTAACATTTGTTGAGAAGTAAATGTGCTCCCAGGAGAATGAAGGTTTCCTTTTTCAGGTGCTTTTTTAATGAGGATGGAAAGCTGAACTGAGCAAGGTGTCAGGAGCTCTTTAGCCTGTCTGTTTTCTGAAGTTTGCTGCCTGTGCCTGACAGCCACTTCTGCATGGGCCCCTGTTTACAACTTCTGTCTGGTGTCTGTAATGTTTTCACCCTCTTCCTGTGCATTGCAATTCTCGGTATTCTTTTCCCCATTTTTCTTTTCCTTGACTTGCACTCTGTGACTCATGCCTTAATTTTTGTTAATGTTCCCACTCTCTGCCTAAGGGCTCCCCATTCACTGTAAGAGTACATTCCAATATGCAAGATTTTATTGACTCTTTTATTTATTTTGTAGCTAGAAAATGAAGTTAACTCATGGAACGGACTTTATTTGTGGAATCAGAGAAAGTTTCAGTAAATGGCCAGCAGCGTCAGTAGAGCCTGGTTGTGTATGGTCCTGGGCCCAAAACGTGTACACTTAGAAATTCAGGCTGAAGCTGGTTGCTGGTTTGAGGCAGACAAAGTTTGTAACTCTGACTCCTTGAACCAAACAGAAGAACCTCTGAAAACATCAGAAACAGTAGCTTTGGAGAAGAGAGGTGCAGGTCTCATGTTAGCTCATTTGAAGCAATTAGTAGCTGGAAGAAGTGGAGTTAGGCTTCATTAGGGCAGTGGCTCTGGAAAATGGGTAATGTGCTACATGGCTCCTCTGTTATCACCTCTCCCAGTGAAACCTACTGGTGAATATTTTTGGAGAGGTGGAAGGTGGTGTTGCCCTACTGTGTTTGAGTTTTACCCAAATTCTGGGGGAAGCTGAGGCAGATAAGCACGTGTCTGGATGGCATGGTAGTGGAGTTCAAGGCTTCAGTTTTGCTAAGGGACCATCTTTTGCCTGATGAGTGAAAAAGCTGCTTGGAGTTGCCTGATTAATGTACTGTTACTGTTATACTGCATTTAGGAGCTATTTGCTTTTACATTCCCCTGCTATTTGACTAACAGAGTTCAGCTGGGTAGTCCCTGATCCTGCAGGCATGTAAGTGGCAGCAAGAGGTAAGTTTAGACAGAAAATAAACCCCTGAAATGTTAATTCAGTGGCCAGTCACTGCTGCTGGCTGAGCAGAGTATCACTTGAAACCCTTGCTTGTATTTCCTCCTTTTTTTGTTTTATTTGAACTAGGGAGAAGGTAAATCTCTTCAGCAGCATCTATGCATCACCACTGACATTTTAATTTTCCATTAAAATATTTTAATTAAAATCTGATGTAATTTGGTATGAAAAATGAGACTGAATTGATATTATACATGCAGACTGAACTAATGTCAATTTATGTACTGGTTTCAGGAACAGCTCTGTCTGATTAATCCAGGCAGCAGCAATGTTTGCTTGAAGGGGCTCTAGTTGCTCCTTTTGTATAATCCTGCTGGTTTCCCCAGTTTCTCTGTAATGGAGTTCTACTTGTGTTCTTCTTCTCTTTCCCCTCCTGGATGCTGGGTAATCATCCCTGCAAGACATGATTGCCCTCTGGGCTTCAAGGAGATATTTGTGTGGAGGAAATGTTAGCTCTTGAAATGGCTCAGAATGTACCAAGTTGTTTTTTATAATTTTACAGGTTGCACTCAGAAAGGAGGTGGTGAAATCCCTTCACAGCTCTGTCTTAGGTGTGTGTCAGTGTGTGGCGTTTGCTCACGCAGCTGCGTTTTTGTGCCTGTGTGCTCATATCCATGTGTCCTGTCTCAAGCCACAGGACTTAGCACAGCTTCATTCTCAATTCCCTATGTTAGTCACAAATGGAGTATAAACATGTCCAGGATGTGTATTTAAAATACATCTATTTGCCAAACATTGTCTGTCTCCTTGCACCGGCTTAAATAGGAAAAGACAGAAAGATTTTCCAGGCATTTTAGTCTCATTCTTCCCTGTAGAATAAACACCTGCTTCTAGTAAACTTAAGACACATTTTCTGTCTCTGAAGATTCTGATTAAACTATGGGCAGCATGTCATTTTCTTGGGGTAGGCTGTGCATATGGACTGCTTGTGAACCTGGTTTTGGTTTTGCATGGGATCAGCTCTGCACAAGGCTCTACTTAAATAAACATTTTTTCATTTCATCACTGCGTAAGTGTATAGAAATTAAATGGCAGAGGTAACGGGGCACTTCTGTGTATATTTTGTGGTATTACACGAATGAGAACACTCAAATACAAGAAGGAAAAACAATTACACTGAAACTTTTAAGCAGGAAACCAACATTTTGTATTACCCAAACTGAGCTGTTTATTATATCTTAATTACTGGGAAACGTGTGGTGAAAGGCATACAGTTTAGATTAAGAGATTTCAAGACCGTGTCTCCTACCTACCCTCAGATTATGTTTATGATCAGAAATTAAAAGGGTTACCTTTCAGGTTTGTAGTTTGGGGTTTTTTTCCTGAAGATATACTAACCAATCTTGAAGGAAACACTTGGAAATGGTGTGTGGTGTCTTTTTTACACTTGCAAAGAAACATCTTATTTTACCAAGACAACTGTTTGACTTATTTTTACTGCATGCTGCCGCGTTCCTACCATGAAGATGTGATTCACAAAAGATGTAGGTTTGATGCAGAGCTGGAGCGATCTCTGAAAACAGAGGGGCGGTTTTGCGGCTCAGCATTACACCGTGTCAGCGCCGCTCACAGCTCCTCTGCCCTCTGTTTCCTGCATGACTGTGGGTGAGTCTCTGAGATCAGCAAAGCGCTAAAATATCTTGAAAGTTTCACTGAATACAGTAGATCTGTGGTTAAACATTTCATTGACTCAGCAAGAGCTGGGGATGTATCATCAGATCTGTGCTTCATGCGAAGCAAAGCAGCTGAACTTCTGCTTATGTCAGTGTTCCTCTGGAGTCACATCTGTTGCTTCAGTGGTTGAGATATAAGTACCTCTGACTCTGTATACAATGAGATGTGACGTCTGTACTCGACCTTTTTGGAAATGGGATGCAAGGAAAACCTGCTTCATTCCCAGTCCTGTGTTTCCCTACTTGGATTTCAGAATTGTATTTCAAGCCCTGTGTTTTCAGGCAGCAGAGAAAGAGAAGGCTCCAAGTTTAGCATTAAGGTATCCAGAATGAGTGTGTCACCAAAAGTGCCACAGACTGTGGAAGGTAACAGCCCAGCTCAGTTAATACTGTGAAAATGTTCTACCTTTCAGTTCCTCATGAGTTTGGTTGCATCACTTCTCTCACTTCCAATAGACATGTTGACCTGAAATCAAAGGCTGTGTTTGGGCTCCTTCAAAATTTGTCCTTTGTAATTTAGTACTTTGGCTACTTTCTGGATGGTGTGTTTTCATAGTTTCATACACTTTTCTAATGTTGCATGCGAGTTTATTCTTGGGCATGTTCTTATTTTAAGAGAAGATAGTTTTCTGTGAGAGTTTAGGAAGGAACAACTTTGAGGTTGGGTTATGCCAACCTTAGGACCAAAAATCTCTGTGTGTCAGTGTGGTGGTGCACAGTGCTTGATGAATGACCACACTCCACTTGGACCTCTTAATCAGTGTTTAATTTTTTAAATACCAGCAAATGGTTGCAGGGTGAAGCATTCATTTTTCATGTGGGTAGTAATGCCATTTCATTTTGCTGAGCTACAACAGTGTACTTTGATCAATAGAGAATATTCAGCAACGGGGTATCTGATGGGCCTCATTTTACCTGGTAGCTGAAGAACTCATTGACAGATAATTTAATTGTCTTTGGAAAATGAGTTAGAAATTTACCATTTTCCAAAGTACATAGTTGAAATAAATGTTTGCAACTTTACTGCATACAAAGAGATGATTCTTTTTCTTCTATCAGTTAATAATGATCACAGATGAAAACAGTGTATGGAAAAAAAAATTAATTTTGTTCATGCATAGGCATAAGGAGAAAAATATTTTCCGTAAGTTTTGATGTTGATTCAGAATCAGAAAAAAGCAGATGCAAAACCCAGTGAAACTAATGAGCTGTGGAGTTTAGTGTCTGTGGTAGTTCTGAAAGATTTAATTCTGGTTCATCTACCTGTAAAATATCTGGTACTGCTACAGTGTTCTGTACTGTTCTGATTCCAAATATACCTTAAAATAGTATATCCAGAAAATATGGTACAATTATGAAAGGGGATTTTCATGAATCTCATACATTGCTCCTGTGGGCAAGATTTGACTTTCATTACATTAAGATAAGTAAAGAACAATTGCTTTGTCCGAATTAAGAGAATTAAATCTGATTTGGATCAATATGAGCATTAGGGCATTCATATTTTACTGCTGCCCCTGTTGCTGAACTACGAGACAGAAGCACATGCATGCCATTTGCCGTACACAAGGACATTTTGTAGGCTATTTTCTATGTTTTCTGTATCTTTGCTTTAGAAAGCACGATGACAGTGTTAAAAACTGCACTGAAAACAATGTATGCTGTATGCAGTAAGTAGAGCTGTTGTGCAATTACATAAGGTAGTTCAGATGAACAAGTCACTATGTTCTGTGTCTGAGAGAGGAGAGTTAATTAAGACAGACAAATTCTCCTGGGTACAACAAAGCAGTTCTCTGCATACAGCCCTGATTAGACTGTAGTTCTTTTAAATGCATTACCGAAGTCTTCATTATTATAATTAAACAGATATAAAATATGTGGGCCCTTCATTGCATAAAGCTTTGCTTTAGGGTTAAGACTAAAAATTTCATGAAGAGCTTTGAAATGGAAAGCTGATGAGCAAAGTAAATGATTTCTATAATATTCTGAACACTATATAATTTTTAAATTATTGTCCCTTTTAATCTTCCATTTAAAGACAGGCATATTTAAAAAAAATCTCAAATGGCATATTTATAGTAATATGATTTTCCTGAGGCCACCAGCTAGGAAAAAACCCAGTGTCATCTGTAAAAATGGAGCTAAAAGGTTGGCTTCTCCTAAGTGTGCTGGATTTGGAGCAGTCCATCCTCAGAATGAGCGTGCTCCCCTGGGCCTGGGGCACTCACTGCTGCTGGCTGCTGGACAGGGTGCTTTTTTGCTCACCTTTGGTCTTTTTTTTTCCCAAGAGTTGGACACATCCTGCAGTTGAAAAGAGGTGTATTCTTTTACTCTTTATTTACCTCTGAACAATGTGTTGGGGAGCATTTGTTGCTCATGCATCCACCTAAAGGAACTGATGAAAAACAATGAGAAAAGAGAAAAGAAGGAATAAATGCTTTTAGAATAAGAAAAAGCCTTTTCCTTAAAATTTATCTTTTCATTGCATCTGCTTCTGTAAAAACCACACAGTTGAATTTAGGATCTGTGTTTCCCTGGTGGGAGGCATTAGCTTTAAAAATCTTGAAAAGCCTGAGCACTGGTGTTTAAAAAGGACTTGAGGAGATGTTGGATGAACAAATGCACAGTCACACCTATTTTAATCTAAATAGGATATTAACAAATGAACAGTGTGGCTGTGGGGACTAAATGTGCGTGTGCTTGTAAGAGTAAAGCTTAAAATGAGCAACAGCTAAATCACACAGTTGTTGTGAATCAGAATCTGTTTAAAAGGGTCCATTGAATGGACTGTGAGTTCTGAGCTCATTATTGTCCATGGAAAAGGGGTTCCTATTGCTCACTAATGCCACTCTCCTGCTGCCACTTGTTCACACTTGCGAAATTAAACATGGCCAGTGTTTAAGGGATGCCTTTCAGGTCCCTCTCAAGTTGCTCTGGGGATAGTGGTGTCAGTGTTAATGATAACTGTGTAAGATAAGGGAAGCTTGTGGTTTCACAATGGGATTTGTGGCCTTCTGTCCTCAAGAAGGCAAATACAAAACTTAGACCCCTTAGAACAAAAATCTTCCCCAAACCACTGTCCAGGCTGCTCCTGTCCCTGCTGCTGGATGCCCCTTTTTCTGCCATGTTTATCACCCCCAGGTGAGGGGAAGGATGGAAACCCTGCCTTTTCTCTGAAGGTACTGAGATTTGCAAATTAGGAACATTTTTAGTCTTATGGAAAGCATGAGACAAATCCAGAGCACGTACCATTTCCTAAGGGGTCTTCCTGGGGTTGTGAGCAGAACTAGAAGCCAGAAAGTTTCCACTTTTATGGCTGCAAATCCAACATTTTCTATATGTCGCAAGTGTACAAAATTACTGGTGTTTTAAGGTGTTGTCATCTTCATTAAGTACTAAGTTATGTTGCAGTTACAGTATAATTATACTGTGGTTAGGATTCAGATATTTTTTAATACACCTGTAGCCACTAATTCATAATGTTCAAGTATCAACTGGATGGAAGCAATTACACCAGGTTAGTGATGTACTTGAACTGTAAAAATGCATGTGGTAAGTGAAATCCAACGGATTGTAACATTCAGGCATGCAGCTATTTTACTTCTAAGAAAAAGGATTTATACTTACTTTGCAAATATATATATGACCAGAATAAAACTACATTATAGTTGCATTCCTTTATTTGTTTAAAAAAACCAAACCAAAACAAGCAAGTGATTTTTCTCTCCCTAAGACTTTGGCTCTGGGAAGTAGGAGAGCTGTGCCATTAGAGGTGTGGTTAGTTTTGAAGAAATGTGATTAAAAATTGTAGTACATCACCATAGCAAATCAGTTATTCTTTAAATAAATTAGATGTTTGTGATGGTGCAGTTTGCAGCTTATCAAAATGCTTGTAACCTGTGTAATTTACTCCTTATTTTGATGAGTAATGCAAACATTCAGCATCTGCATTGGTAAAAATTTGGAATACGCCTATGTATGAGAGGCACATAATATGATTTAATGAGGCTACCACAACTGTCTCTTGAATACTTTTTTCATTTTAATTAATGGGGAAGTCTGTGTTTTGCTTGTAAGGAAGATGTTTAATTTGTCACACCATTGCTAAGTAGACCACTGAAATAATTCTTTCCCTTGCATGCTGGTTTTAGCCCTGCCGACTCCTTTAGCGCATTTCAAGGCTTGGCACTGCTCAGCTACCAACAGGCGTGATTTATACCTACACCTGGCTTTTCAGCCCGAGGGTGCTGAGGGGGGATGTGTGGGATGCATCGTGCACGTAGTTGCAGAGCTAAAGAGCTGTAGATGGGAGTAAAATACTCCAGGGATTTTTGAGTCTTTGTGCACGCACAGACACATCTCGATGCCCATATGCACAGTTGGTAGAGGAGCGATCAGAAAGTTTTCCCCAGCCCTTGTTTTGTGATGAAGCTTGGTGCTGAGGGCCAGTTAAGCACAATCAGGACAGGCATGGCACGTGTGCAGGGGCGTGGATCACACCTCCACCCGTGCCAGGTGAGCTGGGCACTGTTGGAGCTCCACAAGGATCTGTCTCGTGGGTTCCTGTGGAGGTGGTGCCTGTACCCCCACGGAGAGCCTGCACACCAGCTGGAAAACTCCTACACCTCAAGGGCGCTTTCCTTAACTGATAAGCAGTTTCCTCAGAGGAGCTGATGAATTTGATGGGTGTGCTGAAAGTCACTTTTCTCTCTCACAGAAAGCTGGAGCCTTTAGATAGAATGCTCGAGGCAAAATGTCACCCCCAAGTGCATTATAGGCAGATAAAACAGTGCTCTGTCTTGCCCATATACTTCATATTTGGCTTTATGTATTTTATCTCAACCTATTTAATAATTCAAATATGAATAACAATTGGAATTTAAAAAAATATTCCCGTTAAACCAGATTCATCGCCTGATTTTATTGAGTTTTGTAACTTCATTGCTAAATTTAAGGATTGGGGTTGATCTGAATCGGCATAAATGTGATTAATGAAGAAATAATTTAAGTTGATTAAAAAGGGCTTAAAATAATGTGATTAGTCGATTGAGATTTGTGTGGCTTATTGGATTACACATTTTATTCCTGGAGGATTGTTGCAAGATTCAAAATGAAATTAAATTGGTCATCCTATTTTGGGTCTCCAGTGCCTGGTAATCTCCAGTGCCATGGTACCAGAACAAGAAGGCACAGTCACGTTCAAGGGCATTCTTTGGAAAAATACAGAGCTGAATTCTTGAGCTAATACCTAAATAATCAGGCCAAAAGATACCACCAAAACCTGGTCTGCTCCCCATTATATAGGGCTTAAATGAAATCACGTTTGATCTCATGGGATGTCCTTTTGGAAGGAATCAGGTGCTGGTGAATGCTTTTTTAGTGATGGAGACTCCTCTGCCATCCTTGAGTCCATTGTCGGTTTTGTGCCTTTTTTATTTATTTTTTTTTTTTAATTTTAGCTTTATTTAGAATGTATTGATTTCCAGGTATTAGAAGGATGTATCAGCTGACAGTTCTGATCCTTATATAATCATCTGAATAATTGAGTTGGACTCAATGATCCTTGTGGGTCACGTCCAACTCAGAATATCCTGTTATCTAAAATCTGTGACAAGATCAGTCTATATTTTGAGTTTCTACAGGATCCATAAGAAGGTGTAATTTGAAAGACTTCTTAAAATACATTGATTCACTATTTAATTAAGCTACTCAAATAAACCATTACATTCTCAATAGAAGTGCCTAAATATGCCTTTATTAGTGCATGAGAAGTGTCCTTTAAAGTTATTCCTTATATTAGCGCACATTTCTATTACTCATAATTTAATAATTCATTTTTATTAAAACAGACAATGTATGTATTGAACTAAAAGAATCTGTAATCTCTTACTTGAATGTGCTTTACAAAATCTTCCTGATTCTTGTGGCTCTTGTGAGCTTTCCAATTTTCAAGGTAATTTATAAACTGAGAGCATCAAATGGTGGACCAATACAAAGATATTAGAACTTTTCTATCCTGACTAGATATTATGCTTATACAACCAAGTATACTATTTTGTATGTGACCTTTGTTACTTTCTGTGCTGATCATCTGTGATGATGTTGGGTTTTTTTCCCCAAATTATTGTCTCCTACATCAGAGTTGTGCAAGTAAGGCCTGCCCCTTGTGTTTCTAGATTTATGACCTTGTATTCTGCTCCTTATTGGAACATACTTATTTTTTATCTATTGCTTGTCAAGCAGTCTTTTGACTTTTTATCGTTGTCTCATATTCTTTGTTATTCATCACTGTTCAAACTTGGCTTTGTATTATCTCCAGGCTCCATGCATATTGATTTCATGCTTTTTTCCAGGTTACTCTAAAAATGCTAAATAGCACTGGGCTAAGAATGGGTCCCTGCAGAATCCCAGTTGAAGCATATCTGCATGATAAGTGTTTCACATTTACTGTTGCATTTGAGAGTTGTCATTTATCTTGTGTTTGATCCACTTAATGTCTTCTGAGTTTATTTTTATTGTTATATCTTCTTAATCAAAATGTCATTCAGTACCAAGTCAAATGCATTGCAGAAACCATAATATATTACAGAGTCTAAGCATATTGCAATGACTTTATTATGTGTATCAACCAAACTTTTAATATCATAAAGTCAGAAGTATCAGGTTAGTCTAACAAACTCTGTCAGAGTAATGGTGGAAATAGTTGATGCTAATAATTGTTTTAAATTCTTTATCAGATCTTGTTTCAGCTTTTCCCTTGTTTTGACAGCGAAAAATACCAACTCACAGATATGCTGCCAATCCAGCATTTAGAGGTGTAATGAGGGGGAGTACCAGTGGGGGCATGTGTTTTCTTAGCCAGAAACTCATTTGCCTTTTCCTCCTGAGTTACTACTGGAGTTCTCTTATCCTCTTAATTTTTGCCTCAGATGCAATCAAAGGAGATTCTGTAAAAGAATGAGGGTTTGTGCAGTGGAGCTCTTCTGGGAATGCTGCAGCCAAGAAATCCTTGTTCAAGGGCTTGCTGCTACTGCTTCTGCTTGAAGACAGAGAGTGTCCTGTCTTTCTCAGGTTTATAGTCCCTTAGAGCAAGGGGATAAACTGAATACATGTCCAAGGTGCCTTTGCAGACTTACAAGCATTAGAGCCTATGAGCAACCCAAGTACTTGGAAATAATAGAGGGTTTGGGAGTGGCAGTGGTTGGAGATCTTCCATCCAGTGGGCTGTGTCAGTCCCTTACAAACTAAAAGCCTTCTCACAACTGGAAGTAGATCTGACACTTGGGGTGTCATAAGTGAAGGAATTTTTCTCTACAGGGACAGCAATCCATGAAAAATCTTCTGCATCAGGTGGGGTTTTCCATATGGTTATATGAAGACCTCTTGCATATGTATTGAAATGTCATGCATACATTTCTCAGTGTAGATGTTGCTTAATATGTCAAAGGATAGGTACTCACACCTATATTTAAGGACAGTCCTTGTTGAAATCAGTTGGATTTAACTTCGGTAGTGATGATGGAAGGAGCTGTGAAGTGGTAGCCTCATTATGGGTACTCATGTTCTTGTACTCTTGGAAGCTTTGGCCTCATGGCCCCAATTATAAAAAAAAAGGAAAAGTAGTAACTTTAGTGTTGTATCATGCCAGAAAATAAACCCTTCTTGCACTGTGTGCTTTTCATTTCCAAAAAGCATTTCCAGATGGAGTTTTTATGTGCTGTTTGTTTTTATTTCTGCTCTAATTTATCATTTAAACAGCAAAGGTAAGTTTTCATCAAGGTAAAAGTGAATAAATTTGGTAATGCTAATGATTTAAAAAAGAAGAGAGAAAAAGCAAATACACAACAAGGCATTCTTTGAACAGCAAATTGTTTTGGTTCAGGTGTCCTTAAAGATCTGCTCCAGACATTCTTCTGTCTCTCTCTCCACCCTTGCACTCCAGTACTCAAAAGTGATTTTTAGCAATGGAGCAAAAGAGGAAAGGAGACAGGCCATCTTGCCTCCTGTTGAACTTCTCCAGGGGGGACCGTTCAGCATCCCAGAATAGTTAAACAATTTGTCTTCTTTCAGTTTTCCTGCCCTCAGAGTACCCATTTTTCAGGGTGGCTCTTTTGATGAGAAGCTGGCTGTAAAGTTATGATTATAGGTCTTGGTGACAGTCCACAACCCATATCTGAACTCTGGGTAGTCCTGGGGAGTTGAGGAAAGCCCACTGTAAATGCAGATGTTACAGTTCCCCAAGACACTTTTCTGTCCCCTGTATCTGAGTTCCCTTGGTCGTTGCTGTCCCATGAACGATGATGGTGCTCAGGCTCCTGTGCAGAGCTTGTATTCAAGTAAACTGCTGGTTAGTGACAACTAGCTGGATTTGCAGATGTGCTGCCATGACTATTTTGGTATTTGGAAAATTGTTGGACACTGTGTTCTGAAGCTATTTCTCATGTATCAGTCCATGTTGTATTTTTGGTCTGCCTTAAATTTTCTGTTTATTCCATTGCGTGTGTACCTCAGCTGTTGAGAGCACATATGTTAAATTTTGGACCCAGTCTTTATTCCACATGTGCACAAATCCCTGAATGAGTAGGAGTTTTTCCTTGAAGAGACTACCGAGGTTGATCCCACAGCATTAACATCTGCTCTTGCAATCTGTTGAGCTGTGTGGTTAGCCCAGGTGTGACTGGCAGCATCCCTGTGGCTGCTGCACCAGGGATTAAGTGGTTTGATTGTTCAGCCCTTGTGCAAAGGTAGCTGCTTTGTGCCACGAGTTCTCAGCCTGGATGAATTTTGAGTAGGCAACCTTTTCTTTCTTGTCCTGTGAGTTGTCACAGTGGGGATCTGACACTTAGATCCTACAGGCCTTGCCAAGAAAGATTAGAGGGAATTTAGCTCATTAAGTTGTGATAGCAGAGACTGGGAGGAGAATTGACAAAATCTGCCAAACTGGCGGTCCTGGGATGTTCTCTGAGGATGGCCAAAGCATGGTTGAGACTGACAGAAGAAAGCTTAGTGTGCTAATAGTGAATACTGGTTTCCAGTGATCATTTGCTACCTCTAATAATCACGTACTGGCACTGTGGGTTTGACTTTTGAGTTGCATCTCTGATCAAATGGACTAAGCTTTACACGTGTATAAGATCCAGTTGCAGCTCTGCCCCAAGGTTTGACTTTCTGTGTTCTCTTGGATGGTTTATATAGACCTTCCCTTTTCTGGCATACTTTGTTTTAGAAAAATTATACTGTCATCTGTCAACCTGCTACACAGTGCTTTGAGTGCCATTAGTGACTCACTGACTTCTTTATTTACTGTTTAAAGGTACATTTTCCAACCGCAAGTACTGTAAAGCTTTAAGATTTTCAGGGACTTGAATTTTTTCCGTGTTTAACTGAAAAATCTAGAAACGTCTCCAAAAAAATTATCCTGTAGAGCTAATTAGTTTCTCTTGGGGAAAAAAAAAAATAATCAGGTAATCGGTTGTCCAGTCAGCTGGATCATCTGGAGTTTCCAGAGCAGATAGCTTTTAGGATGCACTGTTTATCACAATCTATTTGTGAGGACAGACTAAGTTGTCTGTTGTTGATTTCTTAGTGCTAGGTTCATGGGAAATGTCAAAGATCAGAACAAAGCTTCTGCTTTAGCAACGGTGATACTCACTGGTGAAAATGTGAAATATTTTTGGGGAAATGGCCCTTGATCACACTTAACAAGTTTATCTCTCAGCATCATTACTGAATTTCATATCCTTTCAGAGAAGCCCTGCAGCTCTTTGAGGGTTTTTGGTGTCTTTGGATAGGTGATGATTTTTACCTTTCTTGCCCTCCTTAGCAGAATCCTGGAACACCATCTGTGCCTTAGGCACCCTTCAGGTAACTTAATTTCAGACAAAATTCATGAGCTTGACCTTTGTGTGCTATCCAGCTCTTATTACTGCCCCATTTCCTAACTTCAGATCAGCAATTTATGTCCTATAGTTTTGACAAAGAGGGTGGGATGAGGTGGAGAGCGTGTTTATTAATATTTTTTTTTAATATCACTTATTTATTTCTGCTAGCTCTTTGATTTAAACAGCAGAAGTCTGAGCAGTCAAAGGTCAGGGTGGATGGGGTGGAGTTTTCCCACAACTGCTGATGGCTTACTGATCCCACTGTTTACACATCCAGTCCCTCTGAGGAGGATGATGTGTTCAAGAGGAGAGCTTCTCCTATTTTGGGAGTGTGCTTAGGCTGGAGCTCCGAATCCCTCCTTTAGAAACATTTAGAAAATGTTAGGATGCAGCTAGGCCAGCACAGGGATATGTCTCCTTGATCATAACTGTTTGTCAGAGCAGCTGTGCATATGCTGAAATATAAGTGCATGTTGATGTGGTCTTGTGGTTGAGGTCTTCAGATATTTCACATAAGGGACATTATGCAGGCTCAGGAGCAGGAAGGAGATGGAGTCATCCTATCAAATCACCTTGTAGGGGACAACCAAAGAACTGAAGGAAACCACAGTCTGAGTCACTTTGAAGGAAGTGTCTTGCCTTGGAAACACAAGGTTTCCCACATAAGCGGGGATTTTCTTTTTGTACTTGCACTTTGCCATGCAGACTGGTTGTGTTTGTTTGCAGCAACAGTGTTCTGTACAGACCTAGGTTATCTCTGGTACGAAAGGTCTTACCATGGAAAATCTGCAAGTTAAATCTACATCTAGGAGTTAAATCTACATCAGTTTTCACACTGATGTAGATTTCTTTTTTTGGCAAACATCATCCTTTTCACCTTTTCACAATATATCCAGTTCCATCAGTACAAGTGACTGAGGGTAAAGGGCAGTCCTAGATCAATTACTGTGTGGCAAAATCAATTTTGATGGACTTAGCATCTTGGAGAAAGACTTTTCACCTCCAAGATTCAGGGGTACATCTCATTGTGCTTTCTGATTGCTTTGGTTAATGAAGGGGAACACTCCTGTCTGGGTGAACTCTGAGGAGAATTTTTTTGGTAATTTGCAGAGTGAGTATTTTTGGCAGGTAGCACAAGAGAGTGGGTTTCCTATTTATTTACTTAATATGTTGGCAGCTTTTGGTTTGCCAGGTGACTGTACTTGTTCCTGTTCTCAGTATCCAGGGAAAGGTAAAAGGAAGCAGCAGTTTAGCCACTGGAGACACTGCAGCACAGTATTCTCAGCTGAGTGTCTTGCCTTAGAAGAGCATTGTGTTGAAATTGGATTAAGGTAGAGACTTAAGGAGAACAACAGCTACACTAAAATTAGAAACCAAAGTCTGGAGTCTCAGTTGAACCAAGCTCAGCATAGGATCAGTGGGGAGACACAGGGCATCTAAATCATCTTCTCCAGGCACTGATGTGAGTGGGGCTCAGTGGTGGGAGGACACCTGTTGAAGGAAACACTCCTCTGCTCCCCAGGGTGATCCCCTGGACCTGGAGCTGTGTGGCCTGGCTAAAGTATGGTGTCAGGATCTGGAGATGCTTGTTCAAGCATTGTGAATATGGTAGCACAAAGGCGAGTGCCTGGGTTGTCAGGCTGAGAAGGCAGCCAGCACTTGAGCTTACAGAAACACCTTTTGAGTTTCTTGTGAGGCTGGAATAATTAACTTCTTGATAATTGTGAATGAAAACTGTGACATTACATCTAAATTAACAGCTCTCAGTTTGAAAGACTGAGCATCTCTCCAGATGCTCCTGGTCTGTGGAGACCAAGAGGGAAGTATCTGATGCAGTAATAAGCTCAGTTAGCAATTGCAGTTTTGCAGGGATTTTGTGTATTTTACAGTAGGTATTGGTTAAGATAATCCCATCAGTGTCAATAATACTTAAATCTTGGTAATTTTAGGCAGTTAGTCTGTGGCTTAGGCTTGAGTTCTATTCATTTGATTGAAAGATATGCAGGAGTCCTGCTCTGAGAGAAAGAACTGCTAATGTACAATTCTGATGTTCCTTACATACCGCTAAGTACAAAACCAGAAGTATCCGTCAAAAACAAAAGCAGGGAAAGAGGGCACAGAGGATAACCTAGTTCCCTCCAAAATCCCTGAGAGGTTAAGATTGAATGTTAAATGGCAACTTTTGTTCTTTCTCCATGAGACCGATTAGTTTTTCACCCACCTTAATAGCTGCTTAATTCCCTGACTTGCTTTGATCAAAAGGCACAGGTATCTTGGAACTAAAAATAAATGGCTTCTATTTTCTTCAGAAAAATTACAGTTACATAACAATTTGTGCCTCCCTAGTTAAGACAAAATATCAGACCTGTAACTAAATCAGGCTGGTCTGATGAGATTTCCAGGTCTGGCCCTGAGGAACCTCTGTCAAGGAATGAATCACTTCAGATTCCAAGGCCATTAATAGATGTTCTTATATGAGAAAAATAATTCAAATTAATCATCAGTCTTAAATCTAAATATTGCTCTTGTAAACACAAGGAAATAAAAAAGAACAGGCTCTTCTAGAACCTGTGATGTAGTTGGCTGTATTTGTTTGTATTCATTAGCATCTATTGCCTGAAGATTTTCATGGCCAAAGCCATGTATTAAAACACAGTATGTTAATGCGGAAACAGAATATTTTAGCAGAAAACTGTAATTTAAAGAGTAGCTGACCTAAGGCACTCACTTCATTGACTTTCTTCTTTCTCAAGACCCATTCTCATAAGTACTAAATAATTATTCTTGTCCATAGAAGTCTCTATTAGTTTAATGAGAAATCTTTAGCATGAGAAGTTTAGAGGTTTTTATTTTGTTCCCAGAAGATCACATACCTTTAAATCCAGTTCTGGGCGGGGCTGGGATATTATTGAATGAAGTGAGTGAATGACAATAGCAGCTTTGTAGAAACATTCACACTTACTGATTTGCTGAAAGTACGGAGACCGACATGCAACAAGGAGTGGAGATGTTCTTGTGAGCATCAAGACTGATGCCTTTGGTGTCTTGGAGCAGTACACAGGGTCCTGCTTGGCATAGACGGCACAGACCATCAGAAGACAGAGATGGGTGGATGGAGGGCACTACTAGAGCAGGAGTTGTAGTTAGGATTTGCAGAAGAGTATGACTTGAAGAAGGTTGAATGACACAGCAGATTAATTGGAGCTGAGGGAAACCAGGTCCTAGAGTAGGGAAGGGTAGTCCAGGCTTCAAAGGGTTTGGGAGTCAGGGGTTTTGGTGTCTCAAAGCAGGTCCTTGGGGGCTGTTGGGAGGCTGGTCCCTGGTGCGCATGTCATGGCTGGGCCTGAGAAAGCAGGGTGGAGGGCTGTGTGCCTATACCCAGCATCAGCATTTCCTTGCCTTGGGACTCCTTTTCTACTCAAAACTCAGGCAGCTGAAGTCCCTTCAACAGCAGAAGGCAGAGAACTGGGGAAGTATTGGTGTTGGCTAGGGAAATAGGAGGGAAAGCAATTTTAACAAGTCTTTCACAATTAATTACAACCTTGAATGATGTTTTAAAAATATTTTTGGTAGCTGTTGGATAGTTTATATACTAATGGAGTAGAGTAGATGGAAATCATGCAGAGAAAAAAATATTTACAATTTGTATTTATTGAGAAATGTTTTGAATTGATAATATGTGGGGAAAGATATAAATTTAGTTGCTGCACTAAAATTGCAGGCAGCTGGGTTTACATCCAGCAGCAAGTAGACAGCTGATACTGAATAGACAGTCAGATGTCTGGTTGAGTATTTTCTCAAGAGGAGTTAGAGTATATCTCTTCTCTGGTTGTTCCTTTTCCTACAATGCTTTGTGGTTCAAAACTAATGGGGAGACAAGAGAATATGAAGCACTTGGGGCTGAGCAAAGAGGTGTGTAGGGCTTCCAAGTGAGCATGCAATTGAGCATGCAGCAAAGATGGGCTTCTCAGCCTTGTGAGAACTTCCTTTGCCAAAGAACACTCAAATATACTGGTAAGAAGGCCCAGACTCTCCTGGTTGTGTATCTCAGGGGTCTGACTCATAAATGTTATTTGGCTTCAGTTTAGTTTTGCTTGAGGTGTCCAAGGTTGCTGAGAAGAGGCAGAATTGAGGCAGGACACTCATCTGCTGAGCACCAGCTGTCACATGTGTCCCACTGGCATGCTGACTCATCCGAGGCTCCCAACACTACTTCAGAGAACAACTTCTCTTTCTCCCACATAGTCTGAGACTCCTTCCTCATGCCTTTTTATCCCAAAGTTCTTCCTTTATTTATGATACCTCTCAAATCCCAGTGGGATCCTCCAAATTCTGGTTATGCAGACCTTAGCCAGGTGCTGGAGCTTCCCATCAAACCCCTCTTTTCATATATATCTGCTTTGAGAATGTACATGGCACAACTGGATACTGTCTCCACTTGCTGGGATCTCAAAGGCAGTTTAAGAGCTGCAAATATCACTCGTGAAAACTTGCTGTCTCAAATGCTGCAGTCAGTCAAGTTGCTCTATAACTCAGAGTATTTTATAGCTCAGCATAAATTCAGGGAACTGAATTGTGGGAAGGGATAATATTTTATGTTTTAAGGTTTAGAAGAACATTAATTATCTTTACATAAATGTATCGTTTCTATTATTTGTGGACTCATGGAATGACCAGAGAAAAACTAATTTTTTTATATATGTAATTTTTCCACAGGATCCTTCAAACCAAAAATGTGGAAGAAAGAAAACAGTGTCCTTCAGCAGCATGCCATCAGAGAAGAAAATAAGCAGTGCCAGTGACTGTATCAGCTTTATGCAGGCTGGGTGTGAACTGAAGAAAGTTCGTCCAAATTCCCGGATTTATAACCGGTTTTTTACGCTGGATCCTGACCTGCAGGCTCTTCGCTGGGAGCCTTCCAAGAAGGATCTCGACAAAGCCAAGCTTGATATTTCTGCTATTAAAGAAATCAGACTAGGGAAGAACACAGAAACATTCAGGAACAATGGACTTGCAGATCAGATTTCTGAGGACTGTGCACTGTCAGTAATTCATGGTGAGAACTATGAGTCGCTTGACTTGGTTGCCAATTCAGCTGATGTGGCCAATATTTGGGTATCAGGATTAAGGTACTTGGTTTCTCGTAGCAAACAACCCCTGGATTTGATGGAAAGTAGTCATGATACCCCACGGTTTGCCTGGCTAAAAACTGTATTTGATGCAGCAGATGTTGATGGCAATGGCATAATGTTAGAAGATACCTCTGTGGAGCTCATAAAGAAGCTTAACCCCACCTTAAAGGAATCAAAGATTAGATTAAAATTTAAGGAAATCCAGAAGAGCAAAGAGAAGCTGACAACACGAGTAACAAAAGAGGAATTTTGTGAAGCATTCAGTGAACTTTGCACAAGACCTGAAGTCTATTTCTTACTCGTGCAGATATCCAAAAACAAAGAGTACCTGGATGCCAATGACCTCATGCTGTTCTTAGAGGCTGAGCAGGGGGTGACCCACATAACAGAAGAAATGTGTCTAGATATTATACGCAGGTATGAGCTTTCTGAAGAAGGGCGGTTGAAAGGTTTTCTTGCAATTGATGGATTTACTCAGTACTTGTTGTCCCCAGAATGTGATATTTTTGACCCAGAGCACAAAAAAATTGTCCAAGACATGACACAGCCTTTGTCACATTACTACATCAATGCATCCCACAATACATATCTAATAGAAGACCAGCTCAGAGGGCCAGCTGATATCAATGGTTATGTCAGAGCTTTAAAGATGAGCTGTCGGAGTATTGAACTAGACGTCTGTGACGGCCCAGATAATGAACCCATTATTTGTAACCGCAACAACATGACATCTCCACTTGCCTTTCGAAATGTTATTGAGGTAATAAACAAATTGGCCTTCTTTGCTTCAGAATACCCTCTTATTCTCTGCTTGGGGAACCACTGCTCTCTACCGCAGCAGAGGGTAGTGGTACAACACATGAAAAGAATCTTTGGAAACAAACTGTACACAGAGGCACCTTTATCCTCAGAAGTCTACCTCCCATCACCTGAGAAACTGAAAATGAAGATCATTGTGAAGGGGAAGAAACTGCCCTGTGATCAGGATATATTGGAAGGAGAAGTCACGGATGAAGATGAAGAGGCTGAAATATCCCGAAGACTGTCAGAGGACTTCACAAGGGAACCAAAGCTGATCTGGCTCTGCAGGGAATTGTCTGACTTGGTGTCCCTATGCAAATCTGTCCAATACAAGGACTTTGAGACATCCATGAAATCTCAAAATTATTGGGAAATGTGCTCCTTCAGCGAGGCAGAAGCCAGTCGGATTGCAAATGAATACCCTGAAGATTTTGTCAACTACAACAAAAAGTTTCTGTCCAGGGTGTACCCGAGTGCTATGAGGATAGACTCCAGTAACTTAAATCCTCAAGACTTTTGGAACTGTGGTTGCCAGATAGTGGCAATGAACTATCAGACCCCAGGGCCCATGATGGACCTACACACTGGTTGGTTTCTACAGAACGGGGGATGTGGGTACGTTCTCAGGCCTTCAGTGATGCGTGATGAAGTGTCTTACTTCAGTGCAAATACCAAGGGTATTGTGCCAGGGGTCTCTCCCCAGGTCCTGCATGTCAAAATAATCAGTGGTCAGAATTTTCCAAAGCCCAAGGGTGCATGTGCAAAAGGGGATGTCATAGACCCCTATGTCTGCATAGAAATACATGGGATTCCTGCAGACTGCACTGAGCAAAGAACTAAAACTGTTCAGCAAAACAGTGATAACCCCATTTTTGATGAAAGCTTTGAGTTCCAGATCAATCTACCAGAGCTGGCCATGATCCGCTTTGTTGTTTTGGATGATGACTACATTGGGGATGAGTTCATAGGACAGTACACCATCCCTCTGGAGTGCTTGCAGCCCGGATACAGGCACATACCACTGCGGTCTTTTGTTGGTGATATCATGGAGCACGTTACCCTCTTTGTTCACATTGCCATAACCAACCGAAGCGGAGGTGGGAAGGCGCAGAAGCGCAGCCTCTCGGCACGGATAGGGAAGAAAGCAAGGGAGTACACCATGCTGAGGAACACTGGTCTCAAGACTATTGATGACATCTTTAAGCTGGCAGTGCACCCACTGCGAGAGGCTACTGACATGAGAGAAAATATGCAGGTATGACACTTCCATTGGGTGACGTGGGGTGTCCTGAATGTGGAAGCGAAGGTCATGGTGTGAACTGCTGGGAGGAACTTGCTGAAGCTGGTGAAGCTTCAGACCCTCAGCTGTTGTCAACCTTGAAGTGTACATTGGAAAGCTGATAGAGGTGTTAACTAACAGGCAAATGTAGAATTAGGCAGAAACATTTTAAAGATCAGTATGTGTTCTCCAAGCATAGGCTTTACTCGTTTTTTATCTGAGAAAGCAGAACTGAGGGTGCATTTGTGTCCCCTCAGCTCAGGTCTCAAGTGGTTCATTTCCTTGTTGGTTCTAGAAAATGTCAGCAAGCTTTTGTTTTGCTAGCTGTGTGAGGGTTATGCTCTTAGTTTTCTTTGGGTGAGTATAAGAAACAGTCAGTGGATGTGTCATTAAAGTCTTGTCTACACCAAAGAAACCCACTGTGCAAAGAGCAGCATGTTCTCCTGAGTGTGCGTTGCCACTGTTTGCCCAAGGGCTGCAGATGTTCAACGTAGGCTTTGAATGCCACTCGAATTACAATTTCCTCCCTGCTAAATAACTGTGCTGTCTTGGCTGGCTGAGCGCCGGCACAGACACCAGTGCCATGTCTTGGCTCGGGAGGTCTCCCGGCGCTCTCTGCACCTGCCCATGGTGCTCCCTGCAGCAGAGCCTGCTGTGGCTGGCAGCATCAGGGCCCAGATGCACAGCCCTGTCACAGCTGCTGGGTTAGACCTTCATGGCTGGCAGGAGCTGAAGTGGCACTGAGGCCAGACAGGAACGAGAGTGCCCAGTGCTCTCTTCTGTGGTGGAGGTGACTCTGTGGGTTAAATAAGGGGCAGCTCAATTCAGAGCTTCAGGCACTGCCTAGAAACAAAACTGAGTAGCATTAAACAGTGTAAGTTTTCCTTAAAAAATAGCTGAAATCAGATGTAACTATCTCCTTGGTAAAGATACAGAAACAATTCTTTTTTTCTTTCTTGAAAACAGGAGAAAAACGCATAGCACTTCATTGACCCCACTTTTCTGGATGGAGTCTAAAGCAAATGAAATGTTGACAGCTGGAAAAGTTTAAAAAATGACATAAGTTTTAAATCACTCTCAAAGGAATAGTCTCAGCATATTTTTAAGAATGGGAAACTCTTCCCAGCCCTTCCTTTCCTTCAGAGCTTGAAAGAAACTAGTTTGAACTGCTGACTCCACCTTCTGTCTAGGTCAGGCACTATATGTGAACTACATAAATGAAAAAACTCTGACTGAGAAACAACATTAATGTGCCTTCCAAGCAAAACTTCAGTAGAAGATGTTCTGGGGAATGCTGTGTAAAGACACAGTTTTAGATTTAACTGCATGCTAATGTATTTGATCAATGAGAAAAGCATTGTCTGATGACTTTTTTTTTCAGCAAGATGTGGGAGGAACATTTGCAAGGTATGGGTTGTTATAATACTGTTGCTTGGGTTTTGTGCATCTTGGTCACTCCTAATATGACTCAGGAAGCTAAATGAGGGGTGCATGTCAGTTGTACATCCTCTGACTTGATAATAAATAACTCCTGGCATGTTAGTTTGGTTTGACCTGTATATCCAGTATTGATTTTTTTTTACATGTGACCTATGAAGGGGAAATAGTGTGTTTCATTATGATGTGGTGATGCAAGGCTGAAAACAAAGTGGGTTTTTCCTCCTTGCCTTTCCCATGGGAAACATGAGGTCTGTCAAACTTATTCTTGCTGGAGGATAATGATGGGAGAACATGCAATTTCAGCATCAAAATCAATTGGAGTCAAAGTAGTTGAGAAGAGAAACAGCATTTTAGGCTGAAGGTTTAATATGCTCGGGACCAGATCTTGTCCCTCTTAGGGCTGGATTTGCAATGCAAAGTAGCTGAAGAGCTGGAAGTTGGGATGCCTGGGTCTGGAGGAAAGCTGGAGCTGGCAGGACACTTGGGAACAGAGAATGGGGCTGGCAGGGAATTCCTGTGTGGGATGGCATCCTGTGGTTCATGGGGGGCCCAGGGGCAGCAGGATAGCCGTGCCCCGCGTCAGAGAGGACAAGGTACTGGCAGGCAGCAGGGTCTGAGTGGCAAGCAGAACAGGTGCTGAAGTGTTTCTTTTCCTTGCCCCAGAACGCCATGGTGTCCGTGAAGGAGCTGTGTGGGCTGCCGCCCATCGCGAGCCTGAAGCAGTGCATCCTGACCCTGTCCTCCCGCCTCGTGGGCAGCGACAACGTGCCCTCAGTCACCCTCTGCATGAAGGACACCTTTCCTTACCTGGAGCCTCTGGGGACCGTGCCCGACGTGCAGAAAAAGGTCCTGGCAGCGTATGACCTGGTAGGCACTTCACCACTGCTACCTTGTGTTTCCCTCTCTGTTGTGGGTGCAGCGGGCTGTGCTCGCTGGCTTCACACACCCAGATGTTTCAGTGAAACAAACAAGGTTCTTCAAGTGACTTGGGCTATGCAAAGTTGTCCTTTAATCACTATAGTGCCACACTGGGCTTTTTGTTGCTGTTTCCTTGTGGCTAGCACAGGTTGGCACTTGAAGAGGACTTTGTTTACAAAACCAGCAGCAATTCAGCTTGTACTGGTGATTGTTAGTCCTTGTCCTTGAGAAGCCCCAAGATTTGTTGCACTGCCCTTTGCTTGCCTCCCCGCAGCAGAGCACAAGGCCATTTGACAGGGAGCTGCAGCAATGGGAGTCCCCAGGCAAAGCCGAGCTTTCAGCAGCACTGTCAGGTATTGCCCATGTCCCCATCAGACCAAGTCAGTGCTGCTCTTGGGAAGGGCATGGCAAAGTTGGAAGGGAGGTTTAGAAATGCCTGTTCTTTTGGCATGGGGTAGGAGAGGTCTGTATGACACAGGAATACATATACTGGTGTAGAGATGCAAACTGGAATCATTCCAGATGAATGCTGCTGCTCGTTGTATGACATATGTCACTTCTGTGGGTGACTGAGCAACAGCTGTGCGTGACTTCCAGCAGCAGAAGTTGCTGTCACATGGTGCTTTTCAGGCCATGAGACTGCCCCATCACTCCCTATCCTTTGTAGATGGCCTGCACAACCTATAGCAAGCTGCATAGTTTTGCAAACCGTGACCTAAATAGTGGACTGTGGCAGCCAGACTAAATCACAACGCTTGTTCAGTGCACAGCAGCTATTTCTGCAGCTTGTTCATGAGGAATAAAATGGTGAATAACATTGGGGGTATCAAATTGCTTCCAGAGAACCTGAAGTGTTGCAAAGAATGATCACAGCTTTGGCCAGCTATTCAGTGTGCCAAAATGCTCGCCTCCTTTCTGGCTCATTTTTTGCCATTATAACACACTTTTCAAGGGAAAATCAGCTTGTGGTGAGGAGGGAGACACTGATGTTGATTAAAACAGAAATACTAAAAGTACTCTGAAATAACCCTTGGGTTCCTTCCAGAGTAGTTTATATTACTTGAAAGTGATTAAGTTATGGTAATAAAATACCAGCTGTAACAATACCAGAATGAGGATTTGCAAATCCAGTTGATTGCCTCGTTTTAGATTGAACTTTTTTGGGGTAGATTTGCTACATGGTGTGATGTCTTTCTGAAAGAGCAAATACCACATAAGTAAGAAATTTTCCTGTCTTTAGAGGCTTGCTTAATGGAGTTTTACCAAAATGAATGTGTCATCTCTTATCTTTGTAATTATATACTAAAGAGTACACATGGGACATTTCAAGGCCTCCTTGTGCTTTGGAAACAGTTTTTCAATTTAAATAGGTGAAAGGCCTCTTTTGGGTGTAGACAAAGACACTTGTATAACTGTTTTAAATAATGTTTGTTCTCACATGTATCTCTGATGGGGGAAGATATAACTTGAATGTCAACAGACCGTGCAAACACTTTAAAATCAGATGAAGGGGAGGGATTTCTGCCTTGCCTATGTAAGGATTGATTTAAGATATAATTCTGGTAATGACAACAGGATAGTTTATTTTTACCCACTTTGTCTGGCTGCAACTGCCTCTTACTTTGTTAAAACTATTAGCTTCAGAAAAAGCAAAAGTCAGATTTGATAAATGTTTTTGCTACATTTTGGATATTTGCCTCTTGACACAATGCCAGAAGCAGAATATTGAAATCTCTTTAGCCTTTTCTGTGTTTAAAGAAATGAACTTTCTCTATTAATCTTGATATTTGAAATCGAAGTGTGGGGAGGTGTTTGCGGTTTTAATGATGATAAGGGTCTCCTCCTTCCCATGTAATGAGTTGGTATAGTCCAGGGTGTATTTCTTTTTAAAATTTTTTTTGTACAAATGAGAGCACAAGGAGGTGTTGGTGGAAGGCAATGGAAAGTATTTTAGCTTATTTATTTTTATTCATGATATGCTACAGTTCAGCCTTTTATATTGTTGATAAATATGGCTTCAAGGAATTGGATCCACAAGTGCTTTCTACATGTCTTTAATTCCTCAGAAATGTCGTTTCACTTCAAAGCACTTTTTGAATGACTAGGCCTAAGAGGATTTTTAAATGCATAAAATAAAATCTGTTTATATTGGCCTGTCTCTTTTATGAACAGGCTGTGCTTCTTAATTTCTTGTACAGTAACATCGAAAAAAGTTAGACCCTCAATCTCATAGTGGGAAGCTGTGATTGTATGTGTGTCTCACTTGCAGGGCTCCACAGCACAGGGAGCTTGAGTGCTGGGCAAACCCTTCCTCACCACCTCTGAAAACAATACGTATGTCACATTCTTTAAGGGTCTGCTTTAAAAATAATTTCTGACATAAACAGCCCTAACATGTTAGAATCTTTTCTCCTTACAGAAAATTGCAAGCTGAAGATAACTTTTTCCTCTTTATTTCCTCGAAAAGTATAGACTCTGCCTGTGTGTTTAATGGGGCACAAACAGGGCTGCCGGTGGGGGAAAGTGGAGGTGCAAATGCTGTGAGATCTGCCACAATGATCTGGAAAACAATTAACTGTCTGTTCCCTCCTGCTCAGCCTTTGTCAGCAGGCAGGATAGACAAAGACTGGTTTGTGCAATTTGGTTGTTTTCTCCTGGGCAATTAATTTTACCATTGTGCTCTGCATTAAATATTTTCTTTTGAGAGAAGCCTTATTAGAATAAAATTTAATGTGCTTTGTTTAAGGGACTGGAATGATTTTTCAGGAGTCTGTTTCTCTCTTTTTATGGATGCCCTGCAGTGGTTTAGTGGAACTCTACTGTTGCCGTGTCTCACATAGGAAGAGGCTTCGTTGATGGTACTGGGTTGTATGGGAGTTTGTGGCAGAGGAGAGAATGGAATAGGATTTGCCAAAACCAAGAAAATAGGTGGACTGATGACAATACACAGAAAACATTTTTGAAAAATGTGTGAGTGACCAGAAATACAGTTTAGAATGATTTAGTTTGACATACAGCTTTAGTTGATACCATCCATAGAGTGTGATGACTGGACTCTGGTCATGCTGTCAGTGGTTCCCACACATACATCCTAGGACAACATACTGTGTCACCTACAGAGTTGTTCTTCAGAGCTTTCCTTTCCCATGAGGAAGAGCTCTCCCTCTCCCTCTCCACCCATGGTGTCGGTGGTCACTCGGGTGGGCAGCACATGCCATGTGCCTCACAACCTGTCAAATTAATGCTGCTCTTCAGTGATCACACCTACAAAAGGAGATGCTCCATGTGAAGAGAGGGGATGGGGCCCAGCTGGACCTGACAGATGGTTGAATTATTCATTGCAAAAAGTTATTTTGTGAAGTTAGGATTTTTTTGGTTGAGAATTGTTTGGAAACAGATTGTCATTTCTGCGTCTGTACGATATATTCATGTACAGGTGCAGGCATGCACAAATTCAGGGACACTGGTGCACTTTGCTTTTCAGTTATTGGTTCAGCATTATTTTTCCTCCAAGACCAAATGATTGAATCACTTGAAAATAAAAAGCAATAAACAAGCAATAAATGTCCTTGGTTTTACCCAGTCTCCCTGCTCACGTGCATACAGAAATTCTTTGTAGAAAATTAAAATAAGATGTTCAAGTATCTTTACACATTTTCAAATAATAACTAAGAAGATGTGAAGAAGGTTGAACAATGCTACTTACTATATAAATTCATGTTGACACTAATGTTTTTCTCTGTATTTAAGCCTCTTTACTGGAACCGATCTTGCTATGTTGGAGCAGACAGTTATGGAAGGACAGGGTGTCTATAGGCTGGGAGGAGGTGAGGAGTTAAGAATGTCTTGGTCACCATGGGGATGGTTTGG
This sequence comes from Scytalopus superciliaris, assembly GCA_013400415.1. Classification (NCBI taxonomy): domain Eukaryota; kingdom Metazoa; phylum Chordata; class Aves; order Passeriformes; family Rhinocryptidae; genus Scytalopus; species Scytalopus superciliaris. Next base: position 319,740 of record VXBX01002363.1, on the reverse strand, counting down.
GGATTTTTGAGAGGAGAGGAAATATCTGTGATGCTGCTGGGAGATGAGTTGATGTATTTAATGGCAGTGTTTTTGTTGACATGAGTATTGGTCCATGCATGCTAGCAGAAGTCTGTGAGGCGTGTGTGGAGAGGAACTGCTGCTCTTTGTCTGCTGTTCTTTTCATATTCAGTTTTTTTGGGTTTCTTTGTCTTGGTGCAGGCCTGAAAGCTCTTTATTCCCACAGAGAAAGTACTTTTTCCCAGTTTATGTAAATGCAAAATGACTAAATAGAATTTTTTGAACTTTTCTATTGAAATTCATACCTCAGCTGGGACAGAGTTATGCCTAAAGGAACATTTTTCACAGATCTCTAAGTAGCTGAAGACAAGGGATATTGCAGAGCAGAGCACCCACTGTCAGGGAAGTGTCATAAGGCACTGACATCAAACATAGTCCAGGACATGGACATCATGTTGAATTTGTATTTGTTTTAAAGAAATTTTCCATCCAAAATTGAGCATAGACTGGAAAAGTCTGTTTCTTTTTCCATTTCTTATTAAGGAAAGTCTTTTCTCTTTGTCCACTTCTTAAAATTCTCCATCTCTATTGCTTACTGACCACTCTCACAATTTCTTTCTGATAGCCCATGTCATTTCTAAAACAGAACCTGAAAACAGTTAGATCAGAACTTTTCTTACAGATTGAAGTTCCAGTTGGCTACTCTGCTGTAGCCTAAGCATGCTGAAAGCTGACCCCTCCCCCTGTTCCTTCATTGCTCCTGTTGTTCTGAGGAGGGCTGGTCTTCATGCACAGGTCCCATCCTGCAGCACTCTGACTCCACATTATCCAGAAATATTTGTAACTGGAAACATGAAATTGGAATTTAAGGTGAATTTCATTCAGTTCTTTGTGCAGTTTGTGTCAGTAAGGTATTTCAGATGTTCCCAGCTCATGTTACTATCCTGGATAGCTGTTCCTCATACTGGGCTGTTGCAGGGAAAGGCTCAGATACAGAAATCTGGCTTGAAGTCTATTGGGACAGAGACAAGGTGGTGGACACCAATCCTTCCCATGTCCTGGCACCACGTGCACATCCTTCCTTTTTGGCAAGACTTGCTGGCACATGATTGATTGCCTGGATGTTTCTTGTCCCAAATGTATGCAAGAAATGCTCAATGCTATAAGGAATCCTGTTCAAATTTTCATATGTTCAGTTTGCATTTCAGCTGTTTTTTGAATAAGTTTTATTTTTTGTAACCTCTTTTATTTTTGATTGATGGGTTTGATTTTGTTTTGGTTTTCTTGTTTGTTTGTTTTGGTTGCTTGCTTTTTGCTTTTTTTTTAGTGATAGAGGCACAATATGGTACCCCTTACCCAGGCAAAATTCTGCATTGTCAATGAAAGGCATAGGAGATTAGAACAGTGGCCATGAGCAGATACCTAAGAGAAAGCTTCTTTTTAATCTGATGTTCAGTCAGTTTCTGTTCTAAACTTTAGAATATTTATGAGAGGATTCCTTGAACTGTCCCTTTTGTATCATTTATCTTCCCAGTAGGAGCAGTGCTTTAATTTGCCACCAGGAGATTTTCCTGTCTTTTTTTGTCTTTTTTGGTGAGACACTGCTGTGTTAATTTCCTCTTTCCTTTTCAGTTTGTAGAATAGTTCATAATGAAAAGAAGAAATTGGTCTTTAGCACAGAGGTTCATTAAAGTAAAAAAAAAAAACAAACACACCCTTTTGTTCAGTTTGTACTGATCCTTTGATTAAACTGCCTTTGGTATAGGTAATAAATAACCTTGCTAATTTCGTGTGAGTAATATGATGCCCTCAGCATTAAGATATATATTAAATTTCACTTAAAATTTATTTAGCTTTGTAATTAACACTTAATGAAAGTTATGAAGTAAAGCGTTGTTCTGTGCATGAAGCAATGGGATTTTAAATTTGATATTCCTTGCTATATTTAGACACTGAAGCGAGACAGGTCAGTTATATTTTCAGCCCGTGATCTGTTCCACTTTCTGGGTCTCACATACTGGATAAAGAGGGAACTTCTGGGTTTGTGGCAGCTCTTGCTTCCTATGCTTTTGTGAGAATCCAGCATGATTGTGACGGGGTGCTTCAGGTGAATTGAGATGAATCAAGTTTATGCTTCTTCTTTTCAGCATTGCATAATAATATTTAAATTCAATTAAATTAGTTATTTTGCAGAAAAAAAGCTAACTTATGCAGATGAGGCTTTGTATTCTTCATTTCCATTAGTTTATTAAACGTGACATGTAGTTCCGGGACTTGTGCCATGTGCATCTTTTGTCAGTCTGAACAACCCGCTATTCACTTCTTGTTGTGAGAGTGTTTCTGGCACTGCAGCCTCTTCAGGAGGGTTAGCCCCGCTAGGACTCCCAAAAATCTTTGTGTCCCTGCTCCCACGGAAACATGGCAGCAGCCCCTGAAGGGAGCAGTCCCTTGTCCCCACAGAGCTCTAGGAGGAGCCCCATGTCCTCCCCGTGGCTCTCAGCCCTTGGGATGCAGAGCCCAATACTGAAATTAGCAGGATCCCAAATGGTGTCAAAGTGTTTGGTAGTTTGTCCCATTAGGTCTTCTTCCCTTCTCCTTACTCTTGTTGTTGCTCAACAAAGCAGCTTTTTCAGTCCCAGAATCAGGTTTGGTGTGCTTTCACCCTTATTTTTGTTCAGTTTTTCCCCCCTGTAGGTAAGCTGAACACATAACTCAGTAAAAGTTTATCACCTTCTTTCTGACATGGGAAATGCAAGTGGTCCTAAGCAGTCCTTCAGCTTCAGCAGCTGTTAAAAATGTCCTTACTGAGTCCAAGTGGACCCAGATAGCACCATCCATCCTAGAGAGGCTGCTTTTCAGTATATGTTGCTTGCACCTCAGCATCCAGGAGTTAACACACTGTGGTGGAACACAGCTTTCCTGAGGGATTGGGACATCCCTCGCTCTGTGAGAGTCACTCACAGAAGCCACTTGCCTTTTGGGAGCTGACATTAAACAGCAGCCTGATGGGCTCCAGCCAGATGGCTGGCGCTTACACAGCTGCCTGGAGGGCTGCTTAGCACGGCTGAGCAGAGTAAAGGTGCGTGGAAATTCATGCTGCAGACATCAGAAAGTTCACTCTTCACTTCTGAGGCAGGTTGGTGGGTTTTAAAACATTACTGGCGGAACTGGGCTTGAAAATTTCAGGCTGTCATGTGATTTATGGAGTTACCTTCCCAGCAGAAAATCTCACCGCCTTCCGTGTTGTGTCTAGGGCTTCTGGTTTTTGTTACCTGCTTTACAAGAAGTAGGTGACACCTCCAAGCAGGTTTTCGGATGTGATGGCAGCTGGATAAGCAAGGGATGATTCAGACTGGGAAACCATGGATTCATTTCAGAACCAGTGACAGGAAAGAAGTGTATCCACATCCTGTTCCTGGATGGCAGTTCCTTGCCTGTTGTATGAATCAGTCTCTGGTTCTTTACAGTGACCACCTAGGCTTTGTCCTTGCACTAGCCTTATGTTGTGATTTTTTTATGGCAGCATTGGGAAGCAGAATCCTGTGCCTGCTGAAACTGCACATGTAGCTCTTGTTGGGAGCAGAGTGTGGCCTGTCACGTAGGGATACTGGGTCCTGCATGCTGTGTTATCACAGGTGGGGAAGACATCACAGGCCAGCCAAAGTCATATATTGTAACTGGCGCAGGGTGTGTTGTTTCTACTTAGTGCATTATTTCCTAAAGGAACGTGTGAGGGGGGTTGTCAGGTGGTCACTAAGGCTATCCCCTAACCCCAGTCACTGAGCTGAGGAATTCTGAAACCACTCTTGGGATTTGTCATGGGACTAAAGCTGCTTATTTTTGTGAAGATTACTGCCATCAGGAAGACAGGAACAGGTTAAATTCTGCTTTATGATCTGGTTTTAATTGTTTGCTCTTGCTGAGCTGAGAGCAGTGAGACTTTGATGTCAGCATCAAAGGAGTGGAGGGCTGCTCTAGCTTCTCTGCAGGAAGGGATAATTGACATCCTAGTGCCACTTTTATCTTAAAAAATGAATATAATACCTTCATGTCTGAGAATCCTGAAACAGGCATGCCAGAAACTCCTGGGAGTGTGTCCTGCAGTAGCATGATTATCAAGCTTCCTTTTTTTTGTGTGTGATAGGATAATTTCCATACAAATATATATATATATATGTGTGTGTGTGTATGTATGGGTGTGTATATATAAAAATCTCTCACAAGTCATGTGCTGCTTTATGGATCTGAGCACAGGAGAGTCTGACACTTCAGATATTCTGTACCAACATAGATGCAACTGACCTCATGGGGCACACCTTGCTGCTGGGCAGAAAGTGCAGGCATCGACCCAGTGGGGACCCAAGCCCAGGGTGACAGGTACATGGGCTGCAGGAGCCATGGACATGCTGGAAACACCTGGCTGGACTAGGCAGTGCCTGCACTGGCTCACAGACCCGAGTCTGCCTGTGCAAGAGGTGCATGTTTGGCCTCTGTAGTGACTTGCAGGTTTTTGGGACTCTCACTCTCTTTACTGCTCAGACCAGCTTCAGCATTTGTAGTTGTCAGCTGAGTGGCTCCTTCAGCACAAAATGACAATGTGCTGTGGTACTGAAAAGCCAGAATGTGAGTAGAAATTGTCATTTCTTTCTAGATGACAAGTGAAAATATCAAAGAGGGAAAAAATCAACATGATGCATAGACAAGCAAGTAATAAGAATGAAAGGCAAAGTACACTATCAAAAATAATTTCAATCTCAGGCATATCCACTGGGCATGTTCTGTTAAAAAACAATTTTGCACTCTGTAGGTATATCAGGCTTTTTTCACTCTCCTGTGAAGCTGATAATGGATTTTGTTTTCCATGTGTTCTTTATATAAAAGCAAAGGCATAGGTATTTTTATTAAATGCAGCCTGTCTTAATGCGTTTAATTAGAAATAAAGATGGCACGAGGAGCAAAATTTGGATCTAAATTTCTCCAGAATTTGGGAGTTGGGTATGACAAGTGGATGCATCTCTCCTCCCTTGTGTCTAATTAAAACAGTAAAACGTGCTAATTTGAAGTGTTAATTTAATACTGTTATTCTGTCTTCCACTAAAATCCTCAAAACCTACTGGTTGTGTTTTCATGTTTGGTGTGTTTGAAAGTAGGAAGGCTTTTAGCAGTTGCAGCATTTTGGCAAAGCTTTCAGATGGCGGCTTCTGTAATTTCAGGCTATAACATCAGGCAGTATTCAGTTTGCTGCATTTCTAATTCGCACCACTCTCATGCTGTTTGGATTTGATTGAGGTTTGTGGTGTACATCCCAGGAGAGGGAGGTTATTCTCAGGCATAGTTAGTTATACAGCGTGTTCTTGCCTTCTGTAACAGATGTATGTACCACCTTTGCAATTTCACAAAATATAGCCAATTCTCTTGCTTGCCTGGGCTTCTGAGGGGTTTTGGAAGCTTGTTGCCATCAGAGGAGATTAGTATTTGTAAGCAGGGAGGCTCAGGAAACGTGTCATGTAACGGACACTTTATTTGTTTTCTGATAATGGGCTACTCCAGGAAGATGCACAAGTATGGAGATCTCCTGAAACTTCTGAGTAGGCTTGTTGAAACAGCCTCTTTTGGTTTGTTTTGGGGTTTTTTTGCCTTTTCCCTTAAACTTCGTCAGAAATACTGAGGATAGGATAAGATTTGGATCCGAATTTCTCCAAAGAGAAATTCAAGAAATACTGTAGCTGTCTGTAGGGCATAAAGGTCAGCACAGGCTTAAATACCTCTTGAAATCAGCTCTCTTCATGACCACTTATATCAAAGACTATACTTATTTCTCCTTTTGTTTCACGGAAGGTACTAATTAGAAAGGCCTTAATTTCACACAGAATGAATTTTGTCTGCTAACTCTGCTTTCTTCTGAAATCACTCGTATTTCCTTCATGTTATTTGCAGTGGTGTTTCAGTGGTAAAACCTCTGTTCTTTAACTTTTGGAGGAAAACATGTTCCGAGCAACCTTGATACAGATCTGGGAGCTTTGATAGGAAGAAGGAAGGAAGAATCCAGTCTTTATAGTGTTACTTGCAGAGCAGATGCCCTCTCAGGTTTCAACCTTTGTACTTTTCTGTGCTCTAAATGTTGCAAGAAACCCTTGTAATGCTGATTTCTTCTTCTTTTTTTTTTTTTTTTTACAGATGATTCAAGAGAGCAGGGTTCTTATTGAGACGGCAGACATCACTCACGACAAGATTGTTCAGTGCCAGAAAGCAGGTAATCCATTTTTTTTGTGCAGGTCTGGATGGAAGATGGGAAACAATGTGCCATAATTTACTTACACTTAGTGACTAATGTGACTAATTTGTCCCCTGGATGTAAGTGAACATTCCAGTTTTTCCCTGGCATTCTCTACCCTCATGAAGGCTCATCTTCCAGTAGCATTGCAGGGATGGGATCGGGGAAAAATACTCAGCTTTCACCTTAAAAGCTATTTCTCCATCTGCTCCACAGCTCTGAAATGTCTGACAGAATTTAAATTAGTCAAATGAACTAGAAAGTCATTCAGTGTAAAAGAGGAGGTGAGAAGACACCCTGCCTTTACTGAGTGCCACTCTCTACCTCATCTGTTCCCTTTAACACAGAGAAGGCAAGAGGTTTCAATACCCACAGGACCAAGCTGTGTTGCCTGCCTTTCCTTTCTTTTGCTGTTCAGGTTTGGTTTAGACCTTATAAACTTGAGCCAATACAATGCCATTGTATCACAGTGAGTCTGTGTTGCTGTGCATTATGTTTGTCAGGTGTACAGGTGCAAACCACTGTGAGTAGGTGTAAAGCAGATCTTACATTGCTGGTATTGTACTGATGTCTTTGTCTCAACTGAGTCTCTGTCTGATACACACCAGTAGAAGTGGAGAAGGTGGTTTCAGAAGTGGCCACCTGCTTGCTGTCTGCTCTGCCACAAGTTCACACTCCTGTTTCAGGATGATAGAAGTCACCAAAGTGTCTCAGTTCAGCTTATTCATGCAAGCTTCATCACTGCTCAGGATAGCAGGCTAGACTTAGAACTAGGAGATGTCTCCTGTAGTTTCCACTGATACACAAGAATAAGCCCTGCTAGAGAGATAAGAGTCCGCATTTGGCAGTGGTAACCCTCCACAACTAAATCCATCAGCGTTCATGTATCAGAAACCATGCTGAATAAATACATGCAAGTGCATTTCCATTAGGAGTTTAAAGTGCAGAAATTACATTTGTTTTCAGTTCATTTAGTTGTACAGCTGTAGCTTTCCTAACCTGTAGCAGGCTTTGAAGGTCAGTAATGCAAACACTTGTGGCTGCATTTAATTGGTGTTCTTAGGCATGGTCTTCTGGGACCACAACAATCATAAATACGACTGTTTCTGATAGGCATTTTTTGATTTGGCAAGTGATGCAGATTACAGTCATTTGCTTTACATTAAATGTAAATATTGAATGAAACTGCTGTTTTGTAGTAAATATTTTATTTAATCTTTTTAATTAGAAGAAATCCAGAAACTGTTTCAACAATAGCATTTTTATGTGGTGCAAGAACAGGGTGAAACCTAGACTTTGTTCTTTAGCCCTGCTGGCACTGTGGTAGCAAAGGGAGGAGAGGCAAGTGGTGATGTCTCACTGAATTTCTTGGGCCTCATCATTGCATCATGCCTTGGGTTCTGTGTATCTGCATAAGCAGCATAAAAGCCCTCAGTCCAAAGCCTTCCTTTTATGTAGAGGGTTTAGGAATGGGACAATAACAGGAAGTTGCAGCATGAGCAGGGTCTCTCTAGATGGTATAATTTAAAAGCAATATTTTGCACTAAACTATGCAGACCCTCAGCAGCATCAGCCACCTTTCTGCCCAGCTTCCTCTGTGCACAGAGAGAAGAACTCACAACACTTGTCTGGGTACTGGTGTCTTTGTGAGCAAGGAGCTGGAGATGTGTACAAAGAATACCATGCAGCACCATGCCACACACACTGGTGTCCAGAGTTCCATGCAGTTCCCCTCTCCTTCCTTCCCCCTGGAAAAAGAGGAATTTTTAAGTTTGTTCTCTTTGCTGCTGTGTTTTCATTTGTTTTGCTTTGCTAGCTTTAAAATATAATTTGTGATTGAGAAGACAGCTGGAGAGATATGAAGTGCTTCTCTGAAGCCTGAGGATTTAGACAGAGAAAGGACTACGAGAGAGAGTATCCCTCCCTGCACTCAAGTGCCAATTAGTTTGTTTGCAAGTGTTACCCAGGCAAATTGTTATATAACATTTTCAGTGTGGCAAGAAGAAGCACTCAAAGTTGGCAGGTGTCAGAGGTACAATTGCCTGTGACACTGTCCTTCACCACACCACAGTGCTGCTCCCTTGGAACATGTGTTCCCACCGGACCTCTGCTTCACATCATAGCCTGTTTTGGTCTCAGTTCCCTGTGTCTCAGGGTCCTGCCTGCTCTCCCAGACAGTTTTTCAGGTGGCTGGTTTCGTTGGTTTTTCAAATGTGCAGGCTCAGCCCAATGCACAGTGGTCAGCAGCATCTTGGAGGACTAACCTGCTAAATGGTTTCATTGGTGCTGCTACCCACAGCCTAACAAATGCTTGTGACTCCCTCTCTCCTGGGCAGCACTGTCTCCAAGTTAGAGATGGAGAAGTGAAGTCCAGAGGGAAAACTAACTAAATGGATGCTGCATAAAGGCAGGGCTGTCCACGTGGAGCTAATATCCATTAGCCTTAATATTTTTTTCCAGAACAAAATGAGTCATTTGAAGGTTTTCTTTCACTAATTGAAGTGAAATGATTTGTAATTCAGTTGGTAGGGGGCACACCTGCAAGGAATTCTTGCTTAGGGTGCAGCTATTTAGACTGTTTTCCAAAGGATGTACTGCAGGAACTCTGTTACCCTTGATAGGCAAAGCCTGTGAGTGGATGAAATTTTGAAATATAAACAGTAGTGAAATCTTGTGTTATGTGAGATTGAGCTGCCTCAGTGTTACTGAGCTCCTGGAGTCAGTGCAAGGCAAGGAAAAAAAACCTATTGTTAATCTTCCAGCAGTGCTTTGGGCAAGCTACACTAAGTGGCAAGCCTGCCTTGGACTGTCCTTCAGCAACAGCTAAGCAGCTCTCTGCATCTACACTGTGCAGGTGTTCTCTCAGTAGGCATTTCTTTGATGTAATTTCAGTGAAACTCAATTTGTGAGTGATGTTTACCTTAAAGTTAGGGGAGTGAGAGCTATGAAACAACTGGGGATGGAGCTTGGTTTATTTAGCTGGGATGGCCTTCAGATTATTTGGAGTGATTTGGTGCCAATTTGGCCTTTGTGAGGTATAAATTAAGGGAACACAAGCAGCTCTCTCTCCATTTTTATTTCTTAATCCACACCAGACTCAGAGAAATGTTTGCATACACTGTGCAAATCTTGTGAATTTGGTGGGCCTGTTGGATACCATCAGGCTTTTTTTTAATATGCTCCCAGATTCCCTGATTTCTTGCATCCAGCAACAAATTTGCAGCCGTTTGCCACAGAAAGTAGCAGTGAAATGTAACAGGGCTGTGGTTGGAAGTCTCAGTTTTCTGCACTGCAGGAATAGCAAACCTGTGATTAGAGTTATGTGTTTCTGACATAATTTATCATTGTTGAAGCACAAGGGCTTTTCTGTATGACTGATTAAGATTAATGAGGAGATGTGCAGTAGAGTCCTGTATTTGCTATGCTGAACAGGTATCTTCCATGTCTGTCAGAGAGCCTTCCAAGAGACAAAATCATCCATTCAAGGAGAGAAACAAGCCTTTTGTTGTAATATTGCAGCAATGCAGGCTGCAGGCAGTGTGTGAGGGGGCCAGGAGTGTCTGTGTGGGATCCCAGCACTGGCCAGGAGAGTCACGGATAACATGGAAGACAGCTCCAAGATTGTATGTGACACTTTTATTCTTGAAGATGCTCTTCCAGGATGGAGCCACAAAAGGAAAGGGAGCAGGGGAAGCACAGAAAGGAAGTACCAGCTGCAAGACTGAAAATGCTCACTCTGTGTTTTATAGGGAAGATCAATCATGCACTGGGTGATGTAGCAATCTATATTTTTTAGGAATGGAATTCCATGAAGAGCTTCATAACCTTGGGACAAAGGAAGGATTGAAAGGAAGAAAATTAAGCAAAGCCATTGAGAGTTTTGCATGGAATATCACAGTGCTGAAGGTAAGCACAGAAAGCACCATCTCAAATCTCTTATTAACCTTATAAGCAAACCTTTGCTCTTTCAGCTCATCTGTTTGCACTGTCTTACTAATACTGAAGCAACTTGTTCTTTTTTTAATGGGATGTATAAATGACCCCCACTTATTGATATTTATCAAATATATCAAATTGCACTCTTGATTTTAAAGCTGTGAAGGGAATTTATCTAAGCCTCAACAGAAGAGAAAAGACAGCATGTGGTTTGTATGCTCAGGACCTGGTTTTGGTTGTCTGTTCTGCCCCATGCATCCTGAAAATGATCTGTCTGAGGTCATTGTGTCTCAGATACTTGTTTTGTAAAATGAGAACTAGAACATGTCTTTGGGAAGGGACAGGGCAGGAGAGGTTGTCATGAAAAAACATGAGGAACATTGTAGATCCTGCAGGCTTATGTTTCAGAAGTGGAGCACTGCCCAAACAACTAAAAAAGGGATTTGCATCCCTCCATACTGGCTGCACAGTGACATACTGTGTGGTGTTGTTACTCACCAGGCTTTAGCTACTGGTTCAGCATCAACCAGCCCCAAAATGTCACAGTAGCTGTATGACTGAGCCTGGGTGAAGACACCCCGGGACAGTCAAAGATGGAAAGAGGAGAGGATCTGTGCAGCAGAAGGCAAGGAGAGGACCTAGCCAAGCATTCCAGTTGTTAGCATTCAACTCACACCTGCTTTCACAGCCCCATTTCCCTCTTTGCTTTGATAGATCACACTTTAATTTCCCCTTGCTCTGACCGTGCTGTTCTCTCCCTCCAGCTCCCGTTAAGCAGGTTGCCCTGTCTGACAGCATCTCCCTGTTACCTCCCAGTGCCTTTCCCTTGGCTGGCATCCCAGAGCAAGCTAGTTGATGAGAGGGAATTTCACAAAGTTCCTCATCAAATATACCCCTAAATGTAGCATGCAACACCAGTAGCAAGAGTAGTAGGAGGTGCATGCATCAGCATTATGGTGCTGGAAAGAGCACTAAGGTATCTTGTGCAGGAGAGGGGAAAAAAAGAGTAGGGAACAGAGAGGCTGAAGGGCAGAAGTGAGTGGGAGAGGCCACTGGTAATAGACAAGAGTTAGAGAAGACCTGGGTCACCTGTGGTTTCTTGCATACCTTGATTTACCATGAGAGTGAGGGAAAGTAAGTGATGGAGTGAGTTTCAGCTCAATTAGTAGGACCTCTGGTGAAGAGAAGAAGCAACCAGTTCCAGCATTAGGGAACGAACTGATCTATTCCACAGAGAATGGTTGAGACAAGTAGTGAAAGAGGTGCAAAGAGAAAAGCTCACTAGGCAGTTCTGAACATTACTCTGAATATCTTTAGCTGTGTTAGGAAAAATAAATGCCTCATGCTCAGAGTCACTCTAAACAGTCAGAGTTGCTCTAAAATTTTTTAGTTTCTAGACCTTTGTTAAATGAGAAGTTTGCACCTCTGAGGGTGACCCATGATTAATGAAGGTACAAGTAGGGTATCAGAGAAACATTTTTCCATGAAAAATAATTGCTGTCCAGCACATATTGTGAACATATGGAAGAGCTTTTAAAACATTTAGTCAAGGTCAAGGAGTAATTGACTTGTTGCGTTTCTAAGACATAGCTTCTTTTTAACCTTTTTCACACAATAAAATAGTAACAGTTTGTCATGGAATGCAATGAAACACCTTTTCATTCTGATTGAAGTCAAACTCAGCGATGACATTAGAAAACTGGGAATGAAGTTGTACCTCAGGTGTCTGATATGAGACCATCAGTCATTGTTCTAATTTGTTATCTTCTCCCCCCCCAGCCCCTTCCTTAAAAAGTACTGTCTTTCAGTGACCCTGTCCATAACAAACCTGTTTGCTGGTTACAGCTGCATGTTGTGTTTGGCACTGACTCCCCACAGTGCTGGTGAGAGCTCCTCAGGAGGATTTGGTGGGGAGAGACAGACAGCCCTGTCCCACTCAAGCCATCGATGCCCTCCATGTGTCTGGTGGCAGGGTGGACACTAAAAATATATTTCACTGGATGTTGGTATAGTGTGGGTAAAAAGGGGGGGAAAAATAATCCATAACATCTCACAAATGCATCAGCTGCTTCACAGTAGGTGAGGTTAGTGAATGGCTGAGGAGGTAAAGCCTCTTTATGTGCTCAGGGGTGTTGGAGGCAATTTACATCATGTGGCAGGAGTCAGTTTGTGTGAGGTGCCCATGAGCAATAGCAGGTATTATGTTGTGCTTGTGCCTGTGAGATGATTAATAGTCATTTCCTAGGCTAGTGAAGCCAAGGCATATTTAATTAATGTGTTTCTTTATAAAGACTCATTGTGGTAGGTAAGCTTTGAATACAAAGAGGAGATGCAATAAGAAATTGCTACTGGCAAAATAATTGAATAGTTACAGAGTGCAAGATTAAAGTGTATTTTATAAAAATCGTAACTGTGGACATTCTTCATATTAGTAATACCTGCAATAAAGACAAACTGTTTGCCAGAAGGTAAAAATGTCAGTAAGAACATGGATGTTACAACTTGGTGACATTCTTAACAAGTCAGCTTTGACATCAATGCATATTTTTAAAATGTCACATCCTCCTATTTGGTCCCACAATGTGTAAAATACTGTCAGACTCACACACAGTAGTACTGAGAGGCATAACTTAAGGTACAGTAGACAGAAGACTTGTGTTCTTACAGTGATATTACAGGAATGGTCATGATCCCAAATTTAGTCTCAATTTCGTGTTTATTTCCATGCAGCATCAGCTCTGTGTCTTTGTTTTCCTCTCTGTATTTAATTGAGTTCCTGTAAAATGAAAAGGTAGCAAAAAAACCTTTGTGTTTACCCCCTTATGGGGTCCATGGTGTTAGGAACAGTTCGTTTCACCCTAACAGGCTTGCAAAACTGCTTGGTTCAGCTGAGGTAACTGTTCTGGTCTGACCCTCTCGGGTCACAGAAGTTCACAATTCATTTTCATGAGATATTGGTTGTTTTTGAAACAGGCCAGTATCTGTTTCACTGAGCAGAGGCTTTCATGTGGGTGTGTGGGTTCGTGCTTGTTTCTGCCCAGGTGCCTCTCCTGCCTTCCCCTGGTGAGGTCACCTCCGCCCTGGCTGTGTGGCTGCTTTTGCAGCAGGTGTGGGCTCCTCCTGCCTGTGCTCCGAGAGGGGAGCACCAAACCCGGGGAGGCAGAAGCTGAGAAGCCTCCTTAGGGCAGATCTGACCTTGAGCTAATGAGTCCTCCTGAGAGCAGGGACATAACCCCTGTGCTCAGTGCTGCTGGAGAGCACTAGGTGGCTTTCAGGTCAGGTACACTCGCATGGTGTGGGTGATGGGCATGCAGAGCCAGCCTGGCTCTGCTCCTGGCCCTCTTGGCATGGGACAGTGCCAGCAGCCACCTCTCCTGGGCTCTTCTGCCACTCCGTCTGCCTCTCCCGTGGGATCGTGTACCAAGCATTTTCCAGTAATGCTCAGCATCTGTCACATGTGCAAACCACTGATTCAATGACTGCTTTATGAGTTTTTGAGAATTTTTAGGGGGAAAAAAAATTGTAGCCTGCAAAACTACTCTCCTTGCTGAGGCAAAACTGTCACAGACTACCAGGAGGTGTTTACTTGAGCAAAGAAGTTGGGATCTGCCTGAGTCCCAAGAGTCTGGCAAGTAAGTCAAACAAAGTTTGAGTGTGTTGACTGTGGTTCAGATTTATTGCTTTCACATGGACATGCTTTGATTGCCTGCAGACATATTTTCCTGGGCTGTTTGTGGATCAGCACATACAAAGTCTAGAAGCAATACTGTAGGATTCTTGCCTCCATGTTGATGGTAAATATCTGAATAGTTAATGTACTAACATACTGACTTATGTATAGACAAACATGGGAAGAAAAAGATAAAGTGGTGTTTACTGTTTTGGTCTTCTACTGAAGGGGAAAACACACAAATGTTTGATTCTAGTCTCTGCTCTGAAATGTGCATGTTTGGTTGGGGTTTTTTTGCTGCCCATGGTAAGATTTCTCCTCTGCTGCTGTGTGTTCTGTCTGACTAGGACTCTGACTGTTAGTACATGCTACAAGACATTGAGTGGTTACATTTTCAGGATTGTTTCAGCACTCATCCATGAGTGTATCTGTTAATTACACTGCATTTAAATTAATGCTGATTAGATATATCAAGAGAGAGGTTGCTGAATGCAGAAGGCATACAATTATTAAATTGCTAATGCAGTTCACTCTTTGGGGGAGGAATCCACAATTTTATGATGTTATTGTGATCAACATTAGCTCTGATGTAAGTGATTTTATGCAGTAAAATGATGCACAAATAGCACTTTTGGGGGATGATGTCCACAAATGACCTCTTTCTTCACCTCAGTCATTTGCAACAATCAGCCTTCAGTTGCCTGGGAGTCCTGCAGCATCCAGACCCCTCAAGTGGGTGGCAGAGCCCCAAATGCACACTTTAAGGCTACTTGGAGAGGTAAAAGACAAGTTTCTGAAATGTGCACATACAGACTATTTGGCTTCACCTAAACTGAGATGAATTTAGTGTCATATAAGGTATTGGCTTTCCATAGAAAGAAAACCTACATATCAGACTATGATTTTCTTTCTAAAGCACCTTAACCAGAGAGTTTCTGATAATCTTTGGAAGAACAAGGTCCACTCACAGCATTAATTTAAGGATTATTATAGTGTACTGTGGAAGAGTTCTTGAATGGATACTCTACAGTATTCTAAAAGCATCCTATAAGTGAGATATTTATTTGGGTCTTTTCACATCAGTGCTTTTTCCTGCAGCTAGGCAAGAGCCATGGCTTTGTTCCTTGGCATGTTATAGAGTGGACAGCAGAGCAACGTGGCAGAATCTTAGGAGTGTTATATGTAATTAAGTGCAATGGTAACAATATATTCCATCATGTTATATAATTGCTGCCAAAGGATTAGCATAACAATTTACCCTATCTAAATTTTAAGAAGGAGCACGATGAATTCACGAGTCCCCACAAAGCTGCTGCATTCTATGTACCATTTATTTCTTTCACTTTTCTTATCTCCCTCCTTTTCCCAGCATACCTCCTGGACATAAGCACATTGGTGCTCCCTTTGTGAAACTGCAAAAGCAGATGAAACATAACCCATAGTGTCTTAGCAATTGTTATTTGTTCTCATCTTCTGACAGTGATAGTCCAGCAAGAGCAGTAGGCAGGAGAGGTTTGTGTGGCATGGAATCTTCATGCCTGCCTTTAAATGCAGGGCTCATTGTGTTATTTCATGTCTACTTGCCTCATGTCTACTCATATCCAGATCTAGATAAATATATTTTGAATGTGGTTACCCCAAAGGCTCTTTTTCTGGAGAGACTGAATGTCTTTCCTGCTGTCTAGTCCCCACATTGTTTGCATTTCCTTTGTTGATGCAGTTCACAGGGTGTTTCAAACTTTTTAACCTCTCCAGACTGTGTTCCCTGGATACTTTTGGCAGAGCTGCTGCCTTTAGCCGAGACTTGCTCAGCTACAGCTGAGATTGGCCAAGCCAAGTCAGTCTGTGATTGAGTGACAGATTTTACAAACATATGAGGAAATGCAGAGCTGCTCTAATTATTCATGCAGTTACTAGATCAGCTTTGGTCTCTTGCACGTGAGCTGAAAGACAAATAAAAGAAAAATAATGCGAAACAGCTGGCTTTCTGAAAGCCCTAGAGAGAAGGTGAGGAGGTCCATCAAGATCAACATCCATTTTGTCTTGTAAATACCAGCCTGCTCAATTTGAAGCAGTTTATTTAGAAGTAGAGGGAAAGGTGAGGGAGGAGCTAGATTTAGGTTGTTTCTAGTCGAGTCTGTGAAGAGTCTGGAGGAGCCGCATGGGACCGCAAGTTGTTCGTGTGCCCTTTGTGTGCTCTGAACACAGCCAGGCTGCAGGGCTCCTCTGTATGTGGAGGTGTTACAAGATCTTCCTGGGATAGGGGATTTAGAGTCCTTTAAATGACACTGAGTTACAAGATAAGGAGGTAAAAGTGTGTGATTCACATCAAAGCTGTTTAGATCAATGTATTTTGTAAACTAAGGGAACCAAACTGTGTGATCATTAGATAGGATAGGCAGATCTTTCTTATACCTAGCAGAGTTCTGTTCTCTACTGATCTTGTTGATAAATGCCTGCTCCATAAATGGTGAATGCACTGGTTTTTATCTGTCTTGCCTTAGCCCAAAGGCAGGAACCAGAGCTCTTTAAAAGACTCCATGAATTTTGTATCTGGGGATGGAAACTTCTCAAGTTACTTCAACAGTGCGTATTAGGGTAAAAGGAGTGTAATCCCAGTCCCTCGGGGGTACTAGTTAATCAGCTGGAATATCCTGTTCTTCTTGGCCCTCAGCCATGCTGCTGGAGCATTGCTCTGGGAAGGATGTAGTGAGCAGTCTCTAACAAGTATACCATGACCTCTTGGGGTACCTGGCTGTTCCCTGTGAGTTTTTGGAACCCTAATGGTATTTCTGACAAGATCATTGTTTTCCTGGCCAAGCAAAATTCCAAGACATGAGTTGGATTTAGAACAAGTTAAATATTTGTGTGTGTTTAAAATATACATCAAGGCTACCCAGCTAATCTTAAATCTGCAAGTACCAAATGCTGGCAATAGCAGGGAGGAAGGGAGAGCAAAGATCACCGGGGTTCACAGCACTTGCTCCTTCAAGATATACCGTGAGTTTCTGAAGAGATGTAGTAGGGTATGGAGTCCCAGGATGGCCTGACAAAGAGGAGAGACTTTGTCCTCTATTAATCATTTATTGCTGGGGTTTTGTTGAATAATGTCACAGCAGGAGTGTTTCATTGGCTGTCAAGAAGCGATTGTCCAGACATTCAGATCAGGCAGTGCTAACTGTCCAGGCACAGGGATCCATGTGGACCTGCATTTGCCTGTCTGCAGTGCTAGTGCTTGTGATGAGCAGCACTTACCTCCCCACACCACACAGCCCCTGCAGAACCAAACCAAATTCATAGTTTCTGCTCCTCCAGGGAGCATGCACAATTTTCTGTCTTTTCTCCAGGCTTTGACACCTATTTGGGTGCATAGAAAATAGGACTGGAAGGGTCTGTGAGGAGCTCTGTAGTTCCTCCTGCTGATGAATATTTAGCTCTGTGGATCTAAGCCCTGCTCAGATATTTGGCATGGAAGGTGCTTGGTATGAGGATCTTGTGTTTTCCATGATGACATGGCAGACCCAGGGACCCCCTTGGCTCTTGAGGAAAGAGCTCATGGCCAGAGTCATCTGGGCAGAAATGTGGGTCTCTGCTAGTTTTCTCACTTTGCTCTTCCTCCTTCAGCACCAGGGCTCTGCTTCTGCAGGTGTTTCACAACAGTGGGTTTAGGGACAAGACCCTCCTGCAGTCAGTGTGGCACCCAAGTGTACAATAGACTGAAAATGGAGGGTCACTAAAGTTCATCCAGAAAACAAGTGCTGTGAGCTGTTTTCCTTTGATGTAAACATTTAAATTTTTTTACTTCAATGCAAAGTTTTTCAATTCAGATCTAAATATTACTCTTTCAGTTCTGCTGGGGTTGTATGTGTGGAAACCCACATGAATGTATATATATAGGAGTTGAGACAGGCCATCAAATATATATGCAGTTCAACAATAACTTTGGCACAAAAAAGTTATTAGAAAAATAAAAGGTGACATGAAAAGCCTTGAGTGATACCTTGCTTAACCCTTGAATTTGACTAAAATAAGCCAGAGATAGATGGCAAGCAAGCTTGTGATACACCTTTTGAGTGATGTGACAAACTGCCAAAAGCCATGGATTCAATGCCAAGCTGCTGGCTGTGGATGCAGGGCAAGATGCTTCATGTGGCAGTGATGGTGGTGGCAGACAGGGCCAGAAGCATGTGGGGTCACTGTGCCTACTGCCCCTTGTGCCAAGGCCACCTCAGCAGCATGGGCTTTGAGCCCAGGCGAGGGTTGGCACATTGAGGTGATGTGTGTAGAAAACCAATTTTAGCGTCACTTCACAAATGGAGGCTTGTCAAGATCCTTAAAAGGCATTGGTCTGCCAAAATAGGTGTCCAAATCTCATCCTGTGTAGGCTGACAGCTCAGTGAAGCCCTCTGCTTGGCTGTCTGTCCTGCCTCAGTTACCCCTCCATGTCTCACTGTCATCTCAGTGTTTACTGTCTGTTCTCCCCAGCCTCAAATCCCCACTCCCTCTGCGTCACCTCTGTTGTGTGTTGTCATCTAAATCATGCTAAAGCAGGGGACAAACCACTGTGCTCTTTGTCTTACCTGTGTGTCCTATTGACCCCATCCTTGCTCTGCACTGAACTCCGCATGGCTCTGATGCTGTCCCTAACTGTGATGTGGGTCACATGAGTTTACCACTCTGTATTCTGTGCCAACTTGCCCTGGGCTGGCTGTGTGGGGCCTGGCACTGCTGTGCTTGTGTGGTCAGGGCAGACCCATCACAGCCTGAGCCCCAGCTGTGCTGCTGAGGTCCCTCCTCTCTTTCAGCCTGGCAGGGATTTTGGCACCTGGGTGTGAAGGCCAGCTTCTCCTGGAGGGGTGTGCCATCCGGTCCAAAGACTGTGCAACTGGAAATGTAATTAATTATGTTCAGGTGATGGTGTGTGAATACAAAGAGGCTTTGTTCTCCAAATGCTGTTTTGAGCAGCAACAAGATTATCACCTATGAAGAGGTTATTTGAAAAATCAGCAGGGAGGGTGACAAGTCTCTTGAAGATACTCATGTTTTGAGGAAAAGGAGCTACATGTGTACTTGAGCAGAACTGCAGAACTGTGCTGGAAAGTTGGTACTATCAAGAGGGGCATGTAGATCGCAGGGGAAAGGTGACTGAATGTTTGTAGATGGTTCCCCAACAAAGGAGGATTGCTTGGGTGTAAAAACTGGGTCAATGTCATCTCCCATCCCTTGGAGAAAGAGACAGTGTAGGCAGAAACTGCAGGTGGCAGAGGAACTTCAGCAACTTGTGCCACCCGTCCCTCCCTCCCCTGCAACGGTGACATTTTCTTCTGAGACCTGGATATCAAAGACTGCTGTACTCGGCAGCTGAGTTAATTAACACAACCTGAAAGCTGGGAATCTAGTTTGTGCCAATCTGACAACATGACCTCATTCAGAGGAATTAAAAAGGCTGTAATGGAAGTTTGAGTTTCAGCAGAAATTCACACATTTCTTGCCTCTCTCTGTCAATGGCTGTACTAACAAAGAATGAATGAAAAAGAGCAGCTGGCTCTGTCAGGTGTTACAGCAAGCGAAGTCCCAGCCCTGCCCTCAGAGCTGGAGGGGTGGGAGCCTTTCCTGGGGGCCCTCGGTGTGTCACTGGATGTGTGCCCAAACACCTGGCCCTAGTGAGGGGCTTGGAGAGACCTTTTCCTTGCAGGGTTGGCAGTGTCCTGTGCAGCCCTGCCTGGCTGTTTACTCATGACACCAAAGGCCACAGTGGTCCTTGTGTCAGAGATCAGTTAAGCAGTGCAGTATTTCCAAGTTACAGAGAGACACAAAATGGATGTTTTTTCTTGGACTCAGGGACAGATTGATGCATGGAAAAATCCAGGTATCATTATGCAACTTGGGGGATTCCTGATGTCACTTAAATAACATGTAAGAAGAAATATTCAGTGGTACAACTATTATTGGAGATACATGTTACATTTTAAAATAGTATCAGTTGTATTTTGATGTCTGTATATTTAGCAAATTCACTTTACAGCCTATAAGTTGCATTTGCTTTGCTCATCTTGTCCTGACTAGCACATGTTGCTGTGTCTGACCCATGCAGAGATGACATTGATGGTGCCTGCCAAGGTGTTTTAAACTGTGGAATGCCACTGTGGATCAGTGTCCTGTGTCCTGGTGGAGCTGTGATTGCTGAAAGACTATCAAAATATGGGTAGAGAAAATGCCCTTTGTTTTCCTCCCAGTGTGGAGCTGGTGTGTGTCAACTCAGTGTCCTGTCTGAGTCAGCATAACCCACAGGCTCTGAGAGGACTTTTTCCCAAAGCAGTTGTGTTCCTGTACTGTTAAATTCCCTGGTTCATTTAGATGGGGAACTTCATGTCACTGGGGAACTTCTTTCAGCAGCCTGTGCACGTGTTGCTGGTGTATGAGGGTGTGTCTGAATGAAGGGCTCCGCTTCCAAGGGGTC
This sequence comes from Scytalopus superciliaris, assembly GCA_013400415.1. Lineage (NCBI taxonomy): Eukaryota > Metazoa > Chordata > Aves > Passeriformes > Rhinocryptidae > Scytalopus > Scytalopus superciliaris. The sequence continues at coordinate 299,400 of VXBX01002363.1, read as the reverse complement.
CGTGGTGGGACAGGGCTTGAGGGAGCCTCCACACACAGTGGGGGTTTTACTGAATTTTTATGGGGCGGATGAGTATCAGGAAGAGATTGAAGTACTGATTTAAGAGAGGATTGCTTGTACATTGGGTTTTTTCCCAGCATTTACTTGTTGTTAAATCTGAGCTGTGCCGTTCTCTGGGAGCTGTAACTGGTGCTAGTCTGAAATGGTTATGTTTGAGTGCTGTGTGCGAAGAGCTTTAATGTCTTCTAAAAATTACCTTTGTGGTATATTTTGAGCTCGTTACAGCTACTGTCATCGGATCACTAAAGTTTCCTGAGCTGAGTTTATAAATGATGGCAAGCTGACTGCCCCTTTTGTTATGTGAATTACGTGCCAGCATCTACAAAAGCTGCTCCCTGTGGGGGAATGGGTGTCTAATTTAAGATAGCTCCCTGGGGGAACTCAGAAGGCGATGAAAGCTCCATCTGAGCTTCCTCCTCTGTGGCTGCTGAGGGGGTGCCTGGGTTTTCCCTGGCACTCTAGGTGGCCCCAGTCAGATCTGGTCACGTACTTTATAACCTAGTGGTACCCAGGCCCTGTGCTTTGCTGAAGCTGGGAGATAGCATGTCTCTGTATGAATGCCAAGCCCTCCCTTTCTCCCTCCTGAGCACTGATAGGAATCCTCTCTCCACATGTCATAATGTGCATCATGCCACTGGTAGCCAGGGCCTTTGACTTATGCACTTGTGTGAGTAATAGTAGTCAGGGAAGCCAAACTGAATCCAGCAGGCAGTGATTTGCTGGCATGACCTTCCCTGTTTTAATTCTCCCACTCTAGCTTTCCTTACTGCCTCCTGACACTGAAAAGAGAAAGTGTTTATCCACACCACTACATATTCTGAGGGCTGTGGTTAAAATAAAACACTCTTTAACTCAATGGCAGTACTGATTAATTTCTGCTGTCCAAGCCACTAGCAGCAGAAGGCTGTGAAGTAAAGACTCTGTGTTAACATGATTATTGGCAATATGGATCTGCAGAGAAGGCTGGGACAATGAAAAACCACAAACTGCATTAAGTGAAAGTTGTAGGTGTTCAGTGAGACCAGGCATTTACGCTGCAGTTATTCATCTCCAGATCTTATGATAGATCACATAAGCCCTAAATGTGGCAGGTGTTCCCAAGAACTTGCACAGGAGCTAGGGAAATCAGAGGCCTGAGTACTTGTGGGGCAAAGTAAGATTTACTGTATGAACAACAAAATGGGAAACTCCAATCTTCTATCTTTGACAGGTACAGTCTTCTTTTACCTGGATCAGGTGAATTCAAGTGCAAGGTGATGAAACCTGCAGGAGATAAAGGTCACTTTCTTATGTGTTGCTTCCCCAGGTACCAGTGGGATCCATTTGTGGAGAAAAGCAGAGACAAAACCAGCAATTCTGGTGCTGTGGCAGCTGTTATTTATTTTTAGATCACCAAAAGAAAAAGATGGTGTTACTGATGTCAGAAAGGCTATGTTCATATGAGAGCAAATTAAAAATATGCAGCAGTCAGAGGAGTAAATTAAAAATTCCCATGTGGTAGTTTTTTTCTCCAACATTCTCTGTGTTATGAATCAGACATAGGTATTGACAGGAGAAGCCTTACTGATGGCCTTGTGATCCAGTAGAGTGGGAAGTGGTGATAATTGCAGGTAAGTGCCCTGTGTGTTCTCACTCAGTGTCCCTGGGTTCCTGCTCCCATTGTGCCAGTGACCTGGTGGTGCTGGTGTACAGCAGTGGGGAGGAGCTGAGCCACGTGAAGGCATTGAAAAGCATCTGAACATTTTTTTATGTCTTCAAACACTGATAAAAGTGGTGGGATTTGGACAGCCCAAGGGGCCTAATGTAGCAGTCTGGGATAAACAGGCTGAGACTGGAGGCTGCCAGCAGCATCAGAAGGACAGTTTCCTTCAGGGGGTGGCTCAGTGGTCTGAAGCTGGATAGTATAAATTCGTTGTCTCTAACCCTCCCCAGTAACTGTGGAGACATTACTACAGCCCGCTGTATCAGACTTAAAGGTTGAGTTCAGTTTTGCTGAAAAGACTTTTGTTTTCTGTGGTATAGCATTGTAATGGATTGTAAGTTATGCTTGTTCAGTTTCCCTCTTTGACATTTTGGAGCAATGAATGTTTACATAAATGAATACTACCTTCCCTATCCTGCAGCACTTAATTTTTGTGCTTGGCTCACTCAGTTTGCTGTGTGTCTGTGTTCCCACCCTTCCCATTCTCATGCTTGTTTCTGACCCCTGCTGGTTTTCTCCTCCCCTCTCAGTTGCTTGGTTTCAGTGACTCTCTGCCTGCTGGGTCAGTGCTGCTTGCAAAAATAACCATACCCGCTCCTGTTTGTACTTGATTTCACATCTGCACTGGGAAGGCAAGGCTGGGATTCTCCCAGGGAAGGTGATCCCAGAGTGTGAGGCCCACGGGAGCCTCTAAAACCACTGGCTGGGGGCAGAGCAGCGTGGGTGGCACTCAGCTCTGCTTTTACTGCCCAGTCTGACCAGCAAACCTTCCTTTCACTGCAGGGGACCAGAGTGACAGGGCTGATCCCTGGAAAGGAATGAGGTGATCAGAGCATTTGCTTAGGGATCTTCCAGAAACCTGTTCCCTCCTAGCAGTTAGACAGTGATTTGTGTTAGGATTTTTTTTCTTTCATTACTTAACCTTTCATGTGATTTGGAGGTTTTGGTCTCAGCTTAAAGCTTTCTGCTTCAGCATAAAGTTGTTTGTGGCCTGTGGTGCTTGGTCACAAGTTAGAAACTGGCTGCCCACAGCACCTTGCATGAAGGGAGGGGAGCAGCCAAACCAGACAGGTACCATGTCCCCACTGGGGCAATAGGAATAGGGAGCTCGGGTGGCTTCTGCAGATTCATGTGCCCCAGTGAGCTGTGCCACTGCAGCAGGAGGATTTGTCAACCATATAGTAGCTAAGACATTAGTGCGTGTGGCAGGGGGTCACTCAAGGAGGAGAGCTGCATGCAAGAGCTGTTCATGAGGGTGCTCTGTTACCTGCCCAGAAACCCTCTGCTCTGACTGGCACAATTTGATTACATCTTGATTTCAGTTAGTACTAGGCACAGCTGTAGGTATTGTTTTTCAGTTGTGTTTGTGTGACATTACTTCAACACTCTCCCTCCAAAAACACCCCAAACCAGCACAGGTGCCTGTTGTCTCCAGTCAAAACAGAATCATCTCAGACTTGGCCACTAAACCTTTCCAGGTTCTAAGGAATTTCAGGGACATCTTGCTGTCAACACTGTGATGAAGGGCATGATTTTGATGTTAACTGTGTGCTTGCAGCTTAGGCAGCTGTGAGTCAGCACAGAGGGCACCAGGGAGCTGGGGGTGCCACCTATTCCCAGCCAAATGTTTTGCTTGGGGGTTGCTTTGCACAGGTGTTTTGTTAGCTGCCAAGCATCTCTTTTCCTGAAGCTGGTGGTTTTACTCAGAAAAATTAAATGCAGAAAAAATTGTGCACTTTCTGCCTCATTTTTCTTCCCCTTGTTTTGTTTTTCGGGGACTCTGGACTTTAGTGGAATTACCAGCAGGTGCTGGTACAGATACCTGTGGGAAACTGGGTTTTGTGAGCAAAGGAGGACTAAGAAATAAATGTCTGGACATACAGCTTTGATTTCCATCTCATGGCTGTGCATCAAAAATAAATAGTGCCCTGATTTCTTCAGTGATGTGGGGTTTTCTTAGTATTAATTGTGTACTCCTGGGCTCCCAGCCAACCCTTTGATTTCAAACTTCTGACCAGAACAAAAAGGCAGGTTTCTAGCAGGTTGACAGCGAGAGTCCATACATTTGTGGCTGTGCCTGCAAACTGTCTGTTAGATGTAGTGCCTGAGAGACACACAGGCAGCTGAACAGCTCAGCACATGGCTAACATCAAATTAATGGCATTATTTCTGAAAGCAAATTCCTACTGAAACACAGTTACAGTCAATGTTCACATTCATTGCTTTTGACAGCCTGATATAATGTAATTTAATTTAAATGCCCAGATGAGAGAGAAGCATAGGCATTTTTTTGAAAAATGAAAATAAAAGCCCACTCTTTTTATACATAAAATGCCTGCTTGAAGGAATAAATTAGTAGCCATACAGTGCAACTGATTTGCAAGAGCCTCTGGATTTCAGTGGAGAGCTCAGTTTAAAGTTCAGTAGGAAAGGCTGTAGCATGAGTGCTTTTGCCACTTTGGTGTTCTAGCAAATGCTTCACGTTAATTCCTTGTCAGGCCTTTTTCTGGGGTCAGTAGTTTGGGAGGACCCTTGACTGTTTCAGAGGGCAAGCTGGCCATTTGTGCCCTTCACCTTTATCTTTTTAGGCAAATCCTGTAAGAGAATTACAAATGCAGACTCTCTTTCCTAATCTGCTATGATTGCACATGGCAGTGATATACTCACCAACAGCCAGAATCAGAAGTTTTTCTAAGTATTTATTTTGTTGCTAATTGCATGATTGTTCTCTTTGAGGTTCTCCTTGTAGGATAGAAGTGTTTGGTTCAGTTCCACCTCCTAGGCTCTTGTCAAGGTCTGTGTTTGTCTGTGTCATAAGATTTGGGAATATGTAAGCGGTGGGCTGGCAGTTTTGTAAAAACTGTGGAGTCTTGCCCAGTGTGGTGCAGTTGGGACTGTCTCTTGGTATCCAGCACAGCCATTTGAATTTGACTGCACCTTTCCAATAGCTGGAAAAGAAGGTGAGAAATGCCACAGGTGTTTTTCAAGGGAGTGCCATACCAAGAGAGGCAGACAGTGTCCCCTCTTCCCAACCACTCATGTCATGCCTTGTGCTCTGGGCTTGACTGCTTGGCTGTGCTGTGAGTTGTCACCAGCCTCCTAGAAAACTAACCAGGCTAACACAGAATACCTCTGTAAATCCCTTCTAGTAATCCTCTCCGATTTTGGAGATGGGTCTCACACATCCTTTGGGGTGAAACCCAAATGGCAAATGAAATCAGTTCAGAAGTTTTGGGGTTTGCGAGGGACAGCCTAATATTGAACAGCAGTCACATTGGTTTGGTTTGCGAGTTTAAATGTAAGTAGTTAAAATCAGATGAAACTGGGTTTTGGGTAACACACAATATTTACTCTTTTAGCATCAGGCTTTATCCCTGCAAACAGGGTAGTATAGCCCAGGATACAAGTTACATTTTGATTTCTGCTTTACTTTGCTCATTTTTTTAAAATTAAAATTTATTTGTTAATTTTTATTGACTTCCTCTTTGTCCCTTTGCTGTGGCATCTGATGCACTGGAACTTGCTGGTGCTCAGAGTGAGCTACAGCCAAATGGGCTCTGTGGAAGGGAGAATCCAGGCTCCTGCCCACTTTCACTTGAGCTTTTGAGAGACCTCTCTGCTTTTATAGAGGGCCAGGTTGCTTTGGAGTAGGCATGTGAATTTTCCCAACCACCTAGAGTAATGTTGGAGGTGTTGTAAGGCTCGCTTCTACAGCTGACTGCACTGGCAAAGAGGCTGTGCCTTGTAAATGATATTTGCAGAGATGGCTGCCCCTTGCCTCTTCCCCCAGCAGTTGTCCTTAGGTTGGGTACTTGCTGGCAGGAGGCTGCTGGCTGGGTCCCTCCAGACCGTGGTGGTGGCAGCTGTGCCCCTGCAGCCCGTGGAGGACCACTGGGGTGCAGAGATCCACCTGCAGCCCATGGAGGAGACCCACACTGGAGCAGGTGGATGCCCAAGGGAGACTGTGAGCCTGTGGGAGTCCCATGCTGGAGTCAGGTCCTGGCAGGAACCTGCTGACCCATGGGGAGAGGAGCCCACACTGGAGCAGGTTTCCCTGGTGGGATGTGTGGCCCTGTGGGGGACCCACGCTGGAGCAGCCTGTTCCTAAGGGACTGCACCCTGTGGAAAAGTGACCCACATTATGGCAGTTTGTGAAGAAATGTAGCCCCTGAGATGGACTCACATTGGAGATGTTGGTGAAGGACTGTCTCCTGTGGGAGGGACCCCATGGGGAGCAGGGGAAGGGACTCCTCTCCCTGAGCAGTGGCAGAAACAATAGCTGACCATTTCCATTCCTCTGCCTGCACTGCTTTGGGGGAGGAGGGGAACTTGGAAGAAGGGAGGTGTGGGGGAAAGGTGTATTTATCTTACTTCTCATTCTCCTACTCTGATTCTGTTAGTAATTAATTAATATCCCCACTTTGAGTCTGTTTTGCGCATGACAGTCATCAGTTAGTGATTTCTCCTGGTTCTTAACTCATGAACTCTTCATTGTGTTTTCTCTCCTCTGACGAGTTGCAGAGGGGAGTGAGAGAATGGCTTTAGTGGGTACCTGACATCCAGCCAACATCAACTCACTAACTTAGCTGGATATTTTCTTTTTCGTACATCTCAAATCCATTCTCTATGTGATGTAATTGATTCTCAGCTGTGCTTTCTTCTTGCAAATTTTTGCCAGACACTGGTTTGGGAAATGGGAGAGAAGGTCTCTGGCTGTCAGCAACGTGCTGGATATACCAAAATGAGACGTTTAGTTTGACATCTGAAATTACTAGCAGGTACTGCAAAATGTGATGACTCAGGCCCCAGCAAGCACTCGGTCGAATTGCCTGATTTACTCAATGTCAAAATTGTTGCTGGTTTCAGCCAGGTAGAAACAAGCTCTTATATTTGGTTCAGAGCGGGTCAGTGGGAAGCTGTGCCCAAAACCCAGACCTTAAAGGATACACCAGTAGCACAAGGAATGCCATTTAAGTACCATCTTTTATATTTATGACCTTTTTATTTTCCTGACAGGAAGTGAATTTCTGCTAGGCAAGGGTTTAAAAATAAATTGGAAAGTAACATTTGGCCCCTGCTTTTTCTGAGGTGTAACTCATTTTTGGAATCCTTTATTTTTCAGTGTGTGAGAAGTGGTTATATGTTTTGTGTCTAATCTTTGTGTGCAGTAATTTTTCATGCCAACATGTGCATTGTGATCTCTGTCACAGACAATAAAGCAAAGCTCTTGGCAAACTATGTGCAGTAATAAAGAAAAGGATGGGGTTTTGAAGTCTGCTTTGATATAACAACACTATGTATGTTTTTGGAGTAGTCTGTTCTGAAATGTGAATGTATCATAATCAGATTCATATCAATTGTTCCCACATTTAACTTTGAAGGAGGCATGGAAAAATATCTGCTTTTTGTAACAAGTTTAACATAGCAGTCTAATCACTTCATTAATGATTTCCTCCCCAGGATTACATTTTCAAAGCCATGTGCGATCGTTTAATTGTGTGCCTCCTTATTAATACTAAACAAATTAAAGTCCCACTCTTATAGTTTGAAAATGCACCCCTTGCAGCAAATGCTGCCTCCACACAGAGTATCCCAATACTACAGCAGTTCTCCAACATTTTGGCTATCCGAGTGCCTTGGCACAGACTGTCAGTGCCGTTCCCGTACCGGTGTTGCCTCTGAAATGTGGAGCGATGTGATTCTTGCGGCGGTTTCATGTGACTGTGGCTGGCTTTTTCAGCCAACCACTGGCGTCCACTGGCAGTGTCTGGAGATTTTACTTGGTGATTAAATAGTAATGTAAGAGCTTGATTCTTTGAGGAAAAAGTTAAAAAATAACGGTAATATCTTCGGTGTGATGGGGGATGGGTGTTAAGACCTCTGTTATTTATTTGTATTTACTCAGCCCTTGAGGACTGGAGAGGAAAGCTCCCATAATGTGCTGTCAGAGAATGTGTCTGCCCAGGAGATAAGTAACCGTCTGCTTTAGCAAGCAGCAGATTACAAAATGGCTTTCACAGCCACTGTTTCAGCCTCCCTGGAAACATGGCCAGTTTTGAACGCCAGGAAGGCCCTATGGCTCAGTGTGGGATTTTCTGCTTCGCCAGCAGTAAAGCAAGATGCTCATGTGGGGCAGCCTGTCAGTACAGGGGCCGGGCGGTGGCCTTCAGGGTCCTCCCACAGCCCCTGCTGCTGCCGTGGGCACCTGCCAACACAGGGGCTGGGGGTGCTGCCTGTGCCACAGCCGGGTCCCCAGTGCTGTGGGATGCCCACAACTAGCAGTGCCTCATGATCTACGTGTTGTAGGGTGTTCCCTAGAAAGCATAGGAATAGAAATAGTAATTACCCATACCCATATATTTATACATGCAATGTATATAAAAGAAATAATATCGTGAAGTTGAACACAAAACAGTGCCACTTACCTTACCCCCCTTCCATTTCCCCAACCCTGGAGTGGGTTGCTGTTGGATACAGAGCTGCTGTCCTGACTCATAAAAACTTAGGTATTTGATTTGGAAAAAAAACCAATTGAACCAACAACATAAGGAATTTGTCCCATCTATGGCCATTGCCAGTGTTTGTCTAGAGCTGCTTATGCTTCTTAAAGCCTTTCATGGGTTGTCACTGAAACTGAGCAATATTTAAAGGCATGTCAGATTATCAGTTTTCTAAGCAGTATTAACCTGTCAAGGTAACAGTTTATAATCTTACAGTTACTTGACAAGCTGCATTATTTGTACCCTAATGTTAATTTGTGCTGAGGCTCTGTAGTTATGTGTATGAAATCTGACATTAATGTTCCCTTCCTCTAAATGAAAATGGGCCCCTTGCTCAGTTTTTCAGGTAGAACACTTGATCAATCTCTTCTGGTTTAATTCACTGTCCTGCCAAATGCTGAGTTTAAGCATTCTCACAGCTATTTATTTTCAGAAAGGCTGATGATACTAATAGCAGAAGGGAGACAGATGAATAGATGTCGAAGTGGACTGTCACGATCTCTCTTTGTCTGGAAGAGGGATGCTTGCTTTGCAAGGGCAAGAAGGATGGTTCTGTGCACAGAGATGATCACAAGGACTGGTTTATGAAGGTTTTTGCAATGCAATCATACTTGTAAAATTTACTCTAGCTTCTTTCCAGTATTTAGTTTGTTAAGTTGTTGACACAATTTTCCTGACATTTTTCTTAAGTGGATTATGCTCACAGCCAGTTTTTCAAAGCAAACAGATGGCTTTTCAAACAGAGCATGCCCACAGATTTTTTTTTTTTTTAATGGTGTCTCTAGAATTATGACAGCTCTGTCAGAGGGGGCTGGTTTGTCATTAATTTTCTCATGGCAGATGATTCAAAATCATTTTTGCTCCTTCAGCTTGCTCAAATGAGCCAGCTGTTTAAAAATAAAAAACACAAGGTATCTAAGACATAAGTCAATTGATCTGTACATGAATGGAATTGCTTTATTTTGATAAGACCGTTTCTGTTTTTAGATCTCTGTAAAATAAGAATGTCTTCAAAATATTGAAATTATGCTCAGGAGGAGTGTGTTTCTGCTTGGAACCTGAAGACATGTTGTGCATTGCCTCAGACGAAATCTGAATTGCCTGGTTACTCAAGTGTGAAATCAGAATATGCATAAGGGAGAGCACGTGGCTCAGCACTTTCACGTGGAGTGTGAAGTCCCTTGGCTTCTGAGGACTTCAGATGTGAGTCTTGGCAGGACAGACTCAGACTGTCGTCCTCCGAGCAGTGTATTGAATCCCAAATAGCTCCCTTCAAATGAGTGCCTCAGTCCCTGGGCAAAGACACAGTTTGTGGGCCACTTGAGAAAGATTTCCATGCTTTGCCGTCACCCTGAGAAGGAAGAGATGTGAAGAAAGTGGCATAGACTCTGCTCGAGCTTTTTGTGTCATCTTATGGAGCAGTATCTGTCTTGTGCTGTGCATGGCAGGAAACCCTCCTCTGTGCATGGTGTGGGTCAGTGCTCCCTCTGCCCAGGGAGACGCCAGCCATGCCACAGCCAACAATGGGGTCCTGCAAGTGTTTCTCCAGACACCCAAACTAAGGGGACACCAGTGCTTTAGGGTACCGGGCCTTCATCATCACCATTTTACCCCTCTGTTGCAGTGGCTGTCCCAGGTTTTGGACTTAGCTCTTCCTGGTGCTGTAGTGACATCTATTTTGAGTTGCTTTTTGCAGTAAGGGGTGTGAATACATAGTGCCAGGTTTTGACTTGCAGAAGTTAAGGCTGCAAAGCGTCATCACACTGGTCTTTGTCAGCTCATTGGTGCAGCTTTTGGTGTCTTTGGTCCTGTGTTCATGATTAAAAAAGCAAGCACCCCACTGCAGCCAGGGGTATTTCATCCTAAAACCAAACTCAAACTGCATTTGTGGATGTATTAAGATACTCTCTTTTTGATGTTACAATGTCATTAATGATACATACTTTGTTTATCTTGCAGTGCTGTCTGTGTCACCATTCCCATGCCAGCTGCAGACAGGGAAGGGAGACCAAGGTGGGATGGTCTGGGTGCTTGAGGCAGCTATGGGGCTCTTGAATTCCTGCCTGCTCTGTTAAACCATAAGCAAAACCTCTGACCTAAAAGCAAGATCGTAGCTACATGAAATATCTGCTGCATAATTTATTCTTGTTTTGTTTTTTCAAACCCTGCCTTCTCACTGGATCCAAAGCTATTTGTCTGTGTATTCCCATAACTGTCATGCTGCAGAGATACAAATCCCTTCAAAAGAGCTTCATGCCAAACAGCACAGAGCTGCTCATGCAGTCCCAGTGCTTTTTGTTATTCTCACACTTAGTTGTATTTCCAGCATCTGGGTGGTGATTTGCATCATTCAGCAGGGACAAATTCATGACACCAGGAGATGAGGCAATCATGTTCTCAGGCACGGGCTGCCATCCCTGGATGACGTGGCTTCCCACGTGGTGTTTACCAGTGCAGCAGACTTGCAAGCCACCATTGTTTCTTCATTGTGAACATTGTTTACAGGGGCTCAGGCATTGTGAATCCAGTGCCAGGCACTGGCAAAAAAGAAAGTGTGCTCATTGGCATGGGACAAATCCTTCCTCTTAGTTCTGGGGAAAGGGAGAGGGATACATGTGCCCACTGTGGGAAGGTGTCCTGCTGTGACTCATCCAACACATCTGGATTGTTTTGAAAACCAAAGGAGGGGCAGTGATCAGTCGCCCCTCCAGTGAAACCCAAATTCTGCTGTATTATCTGTTGTCTCCTCTGAGACCTGTGGAAGTGCCTGTGCCTTGCAGGAGGTCAGATGAGGTTGCAGGGATGCGAATGTGATATTTCAGTCAGTGGAGATATTCCTGCTGAATACGTGTGTAACCAGCTGCAAGCGGGTGCTGTACTTTAAGCTGTACTTTGGGTGACATTAGGAGAAGAGGAGCTCAAGTTCTTAGTGATACTGAATTTTAATGACCAGATGCACCTCCTGGCTTTTATTTTTTTGTATCCTGTAGCACCAGAATCTTCTTGCTTCATAGCACTTGAGATATCAATATTGCATAAATATTCAGTTTGGCATTTCTGAACGCCAACTCCTTAATACAATTTTCATGTAACACATTTTTCCTGATTGTTGCAAGTTGGATTGACATGCTGTTAGTCACCTCACCTTTACGTGCCCTGAGAAGGTGCAGAAGCAGCCTTTTGATCATGAAGTCTCATTCCCATTGTCTGCTCGAAGGTCCCAAACAAAATGGTTCAGAGGTGTTCCCTGTAGCAATACAGGACGATGTGTTTCATAAGGGTGTGCAGCTTGGCCTGCCTCTGCTACAGGAGGGCTTGAGGCTGAGTAGCAAATCCAGGTGCAAGGAGGTTGGGTTACCAGGGTCTCACAGCTCCTAGGGGATCCCTGGCTGGGGACACGCAGCCATTGCCATGTGGTATCTGCTGCCAGGGAGCAAGGATGGAGCAGTGGCATGGAGAGGGGAGTGCCATGTGCCATCACTGCCCTGTCCCTGGCAGGTCCTTGCTGTTGACTGTGGAAGAGGAAATGCCTTCCCCCACAGCCCCCTTCAGTCCAGGCATAAAATTACCCCCCAAGAGGTGGTGACTTGGAAGTGGTGGGAGTCTGGTGTCTGCCCTGCTCACCCTGTCCAGTATGCTGGCTGCTGCCTTCCTCACTGAGCTGGTGCCAGGCTGCTGAAGGGATTTTAGTCCTATTCAGAGAGAGCAGAGATGGCATCTGAAACCTGTTCTGTGGCACTGAGCAATATGCCCCAGAGACAACGAGAGCCGTGTTGCCGCTTTCGGTGCCGAGCGATGTGTGCAATCCCTGACTCTCTCCTGCATGTCTGTCTGTGCATCCTCAGGGCCAAGGAGATCTCCTGAAGAACGCCAAGAACGAAGCCCTGGAGAACATGAAGCAGATCCAGCTGGCGTGCCTGTCGTGTGGACTGAGCAAAACTGGAAGCGGGCACATGGATGCCAAGTCAAAACGGTGCCTGGAGGCAATACAGGAGAAGGATACCGGAGATGAGAACGGGAGACTGTGAGGGGAGGCAGAGCTGTCACATTTGTCACAGATTTCAATAACTCTAAACTATTTTTTTAAAGCATTTAAAAGTTCACACGGGAGTGCCCTCTACAGGGTGTGATAGTATTAAAATCCTCACAGTGTCAGTATTTTAATGCAGTTAATTTATCTAAGTTAAGCTCTGGTAGTGAGATTTCTAATGAAGCCAAGCTGTCTGAATGCAAATGTGTGTGTGTGTGTGTGTGTGCGCGCACACATGCAAATCCTGTAGACGCCCTTTCATGCATTGCATTAGCCATTTGCTAATTTATTCCTTTGTCATCTTTGAATAGGCTTGTTCATTCTGAAGATCAAAACAAATTGAGAGCACTTCTATCAGTTCTGGGCTTTATTTTACTCTCCAGCTTTTATCATTTAACTTATGGGTTGCATTACTGTTATGCTGTTCAAACAAACAAACGAAATACAACAAATATCACTGAGAGCTGTTTTTGTGAGGACGAAGTCGGTGGTTTGCTGCAGACCCTGAAGGTGGTTTTTAACGAACAACTGCAACCAAGTAAATGGGATATTAAATGGTTGGAGTTGCTGGCTAGATTATCAGTAGATTTGAGGTGTATCTTTCGCTGAATTTTAGCAAACTGCTCGTCAGGGTACACCCAGATAGCACATACTAATGTAAGAACTAGCTGATTTATTTCATTCCAGCAAAACATTGCCACCTTGTAGATCTGCAGGACAGATAGAGTCTTTGCTGATAGGCATTAACTTGAGTAGTAATGAACATAGCTAGTTAGCCCTGTAGCTATAAGGGGAGCTGTGAATACCTTTGGTGGTCCTGAACCCTGAAGGTCAGCTTCAGGCCATTCTGAAACACACAGCCATGCCAGTATTGGAGGGAAGGTTTTCCATTTTCACAAAATGTGAGCTGTAGTGCAAGAGGTGTGAGAGGTCAGACCTCATTTGATGCCTTCTGCTTAGATGTTGAAGTCAGTTGGATGAAGGAAGCAGGATCTGGCCTTACATTTTTGTGGTTAAGAGTCATGCTGTGCTAGAAATTTAAAGCAGGGCTGCAGAACTGCTACAGATGTAGTGTGGAGAAATAGCTTGGGCAAAAACAGGGTACCAGCATTTTTGTGCAGCAGTTTTAAGTATCCTGACACTCTCATATGCTTAGGGTAGTTCTGAAAATTGGGTGCCTCTTAGTGTCACTGTAGAAAGGAGACGGAGAATGTCACAAAGCAATGCATCCTCATCCCTCCCAGTGTCTGGCTCATGTGTGCTCACTACATTCATTTCAATCGTTTAGGTACTGTGCTTGAGTGTAGTATTTGTGTTACCTTTAACAGGACTAAGTGTTTTATGGTTATAAAAAAGACTATATTTATTTAAAGCATTGCTTTTATTTTTAAAAGCTACTTTTTAAATTAATTTGATTAACAAATATGCTAATTTTCTGAACTTAACAAAAAGTAATTGCTGAAAGTTTGATCATTGGAAAATCTTATATAGCTATTGTGTTAAGTTATTTTTGACTTCTTAATAACACTATTATGTTCATGTTGCACATTACTGAGAGAGTAAAGCTATGAAACAACTTTGACCCATGTTTTTACAGTGATTTAACACAGAAGGACATCAGTGATCCTGAATAAAGGCGGGTTAGAGGGGACAAGTTGCCTGGGAGAAGGTCCTGCTCTAACAGGAACTGTGTTACTGCAACGGTTATAACTCAGATGCCTTAAATACCATTTCAGTAAAATTTGCCGTACTTTTTCAGATCCAGCCCTAAATCCTCTGTTTATTTCTCCATTATGAGTGTGTATTCAGACTTCACTGAAGTGTGGAGAAGTGTCTGTTGTGTTTCAGGCAAGGCATGAAGCCCAAATCACTGGTATAAGTGTACATGTTCACATTTTACCCTCTTGGGTTACCTTCCTGATTTCATAATCAGTTGTGTTTATATAAAAACAACACTTGGCCTTCAGTATTTACAGTTAGGGAGGATGGAAACTGTTAACCCAGCACCACCAGTTGCAAAGGATCAACCTTTGAAAAGCATCTCTTCTGAAGGGAGAGATTGCTTCAGGAACGGTGAGTGGCTTGCCTCTTGGTACTTCATTTAAACCTAGAAATAACTTGATTTTCTCGATCTAAAAGGCTATCATAATGTCTGTACACGAACTGCTGGCAAAGTACCTTCTAGTTCTCCTGCCTTCTCTGATGTTATAAACAAATGAACATAAAATTATATAGAGAAGGGCTTTCTTTCTATGCTCACATGGAAGAGGAATACCACACAGCCCTCACTCTAGAAGCATTAGCAGAACCAGAAATGGCTGGATGGAAATCCCATAGCATGCATGCACAAACCTTTCATGCCATGTTCAGCATTCATGCCATGTCCTGTGACAAGGTCATGCTGCATGGCTTTCTGTGCCAAAATACAGGAAGCAGAGATTTTGGGGCACCGTGAATTGCCTGAAGTTGCTGGGACCACTCCTGGTGCTGGTACCCAGAACCCTGTGACTGGAGCAGCTCCATTCTCCCTCCTGCAGCAAGACAGGAACTGGCAGCAAAAGCTCATCTCACCTTCCTCTGAGTCCTTTGAAGTCCCTGGATGGAAGTGAATGATAAAAGTGGCAGCTGGTGTAATAAAAATTCAGCTTTGAAGGGGAACACAAGGAAAAAAATCACACCCAGCATCGGCAACAAAACATGCCCAGGGGACTGACTGCTTGGCCTTTTGGGGAGGTGTTGCATGGCATGCCTGGCTTCCTGCAGTGGAACAACAGCCTTCCCTGGGTCCTGTGCAGGTACAGTTTGTCTGATGTCCCATGTGAATGGGTGGATATTATCTGTTCCACTTCTATGGAAGTGATGTCAGGAAAGTGTTACAGGTATTTGTGGTTGTTTACAGTGCACTTTAACAACTAGAAATCAGAGAAGGTCTCAGGAACTGGAGTGGGGAGGTGTCTGCCAGAGGGGTACAGGAGTGAATCTACCAGGGTTCTCTCTGCCACTGAGTCCTACATCTTTACAGTATTTATTTTCCCTGTGTCATTCTCTCTTCTTGAAGATAAGATTGATTACGTTTCCTTTCTCAGGCACAGATTAGGTTGCAAATTTCTGAAACACCTTAAAAATTTTCTGTTGCTCTCAGGAGAACAACCAGGCACTGTGTTTGGGCTGTCCTGTAACACCAGTGTCTGCCAAGTCCTTCCGCTGCTGGTGAGTACGGGTGAGTCAGCACGTGTGAGGAGGGCTGAGCCACGACCTGCTCCCCTCTCCTGGGGACATCAGTTCCTCCAGTGATCAGGGATATATTGTCCCCATGCTTGTGTGTCTGGCTCCCACCAAACTGCACCCTTGGTCAAGCATGGCAGAGGGGCAGCCACCTCAAGGGTATTAAGTTTCCAAGCAAGGATGGGGTGGGTGGCTCAGAGAGGCAGCACCTTCCCTGTGGCACGAGGCTGCAGCATGACCTCCACCTCTCAGTTAGGCTCATGACAGAAAGGTTTCACTTGGATTTTGCTTCTTATGTACACACATGAAGGAACCCAGGCATAAGGCAATGGAAAAGGCTGAATTGGTGCAGCTGTTCACAGACCTGATTAGTCTTATATCAGCAGAGATAGTTTTTACCAAATTTCATGTGCTGCCATGACCAGCAGGACTTGACCCCTTTCCCTTCCTTGTCCTGAGATCAGCATGAGTTAAAGCACCATGCTGTTTTGCTGCTTTCTGTATCATTTTTCATACATTTAACTCTCTGTTCTTAAAAGGATAATGCAGCTTCCCAGTGCAAACAAGGTGAGAGTTTTGTTCGTCCTTCTGAAATTCATCTCTCAAAATAGGTTGTTATCAGATAATTGCATGCAGAGAGACCATTCCTGTATAATAATCCATCTCTGCCTTCTTTCTGTTCAGACTAAAATACTAGGTCGTAGCCTCCTTGGCCTCTGTCCCACTCCTACAGGGACAGGCAGCAGCCTCATGCAGTGGCTAACTCAGGAAGCTTCAGACAAAAGAAAGGTGAGGGGGTCACAGGAGCAGTGTCTTCTTGTCTCCACCACTTGCTGTGGGGCTGAATGTGGTGGCCCTGGCTCATATCACAGCAGTGATAGGTGATGCACACATTTAATAAATCTGAGATTTGCTTCTTGTAAAACATTGCTTAGCAGGGGAAAGGTGATTGTGAAGGATGAAAATATCTAGGCACAGTGAATGTGCACTTGGGAATGGAGCAAGCACCAGGTACCCAAATGCCCTCCCTTGTCAGCCCTTTCCCCCTCTCTGGGTGGCCATTAAAATCCAATGGTTTCTTTAATATTGTACCAGTAAAACTGTCTCCAAATTGCCACACCAAGCACAAGGCAATATGTTCCCTAGGAGGCTGGTGAGTACTGCCAGGATGTGTCTCCCAGCTGTGAAGCGTGAGTGCTGTTTGAGACTATTCTGGCATGGTCCTGCCAGGTCGCCTTTGCACAGACTCAGGCTGAACAATTTTGCACTTGCTTTGCACAGCAACTCCCTCAAAAAATAGTTCCTTTTTAAAGTAAGATTGAGGACTGTGTGAGTTCAGTAACCGAGATGTGACTGACCAGGCCAGAAATGTGATGCAAGTTCTGTCTCACCAGCTGTTCCTCTGCAACAGAGAACATGCCCCCAGTCAAACAGGTCATGTTTTAAATGAGAATGTTCTACATTTTTGATTATTTGAAACAGTTTATGAATAAATTGCTTTTGCAGAAAATATTAATGGAGTAATTTCAAGAAAATGTGCAGAAATTAAATTCTCTGCAGACAACGCATGAGCAAGAGGCAGTGTTGTGTTTGGCGGCTGTTTGCTGTGCACAGTTCACACCCCCTACTCTGGGAACTGGAAGAAAAATGAATGATTCCAAAGGCAAGTTTGAGTTCCTGGCAAAGTTAGAACTTTTTTCCCTGTTAGGTTGCACAGCAGAGACTCATTCATATATGAAGACATGAATACAGTAGGATTGGGAAGTGATTGTGATACTTGAGGCCAAAAGCGAGCATGGAGAGGAGGTGGCATGTTGGGATGTTGGTTGGGGGCGGTGCAGGGTGAGCACTGTCTGAGAGACCCCAGGAGGAGCCATTGGCCTCCCTGCAGTGGCAGTGAAGGGCTGCTTGGGCAGGGAGCAATTGGTAACTGGTGGGGGTGGTTTCCACCAGCAGAGGTTTGCTCACATATCAGTGAGGGCTGAAGTGATGGCCATAGAAATTGGTCCAATTCCTGACCTGTTTATTGAGGCTGTGGGAGAAACCCTCAGGGGATGGGAGAGTCTGTGGCCACAGCCCCAGGACCTAGTGGCATTCCCACCATTGGAGTGTTCCTGGAGCTGGATGGGTTCACAGCACTAATGGCACTGGATGCAAACAGCTTGTCACTGTGGCCTAGTGGGTAGGAATGCTGTTCAGGACTGTTCTGTCTGCAGGTGTCAGTCAGTTTTAAGTGACATCTCACTAAATCATCTCATGACTCTGGCATGCAGAATCACAGACTTGCTGTGCTTTAGTGGCATAACATGCCACAAATACCATTCTAGCTATTTCTGCATGCTATAATGTATTGAATGTTATTTTTTGTAAGACAAAATTAAGCATCTTTTTTGATTCAACCTGATTGAATGCCTGTAGTTCATCTCAGTCTCTGTAGAGTATTTAATAGCGAGTTTAGGATATGGGAGGAGGTTGAATATGCCAGGTGAAGCATTGATTTTGGATGGCAGCTGAAAAGAAGATACTAGGTGTACAGGATGGAGTTGAGGTTAGCAAAGACCAGTATTAATCTTGCTTCTTTGGAAGCACATGTAGGGAGAATGGAGGATACAGAGGAATTATTTGTATGCTTCCTCAGATAGTGTCTGGTGGACCAGCTACACATAATGCAATTAAAAATGAGATACAAATTATAGTTCAGACCGCAGGAGCTGCTATGATTACTTACGATGCTGATGGATGGAGAAGGGAGCTGGCAGTGAAGTGCAATTGCAGTGTTAGTGTGCCATGTGCAGGGGAGAGGGTGAGCAGTGCTGCTGCTCTTCCTGCACGAAGCAAATAGGCCAAATATCAGTATCAAGTATCTGCTGCACTTCATAGCTGTGTTCTCCCAAGGTGAAAAATGAGTGTGCTAGAGAGGCAGAAACAAAGCATTTAAGAGCATACCTGTCTTGGAAAATCCATGGTTTGTTGGTGTTGATGTACTTTGCCTTCAGGATTCACCAGCCCTGACTCAAGTGTGCTTTGCTGGTTTGCAGCAGCCTTCCCACACAAGGTGTTCCCAAAGCCAGGGCAGCACAGCTAGAGCTGAGCTCTGCCACCAACTTCCCCTTGGCACCAGAGGATATCTGTTTTGCTCCTTTTCTTTGTGCTCCTTGATGGACTCCAGTTTTTATGGGGTCTGAGCAGCGGGACGAAAATTATTTGTGCAATGCTTTCGTGTGGGGCTGGTGGACACCGAGCCCAGGGCCCCAGGACCCATCTCTGGGGTGTGTGGGGCTGCCCAGGGCAGGCTGCAGCTCGCTGTGGGGCTGCTCCCTCAGAGTTTGTCTGGTGAGGCCATTTTTGGGAGGCTCAGATCAACCACAGCGTGAGTGGGCTCAGCTTCCACTAAAGCCAAACTGTAATTGCACCTGCTGACGCTGTCATTTTGCTGGTATGTTGTCTGTAAGTAGCTGGACACACACACAAACCGCTCTCTTGATTCCTGCTGAGACCCACTGTCTTGCCAAGGCAAACAGTGTAGTGTCCCAACCCCTGAGGGGAGGGCAGTAATACTGCTCCGGGACTGCCCTTAGATTGTGTTTTGGAAACAGAGTTATTCTGAGGTATTTGATGCATTGGCCAAGAAAACAATCTAGAGGTGTACAGCAACAGGCAGGTGATGATGTGGTAGGGGGTAGCCCCTTGTCAGATCAGCCAAAACATTTTGGAAGTGATTGAGTGCAGAGTTGAATTGGCATCAGAGTAAACCAAAAATACCAGCTTCATGAGATTGGCGCAGATTTGCAAACTGTGTTTGAGGTTGGCTAGGGTTTGCTGTGAGGCACGTGCCCTTTGTGACAATCAGAAGCTGATCCTGTGTTCCTGGAAAGTCTGCTGTGGTATTTAGGGTCTGAGTGAAGGCAGGATGTGTATGAGTGACCACCCTCAATCCAGCAGGCTAAGGGAATCAGCAATCCCAAGTATATCCGTGGGTCAGAAGCTGTGAAAACTTTCACTATTGCCACTCTTTGCTCTTCTCTGGTGTTTCAGACCTGTGCCATATCAAGCATTTGGCAAAGGAGAGCTTTTCCCTGGGCAAAGATTGCTTGCAGAGCTCACCCCCTGCAGTGGCCCAGCAGGGCTGAGCAGGGAGAGCCCTCCAGGAGACCTTTGCATGTCGACAGTGTTTTACCTTGAGCTGTTTGTCAGCGAGCTGGGCACTGTCTCTTGGCACAGTTGCCCTCTTTGCTGAGCAGTGGAAACCCACACACAGACTTGCATCTCAGTTGTTTGCCATTTGATGCTTGCATTTCTCATTGTGGCCGGCTTGGCCCTGTCACTGCGCACTTTGAAAACATTGTGACTTTTATTTCAGCAGTGTTCTGCCATCAAGGGATGTGTTGGAAGAGCTACAATGAGAGCAGAGAATTATTGCCATTCAATGGTGCTGCTGAGTGCAATGTTTCTACTTGTGCCGGGTTGTGTCAGTTCCATAAAAGATTTTTTTTTTTTTAAATTATGGATTCTAACTTGATATTTCTTAAGAAGGTGATTGCAATAAACCAGTAGCTGTGGTTCCGTTGGGACTGGCTGCCCCAGGTCTTGAGGAGCTATGTTATTTGAAAACTGTCACTGTGGTCTGTCACACTCTCTTTGTGCATAAAGGCTGTTGCCAGGGGATTTTTTTTGTTAATGCTTAAAGGTCATAATTATCATCAAATGAACACAAATGTCCACAGGAAAAATGTTTCTACCAGGCATCAAAATTAAGGACAGATGAAAGTCTCCAGTGTGGAGTCAGATGACAGCATCAGCGAAGACAGAATGGCACCAGTTTTGATTTCTCTCATTATTTGTGTGAATTGGATATGAAAATTGACTGAATAGTATTTATTAATGATGTGCAGGGAAAAAGCCTTAGGCCTGATGTGGAATTTTTATGGGGTAGCATTACATCTTGGGGCCTCTGGGTCCCAGGTATCCAGCACATTAAAAACAGCTTGTGTGTCCCTGGTTCCCAAGGGAGCAAGTAGCTATGAGATGTAGCTTTTTTTCTAGAAGGCAAGCAGGACACAGGTAATGCTCTGAGCCATATACTGCAGAGGCTCAGAGCTGCAAGGGAATCGTGCATCCCTGTGTGGTACCTTCCAGCCACTGGGAGCTCCCCAGGAGGGGGCCAAGGGGCTCCAGCTCAGAAAACCTGCCCAGTGAGCAGCATCTCAGCCTGAGGGGCAGAGCAAGGGGTCTCCTGGGGACAGCGGTGCTGGGCACTGTCTGTAGCAGCAGCTCTGTACATGGCCTTGTTGTGACAGGCAGGTTTTTCTGGGCAGCTAAACCCTCTCTATTGTCTGTGCTGAAACAGGTATTTTTAGGCAGCCATTTGTTCCACCTGTTGCAGCCAAGCACTTCAGAAGAATAGTTCTATCCTAAGAGTGCCTGTTTCATGCCGTATCTTACAAGTATTTATGGTAGAAAACCTGAACTTTTATCTGCATAACAGACAGCAAGCTGTGACAGCTTGCCACAAGGTGTACACTTGTACAAGGCCAAGTGATGTATCTCTAAGGTAATTTTTTTGGATTCTTTGACCCAGAAAATCCAAGAAAGCTGGTGGCAGAGTTGTGGGGATTTGGGTTACCCTGCAAAGACATAGGGGCAGATGTGGCTGCTGTTTGTGAAGAACAGTTTTGTGGCAATAAATGATTGAAATCTCACATCTGCAAAACCAAAGGACAGAGTGAATGAGTGGCTTTCAGCCCCACAGACCTTGTGCTCGCTGCCTCAGGCACTGGGGCCTGAGGTGGACCATTCCCTGCCACAGGGTGACCAGCTGGGAGAATCCTGTGTACCAAATGCCAGACACTCCCATCACAAGCACTTCCAGCATGAACAAAGTCAGAGGGAGGAAATGGAGATCTGTCAGGAAGGTAAAGTGCCACATCTTTTTTTGTATGGTACGAACATTGCAGCCTAGCCTGATGGAAACATGGCAATAATCTGCAAGATACTGAAGCAGGCACAAGGACAGTTTCGTCAGGCTCGGAAGGTCAGCACTGGGTGTCTCTGCTGTTCCCACATAACAGGTTTCAGCCCCCTCAGTGAGGCAAATTAACGTTTTCCCTGGGACTGGCTACGCTTTTATAGCACACCATGAATCCTCTATATCCTGCTTTGCTGGAAACAGTTGCACCTTCTCCCGGGAAAGGCAAATTGATTGTAGGGAGTTCAAAGAACAAAAACTGAGCAGGTGGCTTTCTAGATTATATGCTTTTCTTGGCAAAAGCTGCTTCTCCGAGCAACGTGCCTGCCTGTGAAAGAGAAACACCAAGAACACTGTAATTCCGTGGGACAGGAGCGGCAGCAGCTGGAGAGTGAAGGCTCTGCAGAGTGAAGCTGAAAGGATGAATCTGTTTAACTGCACATCCCATTAAAACAGGCGGCTGGACAGAAAATTGCCTCTAACGGCATCCAGAATGGCTGAGACGTCAGACAGGGATTTAGGGCCACTGTCTGTGTGATTATGTCTGCCAGAGAGACTCAGTGTGAAGCACAGCCATGCCTCTGCCTCCTGCCATGGTGGAGGGTCAGCCCTTGAGCAGGGACAGAGTGGGGCAGTGGGACCTGACACATGCCCTGCTCAGTGCTGTGGAAAGATGTTCAGGCACAGGAGGGTGTGCAGCCTCTGATCTCATGCTGTGTTTTAGCAAGTGAATGCCTTTCTCTTGGAAGAGCACCTCAGTCCTGTGAGGTCCATGATGAGTGTTTGGTTTGTGCCAGATGGCAGTGAATTAGGCCATAAAAGCATCATTTTTGTAATGCCCATTCAAGGAATGGAGAGTTTTGCTTTCTTTTCCTGGAAGGGCTTCCATGGGACTTCTGGACTCCCATGACTGGGACTGTCATTATTTTAACACTCTTGCAACCTGCAATGTTTCTGCTTCCCACATCCATCAGGTGAGACAGCGTGCCCTCCCTGGACACACAAGGGGTATGGAGACAGAAAGGGCAGAGTTCAGTTAATGGGGACCTGAGGTCTGTGACAGAGCAGGGAACCAAACTTCCCAGCAATTCAGGGCAGCTCTTGCCTTCCCCATGCAGCTCTGTCCTCTGTGAACCGCTAAGTCCACAGTAAACTTTTATCTGGGGGTTAAGCTTTTCTTTAAGACTGATGAGAGACATAATGATGAAGGATAAAGGTAATTAATGACATCAGCCTGTCTTTTGAATGTAGGTTATTCTTTAAGTGATTGAACAGAAATTTCTGAAAGCAGAGTTTAAGCAGGCATAAGATTAGTACGGATTTCTGCCTGGTAGCCTAAATCTAATGTCTTTCAGTTAGTAATCCTTCTTTCAGGTCAGTGAATCTTTTTGTAAGAAGGAAAATAAATATAGGTTATACAAGAGAGTTCAGGAGTTTCACTTGTCACATGAAAGGGATTTAGAGCTGTTTCCAGTGCCTAAACTGCCTCTAATATTTAAGAGAACCTATATTGTCCTCTCAGAGAAAGCCACAGATACCTTCTCTTGTGCTATGCCGATGTTCATATGGAGAGTTGCACAAAATGCTTCAGTTACAGAATTTTCCTGGTCCCTTCCTGTCATGGTTTCTGAGCCCATCATTTAGGACAAGAGATCACAGGTACCTTTTTTCCTTGGAGATTGTTCTACATGGAAACCTTGGTCTGCACAGCATAAGCACAGGCTGCAAGGCATCGAAGTCTATGTGGACCAAGGACTGCCCTTTGCTTTGGTGAAACTACACAGGTATCACACTGGTGGTGAGACTTGTGCTGAAGGGGAGCACAGAAGACCCAAGGTTTCCTGCAACTGAAGTGCTTTCCTACCATGGGTAGGACATCCTTACAGAGGGCTCTGCATTGGCAATAGTGTGCTGTGAGCTGGGCTGCACGTCTGAGGTCACATGTGTGAACCTGTGGGAGTGCTGCAAATAGCCTTCATGATTGTGTTCCCTTTCCCAGTGGAGTGGTGAGCCAAAGGCTGATAACGTGTGGACCATCACATCATGGAATAGAAACTTTTTTCACTGTAGATAAAGTGATCTCCATCTGACTTTTCTTGACTGAGACAAGAGTGTCCTTTCCACAGAGTCTGCGTGTCATTTAATCCTGTAGGCAATTACTGGGGCCATTTCTCTGTTCATCCTACAGGCTTGATCAAACACTGTTGTTCCCAAGAGCTAAGTTAATGCTACAGGTACTCCGACCCCACAGCAGCCATGAGGCAAAGCCTTCATTTAAACCTCATGGAGAGATATTTGTGTTTATGTGTCAAATGTCACATTTGTGAAGGGCTGCAGTGTGAGCACAGCAATGACTGTGACTCAGCTGGTATGCTGGAACTTGGCTCTCCCCAGGAAGAAACCTAAATTCAGTTTTCCAGGGGTTGAAATAGTATTAAATATACATGGACAGCTAAAATAGCCTAGGTTTGAAGTTAATTAAAATCAATATAATAAAGGCTAAAGTAGTTATGAATGTGACTATCCCCATCAGCATTTGATGCAGTTTAACAGATTTCCCTTTAATTCAGGCCTTTAGTTAATGGAGACTAAATTTCTTGTTTGACAAGCACTGAGCCAGTGAACTGCCCGTGGTTGCAGGGCAGCTCCCAGGGGGTTAATGCATGGTTGCTGCTCAGCAATTGGAAACTGGAAGCAAGGTGAGAGAACAGGGCAGTTCACCAAAATAAAGTAATCCCAGTCTGTGAGACTGTGTTTTGTCATTGTAATCCCTCGTGCTTTGGCTGAGCTGTATGACAGTGGCTCCTTTCACAGCTCTTCCCCAGGGCACAGACGATGTCAATCTCCCACTGGTAAATCAGCTGGTGCACTGATAAATTGGATGGCAGTGTGAGCACAGCAGATTATTGCAGTTTACTCCCCAGCAGTCAGTGTGGTGGTGTGCTTTCATCACTCTAGTGTTGCCAAAAGGAAGAGAGGAGCACAGAGGTGCTGGCTGGTGGTCAGGGCTCCCTCAGTACACCACCCACCATCCCATCCTCCCTGTTCCCAGCCTCTGGAGGAGCTATCCAAGCCTTCCCTCATCAAAGGGTAGCATCTCTCTCTTGCAGAAAAGCATCTGCTGAGGAGATTGCAGTAGCAAAGGCACGGCTTGGGAACCTGAGCCAGCCCATAGTCATATCAAGGGATGTGACTACCTCAGCCCCTCCATCTCCCCTGGCACCAAGGTGAGGGCATTATTTCCCATGCCTGTGTCAGGTGAACCTCGATGTTTCCTATCACCTCTGGGGAAAAGCTTTTCCTGCCTTCATGTTGGAGAGACCTTGGGGATATAACACAGATACATCTCAGCCTGGGATGCCTCACTTTAGATTTCATGGGGAAGGACATTGTTCAGCCCAGAGTTTCCAAGTCTCATACATCGTTCAGCCTGACCCACTATTGATCTGGCAGCCTGTCCTGTTTGCATGAGCAGCTGAGAGATTTTCTGTGCTACGTGAATGACCTCCCAGCTTGGAAGGGATCATTAATCCCTCTGCTTGGTAAGGCTTCTGCACTCATGTTTTCTTCTGAATCAGAGTTCAGTGGTACAAACCATTCTGTCACTGTCACTGAAACTCAGGCCATCTGGAGAGTCCATACTACATACACAGGTAAGGTTGTAAAATGAGCTCTTTCTATGATTTGTGTAAAGAGAAGTCCCTAGGAACTGGTTTCCACTCTTTCTCTCAAATCATTAGGGCATGTGAATGACTGCTGACTAACAAAGGGGAGATGAGAAGGGACAGGAGTCTTCTGGAGGCCTGGAACAAGCATAATATTTTTTTCATTTTGTGGAGAGTAACTTCTTGTGCTCTGACTGTGTGGGAAATGAGTGAACTTTTCACCTTGACTTACAGGTTATACGGGTGAAGCTTTCCTGGATGAGGGAAAGCTGATCAAACGTGACTACTTTGAGTCAAAGCTACCTTTTCATTGTACTGTGATGCAAACATGAAACAAGTTGTACAGCTTTGCCATGTTCCTCTGCCTGCTAATTTTTTCAGTATTTATTTTGCATTGTTTCAGATGGATTTAAGTGAATATAATTTATTTGCCACCCATTTGGCATCTTTATCTGAGCTTAATATCTATATGTGGTTTGAGTAAAATTAATATTTCAAACTTTAAGTTATCCATGCACATTATGTATGATGCCAGCAGTGCTCAGGCTCAAAGACTTGTGCAGTTACCTGAGCCTCACACATTTTTTGATATCTACTGGAAGAGCATGGGTAACTTTTGCTGGCCTGGCTGGCCATACCTGGATGCATCAGACCATGTCCTGTAGGATGGGGATGGGGAGGCTGGTGGAACTTCCCCCTCTGGAAAGTCAAAAATCTCCTCCTTGGACACCAGCTGTGAGCTGTTAGCTCTCCCTTTCAGCAACAGTGGGCTCTGCTGCTCCTCTCCCACTGCATTTCCCCTTTTGTTGTGGATTTCTCCCTGCTAAGCATTTTCCTGACTGTGCTTTCTGAGTTTTATTCTTCCCTTTGTCGTCCCTTTCTTCCCTTCTCCCCTGCTAAGCATGGTGCTGCCCCCCTGGCAGTTGCCATAGAGATGACAGCCTTATATCTACTTTTACTTTTCTCTCATTCTTCAGAAGGTGCTTCTGCCCCTCTGGCTGAGTCAGCTGCATCATCGCAAATGTGCCAGCCTTCCCTGCTCCCTGCTAGGTGAGCAGGATGTCCTGCAGACTAACGAGCTCCACAGCCCTGTCCCTGGATGGATGGCTGAGCCATTTTATTGGACTTCAGGCTCTTCAGTAAGTCGCACTGATAACTGCCCAGTTACGCAGGACACCGAATCTCCAAGCAGTCCTATGGCATGCCTGGACCCAAAGCTCTGTGCCCCTGAATCTCAGTCCATCTTCTACCTTCAAGCTGGTGGGGACCCTGGTCTCCTTGGGTGCAATGGCCAGAGCAGTGAGAGTGTCAGTGCTTGTGAACACTGGGGTGCCATGAACCCCTGCAAGCCTGAGTGGGGCGTGCAGGACACAGGCAAGGAAGGGGTGAGGGTCTTCACGAGGGTTGGTCCTTTCCTTTCCCTCCCTCTGTGCCCTGGCCATGACTTCAGGTTGCTGCCATCTGTAACTGACATCAGTATTGAGAGATTCAGTGCTGATGACTGGTTGGGAGATGAGAGATAACCGGTTTTTCTCGCAATCTAATCTCACACCCCAGGGAGAAGAGATCATGTGGAAACTAAGCAAAGTGCTGAGAGTTACTGTCCTCTGCTGACCTCATGAATATGATTATCTGAAAGCATGACTTTTACTTGGCAGCTTTGTGCATCTGTTCCAGAGCTATTATCTTGTACGTTGATTCAAAATGATCAATATGCCTTCAAGAAGCTTGTCCTGAATGCTTCTGACAAATTATTAATAGAAGTAATTTTGAGCAGTCGAATTCTTCAGAAAACTTGGACTTCACACTGTTCAAAAGCTTGGCTGCTGGGAACGCAGTATGCAAGATACTAATTGTGCTTTACATTTTCCCAGGAAGAATTTGTGACAGGAGAGAAACTTTGCTCATTTGAAGTGCAATAGAAATAGCAACATGATCATTCGGAACTCAGAGCCTAGATTTTATCAGATGCAGACAGAGGAATTGAAGAGCCTGTATTTTCCTCCCATGTTCACATTTAGAGGAAATCTCGTGTTAAAGACAAAATGAATGGCAAAAATGAAGAGAACAGCAGATAACTTTGAAAAGTTCAGAAAAGGGAGTGTATTTGAACAGTTTCTCAAGCACTGCAGAATAAAACCTTTCCTGCTTCCACCTAAATTGGAATAAAGGAGGAAGATTATGAACTAAGTGGTACTCCTAATGTGCCGTACCAGTTAATCATTGGATGTTACAGAAAATATTATCTTTTTCACCTTCAGTAGGGCACAAGGGATTTGACTAGAGGTGGAATCACAGAGAGATGACTGTCTTCCCTGCAGAGACTCAGACGGAAGAGATGCTTTGACAGGGTAAATTAGATGCAGGACAAAGACCTTCTGATCGCAGCTGGTTTCAGTGGGCTTATTTTAATGGGAAAACTCTGAGCTGAGGGCAAACTGCGCTGATGACTCAGTTGTGTATTGCAATAAGGGAGTTGTAGGGGTTTTATTTTCAGTACTTCTAAGATTTCCTGTTCCCTACTGACACCACTACTAAAATGTTAAAAGATCTGAAGGGATGGAAAACAGCCTGCTTTTAGTGTTTGCTTTCCTGCCAAGCAGCCACTAGCAGGGCAATTTTACCAATCAGTCAGAACCCTAAGAAAAATTTGCTGCAACTTTGTAAAATCTGCCTCTGTCCTTCAAAAGAGGAAGCATTGCCTCTAGAGAAGGCACTGACTTGGCCCTCCAAAACCTAAAGCTGAGTTTGAGATATCCCATCTTGTTTTGGGAAAGTGCCTGATCCTTGTCCACCTATTTAAAAAGTGTGACTGATACTTTCCTGTGAGGTTGGCCTTCCTGTCACAAGCCATTCCTGGCAGTGACAATAGTGTGTGTTCAGGATCTTGCTACCACAGCATCCTGATCTTTCTTGTCTGGAGACTTTTTGCTCCAACCATAGGATAGCTATAAAAATTGAAATGCAGGATGTGGAGAATACTAAACTAGTTCATATAAAACCAGCTTCTGTCATCAAATTACTCTCAAGTATATTGGATTGTGGGTCAAGGCTATTCAGCTGTTTGCCAAATGACACTACCTCTGGATTTCAGGCTCTAAATGCTTTTGGAGGTCACTACTTGTCCTGTGGCTAATGAATGAGTGGTTTAGGCCTCAAAACTGTCCCAGCAGCACTTCTGAACTGTGGGNAAAAAAAAAAAAAGACATTACTTTCTCCCCATGCTGACTAGAGGAAATGGATCCAACAGATAACAGCTTTGAGATAACCCAGATATAGATATGTTTTCCCAGAACTGGAGCCTCATGTGTCTACGATCACAGCAGCTGTGCATGTGCACGTCCCCTCCAGCCTGACTGACCTGTTATCCAGTGGGACCATCCATTGACTGGAGCAGCCTGTCTGGCATCCGGTGTCCTGGTGGCTGCAGCAGCACCAGGGTGGGGAGTGACAGGTTTAATATTGTTACAGCTCTGCTGAATGATGTTGCTGGAGCTGAAATAAAACTGAAGTGACTGAAGCCAGCGGCTGTGCTAGCTGGGTGAAGAATGTTCCAGCTGTACTGTACTGATCACTGTGTAATTTCCAGAAATACATCTGCGTTTCTACTCCCAGAGTATTCTGAAAAAACCTGCAGGGCAGCAGCAAGGGACACAGATGGCCAGCAGCTCCAACACAGCCCCAGTCCTAAGGGAAAAACTAGTTTAAACATGTAAAAGTCTGTCTGTGTGTATCTGTGTCTGAAGCAGACATAGAATTTTTCACTCCTTTCTCGTGCCACTGAGCCAGATGCTCACCTGGCTCAGTATGAGCACTAGGCAAGCCTCGGGGGCAGCCTGAGCACCAACTTGTTGAGGGCTTGTTTTAGGAAACCTGTAGTGGCCTCACCTTTGCAGGTTGCCCAATTATTCATGCCTGTGGTGCCTTCATTGCTCCAACCATATGGTGCTTATGGGCATGGCCCAGCACAGCTGTCTGTGGCACCATTACCCTGGCTGGATTAGCATGCACAGTGTTTGCTTCTTACAGAGACAGATCAGAAATCAAACAAGATGAATATGTCCCATATTAACACATCACCAGTAACCAAGCATACAAAGGGCAAAGATAGTGGATTCAATGGATATCATCTGAGTGAAGCCAAAGTGCTTATAAATTTCCACTTCTTCTTGACAAGAAGAAAATATTGGCAGAAAAAAATATTGGGGAAAAAAAAATTGCATTTTGAGCACAAACTGAGACTTTCCGTAAGGTTGGAGAATCTTGGGGTATTTTGTGTATGTTTATTTCCTCTCACACTGATTTCCTGGCTATTCCTGCTTGAAAGCTTTACTGGACAATGACTGAATCCTTTCGTCTTGCCTGCCAGAA
Source organism: Scytalopus superciliaris (assembly GCA_013400415.1). Taxonomy (NCBI): domain Eukaryota; kingdom Metazoa; phylum Chordata; class Aves; order Passeriformes; family Rhinocryptidae; genus Scytalopus; species Scytalopus superciliaris. The sequence continues at coordinate 269,882 of VXBX01002363.1, read as the reverse complement.
AGCAGATCATCACAAGCAAAATATTTCATGTATCACATTTTGCAGAAAAACTGGGAAAGGATCTGAATGCTTCACTTACCCTGAACTTGCTGTCAGATCTCACGGGCTGTCATATTGAAGTGATGTGGCAAAAGCCTACTCTGCGGTAACTCCACAGGAGCATTAATCTACATTAAAGGTTGGGCCATACTTTGAGAAGAAACCTGAGTTGTTCTGCCTTTGAACACAAAGGTTTGGTGGTTCTGTTTCATGAAGGGTCCCACAGAGTTCAGAAGGGTTATCTGGTGAGTAGAAAGATTTGTGTGATCAGGTGTGCAAAGCTCAGCACTGATCTTAAATGTTCCCTTTGTACACAATGGTTTGTGCCCCAAACTCCAGTGTATTCAAATGCTGATTGCAACAATAATCCATCTCCTGCAAAAAAACCCAAAACCAAATAACTGGACAAGAAGTTGGATCAAAGTTATCTTTTGGACCTCATTACTTAAAATTTTCTTTCTTTTGAGACCACTAAATCAGAAATGAGCTGGATGTCCATCACATGAGTAAAGATTTTGGCGCTGTTTCAGTAACTCTACTCAGTGTTTGTTTCCCTGTAGAGGTCCAAGGCAAGGTGTTGGTGACCTTGAGGTGTGGCCAGAGTGTATGTGAGGCATAACTCCACATTTGCACATTGCATCTGCCTCCTCACGCTGAGGAGTTTTGAGGGCACTGGAATTTGACTATGAGGCTGATTCTTCAGAGACAACATCTTTTCTAAGCTCTATCTCAAAAGTTCTGTGCAAAATCTCTAGGTAAAATTTTATGAGGAAAGTCTAACCACAAATCAGTAGAGGTGGTAAAAGGGAGTGGGTAGGAAAGAAACTTGTTCATCTCTAGTCTGTTTTATGTGTTGTGAAATAAGGGGGCTTTAGTATGCCAGCCAAGTATTCTCAGAAGAATAGAACTATCTGCATGTTTTATCTTCAATAACACTTGGGTTTTATCAACTTTCTATAGGGAATTAAGCTGTTATTTCCTTAGGAGGATCTGCAGCAGTGTGTGCCTGTGTCCCAAATTCTTGGTAGAGGGGGGAGAAATTATGTAACTGGCACAAGGAGATCAAAATTCCTGCTATGCTGGGCTCACTCAGTAAAAATGGCATTGGGGAAAAAACATTCCAAAGTAGGCTTAAATAAATAGAACAGAGGCAGCGGACCTGAGTGACATATGGAAGAGTTACAGGGAGAGGGCAGTAGTTTTAGTTGTGATTTAAGAGTTCAAAGGAGCAATGGCAGATTAGGGGTAAACCCAGTTTTCATCTGTATGTCACAAACAGCTGATTATTTTCATTAAAAAGTTTTTTTCTTTTACTTTTGTTTTTCCTATCTAGTCTTAGCTGTCTGGTGTGGAATCTGGCAGTCTGTGTAGGATCAGATCCCGTTCCCACTGAAACCCAGTGTAAGGGCTTCCACAGGCTTGTCAGCTTTCCAGGGTCTAGTGAACTTCGCAAATTTTTATCAAGCAGATATGGGTTTACAGCAACTGCTCCTAAATCACCAAAGTTATTTCTTGGAAAAGATAAATTTTGTTAAGAAAAGAAACCCTCTTAAAATTTCCTAACAGAAAGCACTCTGTTGACCACTAGCCTCCTAAATGCCAAGCATAAAGGAAAGACTAGCATGGCATTTGATTTCCTGAGTGCTAAGAAACTAGTTAAGAACAACAAATATTGTCCCTGTTTGATTTGAAATGGAGCCATGCACATGCTGGCACCCCTGTGTAGTCTTTACAACTCTGCAGTGTTTTTCCACCATGCTTGGAGCCTTTGTACAGGCCATGTGTGTTTGTGTGTGTGTCTGTGTGTCTGTGCCCCTCTGTGAGTATGCCTATGGATGTTTGGAGCTTCCCATTGAGGTTCACACTGCTCACCTTTAGTGCACTCCTGATGGAAATATAGATGGGCTGTAGCTCCTTTCTAAAAGGAGTTCCTTCCTAAAACCTGCTCGGTTTTACCAGAATTTGAAAGAATTATGCTGTTATGTCTGGAAAAGAAAAGAGGAAAGCTATAGCTTCATGTTAAATTAGTGTTCACTTATTTTTGCTTATTCGTGTACACGCTACTTTCCGGCTTTCCCAGAACTCGTTGTAACAGAAGTGTATTTTCATTTCTCAGGTCCCCCTCTCTTCCTCAAGCCTAGTAAGAGCTAGCTATAAAGCAGCCATGTAGTGCTTTCACAGTGCTAGGGCACATACAAGAGGAGGTCTGATGGGCAAATGTAGTTGGTAAGAAGCCAGAGTAACTTGAAGGAATTCCAAGTTAAACAGAGACCCTGCAATGAATTTCCGTTGGGCTCTGATAAGGTTAAATCAGGATGTGTGAAGGGCAAAATAGTCTCTCAGCACCCAATAGGAGCAGGAGCTCTATAAACTCTGGAGGGTCACTGACATTTCTTGCTCTTTGCCTCCCATTTTTGGTCTGAGAATTGTCAAGGCCTCAGTCTCTTCAGTGCTTGGGCATTCTTCCCTGGCAGTCTTAGCTGGCTTTAAACAGGAGGATCCACTGGAAATACCCCTGGTTTCTCTTAATGGTGATCTGTTATTATGCACTGATCCCAGTATCTCAATGTCCCCTGCAAAAATGAGGAAATGCCCAGCTTTGGTAAATGTCAAAGTGTTCAGAGAGGTGGAAAGAGGAGGAATGGGAGGAGATGGGAAAGAGAACGTTGCTCACTTTTCCATTTGGGATTGGGATAGCTGAGTCTCACTGAGCTCTTCCGAGTCCTGCCACTGTTTGGAAAAAAAAAAGCAGGGCTGGAAACGATGGCTTAGCTACAGCAACACTGCAGCTGAGAACTGCCCATTGCAGACAGCCTGGGCCAATGTGATGTTATGGAAAAACTCCCCAGTACCTCTGCTACCCTTCAAGCACTCCGATTTTCCTTCCTTCCTCTCTGCATGCTCTTGTAGTCTGCTGCTAGGAGGCCTTGTGCATCCTGCTTTGTGTTTGGCCTCCTACTCCTGGCCCTTGGCTCTTCCATCAGCTGTTTTCAAACAACCCTTCATGCCAGTCTAATAAATGCAAGATACTTAACTTTAGCAAAGAAATAATCCCAAATGCTTCTCTGACTTATGCTGTAATACATTTTTCTTAAACAGCAACTTGGTTCTTCATCTTCCAAAAGTGATATAGCACTTGGAAAGCAACCATGTTTGGGCCTCCCTTACCTGCTGTTTGACATTTCTGTGATGAAAATTATAAGTAAAATCTCATGACAAGGTCTTTAATAACAATCCAAAGGTTAATACTAAGGGTTCATGCTTGGCATTGCTCTCAAATCTTAGCAGGAGTGCTTAGTTCCTGTGCAAGTCACAATTGCTGTGCTATGCCAGCTATTGCCTGGTTATTATGGGCATCATAATAAGGAATTGCTTGGTTGGAGATAAAGCTGAGCTATGATATGGCAATGTATCATTGTAGAGTTTCATAGGGGAACCCTTGATAGAAAGCCCCTTTCAATGATGTAAATGCTCTCAAAATTTGCTTTAGTAGATATGCTTGTTTTCTTTTTATCAGCCTGAGAGGAGACACCTTAGGAAGAATTTGCACAGGAACTCAGACTCTCAGGCCAACAAACACTTGCACACTCCCAGGTAAAAAGCACACTGACTTTAGTCTGAATGGTTGCACATGGCAGGAACAGACTTGTGTGGTGTGCTGGGCTGCTGGTGAGAGAGCAGGAGCACTTGGCTCTGCAAGGCTTTCAGTTCAGCTGGCCAAGCCCTGTCAGTAAGCTGGTGCTGGCAGGCAGAGCCACTGTGCTGTGTGGTGTGCAGCTTGGGGAGTCACCCATTGTGCCAAGATGACCAAGACTGTTTTATTATGATACCAAAACTTGAGTCTGTGACTAGTTGAACACATTCAGCTCCTGGTAGTGAATGTAAGTGTAAACACCCTGTACAACTCGCCAATAATTCCCTTATGTCTTTCCTGGAGATTTCTTACCAGGAGAGCCTATTCACTTTGCCTTCCTCAAGGAAATTTGATCCTGTGCATTGTTAATCTGCTCATCTAGAATTGTGATGTTCAAGGAGATCAGTTGTCTCCAGATATGTCTGGATATGCTACTTGTGTAAGTATTTTCTATGTGTACTTTCAAATCACATAGAAGGAAGAACAGCTTTTTCTCCTTACACCCAGTGCCCAACAACAGCTTGAGAACAAACATCCACTTAAAGTCCAGTGCTTCACCTCTGTCTCTGCCATATCCAGTGGTGCAAGTTTTTCTGTGATATAGAACAAAGTCTAATTCTATACTTTAGCCATACCTATCTCATCATAGATTGGCAAGGGTCCCTCCTGGGCCTGGCCTCCATTTCATTGTAAGTTTGGCTGGCAAACATGGTGGAAGGGCATGGAAGTGGACTGTAGCTCAAATAAGCCAGACAAGCAGTGTTGGTGACCAGTGTTACTCATCATACCTGCTATAACTTCTTGGTTATGCCTGCAGGACATGATGGAGATGTCTGGACTAACTCTGAGTAAAACAGCTCAAGCATTAGAAGCTGTAATGGGCTGATCACACCAAGTGACTGCCCTTGTTTGGACACCTCAGCTAGTTCACTGGGAGCTAGTCTGACCCCTTCTCATTACCCTGTTTCTGTAGGCACATGTTTCTTTTTGCTTGGAATAGCAGAAGTGTGTTTAGTTCTGCTTATGCCTCATAAAACACAAAGAGATCTTAGACCCAAGGATGCTACTGTGATAGCCATACGTGCTCTTACTGGAAGCTACATTAAACCAAAGGTTTTCCATGTGTTTGTTGAGGTGTGACTGTCTGGCTTTGCTTCTAGATTCTATATGAGCACAGGTCCTAACCTGCTACTATGTTGTTTGAAAACAACCACCAGAGACTGTTTTGTGGATGCCAAGAAAGGTCATTACTCACTGTCTTGAAATGCGAAGCCATGATGGGAAGGTACAAAGCAAGAGTTGCATGGTCACTGTGCATAGTTCTGGTAATGAATGCTAGGGGTTTGCCTCCTGTAGCTGTGGGTTGAAGGGAGTTCATCCCCATCAGATCTTGGTGAACTTCGCTGGTGGTTTTCTCTGTTGTTCCCTCTGAGTAGCAGCATGTAGTGGTGGCAGAACACTGTGAAATTTTAACTCCTTTGTGCAGCAATTTTTTCTGCCCATCATAGAACCACCAGCAAGCAAAATATACCACTTTCATATTCCGTGATGGGAAAAGATTTCAGCAGCTGGGAAAAGCACACCCCATCAGTATTTCATGTGCAATATGCAATAGTGATAACTGTTGTCATAGCAAATGCCATTGTGATAACGCAGAGTTACAATCAGTAGAAATGTATTCATTAATTGCTTTTATGAGGGTTACACTCATGCCATATCCACTGGATGCCAGTAACTGCTGAACATCTAACTTTACCTGTGCCCAAGCTAACAGGACCTTCTGTAGCATCTAATTCCAACAGTGTGAGAAATGCAACCAAAAGCTTGCTAGGTCATGGGCTACTTGTGTTATTCATTCTTATCAGACATATGTAAGGCCTAACAAAGGTGATGATTTCATCCTTTGGATACCAAAGCCAAATATTCCAGTGGTTTGGGGGGAAAAAAAGAGACATCATTTTGTATCTGTGTGGGATGTAATTGGTACTGTCTCCTACCTGAACTCAGGCACCTAAGGATTACATTTCTATTGTTGACTCCTTTTCTCAGCTGAACTTACAGCATCAGTACTGAGCCCTTATGGCTTGATGCAAAATCAGCACAAAGGGATAAAGTATTTTTAGAAAACTTCTTTTTAACTGTAATATCTGTGGTGTCTGTTTATGGAGAATTTGCAATGATTTAGCAGCATTCTTGTAACTAGCATGGTCTAGGTAGCTTTGTAGAGAGATGTAATAAAAAGAAAAGACAAAATTGCACAGTCTTGGGAAAAAGAAAACAAAGGCTGTAAAGTACACAAGAGGGCTGAGAAAATTCTTCCCTATTATATCAACTGGTTTAATACAAAGCATAATTTCTCTAAAACATCTGCCTTGGATACAATCCCTGCAACTTTACAGAACAAGGCACATGTTGCAGTATGATGTCTTGGAACATCCTTTTTGTATTTCTTTCCATAATTAGAATTTCCCATTTCTTTGTTTATATGCAGTATCCTCTGGAAGGAAGAAGCCTGACCTTCATTTACAAACAAATCATTGATTAAATGTCTGGGCAATAATTTAAAAAACAAAAACAAAATAAAAGGAAAGAAAGAGAAAGGCACTGTGCCTATTTTGATGACAAGTGAGACAGCAAATCCAGAGTCTCTCTTGCCAAGTGTGCGTCATTCTAATCTCACTGTTGTCCCCCAAAGGATTGGTTGGGTTTGTAAATGCACACAAATATTGGGGAGTGGCAGACTCGCTTACAAATACAACCCTTCCTACCTTTGTTCTTGGTACTTGCCAGGCAGAATCAAGGGTGTATAACAAGCCCTTTTCAATACCTTCATTTTTCTCTTCCATTTCAGAGTTGTCTTTTTAAGCCTTTTTTGGTTTTGCTGTAATGTGACGCTAATTCTATTATAAGTCAAAATGTTGACAGGCGTATGCTTCCTCTGTAGGTTTAGAGCTTGTGGGTGAATAGCATGTCTCTGTGCCACATTTAGCTTTGTGCTTTGCTGGAACAGACTGTTCCAACACATCAGTTTTTTTCTCCTAGACCTCACCTTTCTGCTCATATGAAATGCAAGCTACTTGCTGTTTCGGATCTTGATCATAATGAACTTTTTTTTTCCCTACACTGTCTTCCTCCTACTGTCACACCTTTTCTACATTGCTGTGATCCTTCAAGCAGGAAATGAATGTCTTCAAGCCAAGTTCTGTGCCTGATGACTGCTTTGTATTTAGGCTAACTATGGTGCTCTAGTGGCCTGGAGTCCCTGGAGAAGACCATTGATACCAAGGAGATGATCACGGTTCCCAGGGAACTGAGAGGCATTGAATTTGTCTCCTATGTTTTGCTGCCAGACTCTGGAAGGATATTCTAGACATTTCTTGATGTCTCTGTTTTGTTGTAAGCAGAAGCTGCAGTTGCCATGGATATGTTTTGAGATCTTTGGATGAGAAGGCGTGTGCCATGGTGCAGCCTGTGCATTTAGGCAGCGGTCATTTCAGATGTAGCCAGATAGACCCGAACTCAGCGACGTGAAGTCCAGACTTACCTACGGAGTGGACCTGAAGAACCTGGACAAAGGGCAAAGAAGGACTGGTTGTGAGTGCCAACCAGTAATGAGTGCAGCTCAAAAATCAGGGGTCAGTGGACCTGCTGCTCAGCAGCAACATGCAAAGCTACTTCCATAACAGTCCTGTGCTGGGAGCAGACCCCTGTCCTTAAATACTTTGCATCACAGCCACTGTGTGCTGCTACTGGAACAGAGAGAACAGTCAAATAAAATGAAACAGCACATCTGAATTTCCTCTCCCTATTTATGATTCTGTTCAAGGGAACACAACATTTTTACTGGAAAGGAACCACCTTAAAACTCTTGTGTGGAATAAGAAAAGTGCATGTGCACTTTCCACACCATCTCCAAATTCAAGTGTTGGTGTGGGAATAGATTTGGACTAAAAATATCCATTCATTTAATTTCTGGCAGGCAAAAGGCAGCTACCTGAGGGACAACATAGGTTAGGGCTCTTGAAGAAGTACCTGCAGACTTGATCTGTGATTTGTGCCCCTGGCTGGACCATCACAGGTGTACGTATTGGTATGTTTTTCCCAGTAGCACCAGATTTTTTGGTGGTTAGTTCACTTTTGTAACCATGTTTATAGCTGATGTACTTAGACTGAAAGATGTTTTTTGTAGAACTTGATCTGCACATGTTTTCAGGCATTGAAGAATTGCTTGGATAAATAACCATGATTTTCTTAACAGGTGTATTGATGTGCTAGGAGTTTAAGAGTTTTCCTGTTTTCTCCACAGAATGCATTCACATTGCTTTGTTTAATTTTTTGTCCAAGAACCTGCCTTGCCTATTCTCTCTGTACTATGAATTTGGAACACATCTCTGCAGGAAGCACAAATTTATAGAGTGGAACTTATTGATATAGATGCTTCATGAAAATTAGGTTCACATTCATGTTCTTAAAAATGAGAGATTAAAGCTTTGGGTTTTTTATCTTCCAGAGCACTAAATGAAGCACTTACTTTTCACATTTTATTCTTCTATGAAGACCAAAATCTCCATAGGATTTTGCAAAGTCTTTTTTTTTTTTTCTTTTGGTGCTCTTTGATGCCCTGTGAGAAATTCTGCCTTTGCTAAAATCAGTAATGGGCTCCCATGTTCAGTGATAGTGGGGTTACCCCTGCTGTGTTGGTATATTTAGATGTTAGCTTGATAAACAGGTTGTGTAATTCTGATGTCCAAGGTCTTGTTCCCACATAAGGCTTCAGGTTTATATAGTTATCTTATCTGCAGGGTTTTTTTTTCTAGAGAAGTACAACATGTCATGACAGTGGATTTTCCATCTTTGGACTCCTGTAGATGAGCAGTGAGGCCTGACAGAAACATTCCATGGCAGCTAGTGGGCTCTGTTTAATAGGCTGGATCTAGTTTCCTAGTACAGCCCTTAAAGCTGGGGACATGGCCTGGAAAGCCTACCCTCAGTGCCTTGCTGAGATCTGTTTTTTCAGTGAGTGAGTACCATTTCACCTCTGAGATGCCCCAGATGCCAGTGATGACTCCTTGCTCTGGAGGGTGTTGGCTGTGAGCCAAGGCCCCTGATTTCAGATGAGCTTGACAGATTTCTCTGTTATAATTTGGATTGGTGCCTCCTTTGGCACAAATCATTACAAAAGACAATTTTTTTGTTGGAGAAACAAGCTGTCCCTGGTACACTCTCCTAAAATTGTGCCCATGTTGGTCTTTCTTCTCCCCTTCCATTACCATGGATATTAGGCATACCCTTGAAAGTCCTGGGCTCTCACTCACCAACCTATTCTGGAATCTTTTAGGGTTGTTGTGCTTTGGGAAGGATGAAGTCACTCAGGGATCCTATGGACACCATGTGTCCCTGTGCCCCTGTCCCTCCCTCTCTCCCCAGTGTCCTCCTCTCTCTCCCTTCTGCCGCAGTCCTATGTCTACTACTGCTTCTTGGTATGTTCTTGCATTGCTGCAGCATCACCTGGTGCCCCATCCCCACCATGTCTCTGTGCCCCCCTGGGCCATGCAAAGGTGAATTGACTCTGGGTTCAGCCCACAGCAGTAAATGCAGCCACGGCTGGGTCAGCAGCTCCAGCATCACCACCACATCCCAAAGCAAAGGACCCCAGTGCCTGAAAGGGCTGAGGACCCCAACAGCTGGGGTACTGATGATCCATAGAGATTCCCAGGACCAAGTCATCTAGGTATGACAGGAATCCCACCATGTGGGGCACCCACCCCACCTCTGAGGACTCAGTTGTGCAGCACATTTTTAACAGTGTGTCTATAGAAAAACCTGATATTGCCAAGAAAAAAAGTGAACATAGTAAATATTTACTTGAATAATGTTTCTGTGTGCTACATACAGTATATATTTGAATTGACTAACTGCATTCACTAACAAGTTTGCCAGCAAATGGACAGTCTTCTGTGTCAGATTTCCACCAGATGAATAGTTATGAAATTAAGTGAGGATATATGCACTGAACTGTTTAATATATAATAAAATTCTTTTAATTAATATGTGGGCTAAGATTAAGGCTGCTAATTTAATCACTGACAGCAGTGACACTCTGTGTGTGGAAAGTAATGCTTTTGCATTGAAACTTCCATTGCTGCTAATTTTTCCATGCAGCTATTATATATGCAGGGATCCAAAAAATCTGTTTACCTGGAGGCTGCAGAAGCTTTAGAGGCAGCTGGGCAGAGAGCTGTGGTTCTGGCTTTGCTGACAGAAAAAAGTGATTTTGGAGGTGAGCAGAGTCTGTGACTTCTTATTGGAAAACTCAGTCAGATGGAAAACGCTTGATCAGTCATACCCCAGTGTTGCCTCAACTGGTTCTGAACATCTTATTTCCAAACTTTCAGTACCAGTTTTGGGTGTTGGGGGGGAGAACTGTGGCTCCTTACTGGATGACTCTGCTAGCCAGTCCTGCACCCCCAGCACACTGATGGCTACTGATTTCTCCAAAACAGATTGTATAGTTTTGTATGGGTGCTGCATTTGCTGCATGTTAAATAAATTTTATGTGTACTGGTATGTCAGGAGATAGAAAGAATAAATAGCCTCTAAGCAGACAGAAGGCTATATTTAGGTCTGGACTGAGTATGCCCTCTGCCTGCCAAATGTAAAAAATTCAAACCCAAATGCTTCTTCATTTCCTGCTGCAGACTTATAATTTTTTCCTCCTTGTGTTTTAAAACTTTCAAACATGGTTATAGCCTAGTGTCAGGCAGCTGCACAGTGCTTTCTGTGTGATAGCCCCAAGAGCTTATGGTGTGACTTCCACACTGTCAGGGCCATGGGGCACTAATATGAGCCTTCACTGTCCCTGCCCAGCCTCTCCTCAGCCCAACCCATAAGGATCAGAACCCCACTGAGTCCCTGGTGCCATAGGAAGCTGATCTGCAGCTCTGTGCAGCCATGGCTCTGCCAAGCCTGGCCTGATCTGCATGCTGACAATCCTGGCCTGGCTTAAGCCCAGTTCCATCCCCAAGGACCTGCCCAGCCATCCCGGGGCTGTGTCCAGTCCTGGTTCCCTGCACCAGGCCTGAACCTGACCCCCACCACGGGGGTACATCCTGGTCTAGCCTTGTCCTGTCCCCACGCCCAGGTCGTCGCCTGATGGCTTCCCTGGTCCCTGGCTGGGGTGGTAGGACAGGTACCCCAGGGAACACCCACTGCCTCTGGTCTTCACAGTGCACTGACACATGTGGTGTCCAACCTTATAAACACCACCACAGAAAGACCCCTTTCACCATTTCAGCTAAGAAAGGTTAACCCAGAAAGGTCTTGGGCTAAAGGGTACACAAAGAACTTCTATGATTCCTGCTTGATGACTTTTCATCAAGAGCGCAAGAGTCCCCTTTAAAGAGGCAGTGTGTTTCAGGGGAGCATGCCTGTGTCACAGTGGAACACAGAGGATCCTGAGCTAGTTTTAAGTGAAGTGCACTGGATAGCACAGATGAATCCAGCCGTGGGACTTCAGCATGGGCTGCATTTACCCTGCTTCTCTGCACTGTGGCCTTACTCTGGTTTAGAGGTTTGACAAACAGTCAGCAGGTCTGAGCACTTCAGGAACAGCCTGGCGTTAAGCCCAGCTTCAAATAGGAAGTAAAGACTGCCAGAAGATGTTGGGAAAAGAAAAAGAGCTGCTTTTCACCAGCACTTACAGAACTTCCACCTTTCAAGAGGAGATTCTGAGCTCCTGATGAGAGCAGACTTTCATAAACTGCGTTCTAGTTTTACAATTGTATAGCCAGGCTGGATCTTTTGTTCCCAGAGCTTCTGAAGTTGCTAAAAAAATATCAGTTATTGAAAGCCTCTTTTTTTTCTCTCCTTTTGCCAAGACTGATTCTCCTAAGTAACGCTGAGCCCGTGCACACTGTTCTATCAGTAGTGGAGCTGCTGCTTATCATGAAATGGAGAATCACGGTGTACACCTTTGTGGGGAAGACAGTCGGAGACAGGAGAGCAATTTCCCCATCTGTATATTGCTTCCTTCCCTGTGCAGACTGTGCATAGATATGAGTGGAAAACTACCAAAGCCATAATTCCAAACTGTTTGGAAACACCATGTAAGTCAGGTTGTTCAGGTCCCATTTAATGGCCAGCACAAAGTAAAGCTTCACGACCTGCTGTTTCAGAAAAAGGATAGTTTATTTTAAATCTTTCAGTACATGACTATGACTCACTGGGTCATCTGTGTTTTGAATGCAGCAGATTCTGTTGTGTGGGTACATATGCATAAGGTGTGTACATCAGTAAGAAAAGCTAGGGGTGACTGTCTAACTACTTCCACTTCTCATTTCTATGAACCAGAGATCTGTATCATTGCTTAACCTGCAGCTAAGAACGCAGTAAATACTGGATGGTGGGATTAGAAGCTTTCTACATAACCCAGTGGAGAAGTAACAAAGAGTTCTTCCACAATCAAAGGCTTATTTCCAGTATCCAGCAGAATGCAAGTCTCCTAGCTGAACTGCAGATTCAAAACTGACTGTGAATGACCAAGAGAATGAGACCATTTCTTAAGCCAGCCAGGTAAAACACGCAGGTTTTGATCTTGGACTGCAGTAAAAATTCTGCTCTGATTCAATTGTCACTTAAATGAGTACAAATCAGGAATAGCTCATGTAAATCTTACGTCTGTACTTCACCTTCTGGTAAGTCTCATGGGCTCAACAGTGATATGATCTAATTTAAAATGTCATTGAGTATTTATTCAGAATGAGTTTTACAAGAGTATTCTGGAGCACTTCTCTATTTGAAAGGAGAAAGCAGGTTTAAGAAAAGGTAATTTACAAGGAAAAGACAAGGCAAGAACACTCAGCATGAAGGCCTGGTTAGACACATGGCAATGTTTAATCTTACTGTTTCTAATCCTTCAGGCCAGGCTTGCAACACTGGAAGTTTTCAGTTCATGCTCTTGGATTTACTGACTGCTAAGAGGACAGAGAAGTCCCAGTCTTCTCATTTTGGGTTGGCTTAATAGGAAGAGTGTAAAGGACAAGATGCAGCGTATGTTAAAAACACATGCCTGTGGGCTACATATGTCCTGCAGCTGGAAGGCTCCTGCCTTATAGAACTAATAAGTGATATGGCCAAGGAACCACCATTATGATCAGGCATATGGGCAGCCAAGTAAGTAATGCTGCCAGGAGGAATGCCTACAGTGCAGCAGTTGTGAAATACTGATTAGAAAGTCCTGAAGTGGCTGCTTGCCCCTGACGAGTCATTCCTGCTGAAGCAGGCATCTTTCCAGGCTGATAGTTTTGAAATGCACTTTCAGGCTTCTGCGTTTCGGATGTCTTTAGCTGAAGCTGGTTTGTTCTTCCTATCTATATCTGCAATGCCTCCTATCATAACCCATCATTTCAGCTTATCATCGCCCTCCTGGGAATCTTTAGTTCCTCAACAGAACTGACTGGAAACCTCCCCTCACGCATCATTTCCTGATGAATTCAATCATCTTAGCAGGAAAGACTGAAGCCCAAAACCTACAAATAAGATAAGCTTTATTATGATAAAGAGAAAAATAAATAAATATGCTGCTTTTCTTCTTTTTGATTTCTTTTTTTTTTCCCCCTCCTCATTGTATGTGAAAGGTGAGGTTGAAATCTGCCTCTGTCAGACACTGGCAGCTGTTAAAAATAGACATGTCTCCAGTAAGATGTTCTGGGAAATGGGGTTTGGTAAGGGTTTTTTATGTTATAGTTAGGGATATATTCATGTCAAATTGCTGTCAATCTGACCAAAGCTATCACTTTGCTCTCCTCATTTTCTTTCCTTTATTCCACTCCCCCTCCCCCAGTTACATGAATACATTGTTACTCAGACATTTTGTGCCTCATTTTAAATAAACTCCTGGTATAGAAGCACGGGCAACCTAAAAGTAAAGCAAGTTGTTAAGCAAGGGTAAAAACGAATATTATACATTCTATTTATTTTATTTTGCCAGTATAAGAGCTTTATCCCAAGAATATTTGATTGTTGCGAGAAAAGTGAGAAAAGATAAAACTGAAACCAGAACTTATTAACATTTTTGTTCTACAAAACCATGTCTGCTTCAAAACAGCCTCAGGATCTTGACTGCATCTCATTCAGCACAGGCATATTCATATTTGTGTGGGCTCCTGAGCGCTATTTTGTTGTACTCAAGGATACTGGTGCTAGTTCTGCCTGCAGCCTGTTCAGACCCTCACTACCAGAAGTGTTATTGAGACTCATTTTGTCATATATTTAGCCTTTTGAGGTCTCCAGTTAAAAGAAGTGTTAAATCTACATGACATGCTTAGCTGTTGACAGCTACAAGACATTTTCCTAATCAGAAGTGAGTTCAGAGTGGGGTTGATATTGCTGCTCCTGTTCTTTTTTAAACTTCCTTATGGTAATTGTGCCAAATGTCACTATTTGAAGAAGATGAAGGAGCTGATCAAGTTAAATTCTGAGATTGCTTTGTTATCATAAAAGCGTAAAGAGTGACCGCAAATATTCTTCATGAAAAACAAATGCAGTACTTGAGGTTTTTTTCCCTGGTTTTGCTTGAGTTGAGTAAATCCCTATTCGTGGTGGCAGGTATGAGAGAAAGGCAGGAATCCTAGGCAAGAATCCAGGCAAATATATGCAAACACTTAGAAGTAAAATAATTGAGAGTTTATTCCTCTGTGCACACTTAAGACTGGAAGTTAGTGACAATTAATGATGAAAGTAACTCTTTCCCCCAGCAGAACTTTGTCTTATGTCTTTACTGACACTCTCCTATTGGGGTTTGTCAAGTGTCTCTTCTGGAGGATGAATAACACTACAGAAGACAGCTGCTAGTATGTTCTACTCTGTACAAGAAAGCTATTCCACTTCACTCTTGAGGTTTCGGAGTGGAGCTTTTCTAAGCTAAGTGAACCAAGTTTTAAAGGAATATATCAATATTAGTGTGTATATAATATATACACATATGCATATATATATATTAGGACAGACTCACAGTTTATTAATGTTCTTGTGGCTGTAAATACTGATGATATAGGAAAACATGGCAGGACCTTATAAAAATAATTTATTTGTACATGGTAAAGAACAGGCTTCCACTGTAACTCAGCTGTTACTAACTAAGAAAATTAAGTTCCAGACATAAATAGGAACTATTGAGGTTTAACTGTATTTTGATTTTTCATTGTTTAAAAATTTCTGTGACCAATCTCTTCATTATAAGTATCAGATGTTCTTCAAGGTTATCTTGAGTAATGCAGTGCTGAGAGAAACTGAATCTGCTCAGTGGTGCTGATGACTCCAGACCCCCTGCAGGTCTTCAGTGTGTAGCTACTGCTCTGGAGCACAGGTACCTGTAATTGTCTGGCTTTCACTGACAGGCATACAGGAAACTTGATGTACTTGATGGCTCAGTTTCATTTTGGGGGGTGTACAGTGTTGATCTCAGCAGAGTTTAGACAACTTGATCATACTGAAATGCAATACTGGACAGAAGTGAGAAATACTCTTATTCAGAGATCAAGCTGTCAAGTGCTCTAAAAACTTCTCTGTTGGATGTGGATACCACTTCTGGGAGCACAATAAAGAATAAATACTTGCATTAGGAATTATGCTGTTCTTACTCAGCATCTTTTGGTAACTACATAATGAGACAGAACTTGCCATGTTGCTGTGCGAGCTCATGAGTGGATTTGGCATTGAAGTAGTGAGACTTTTTTCTGATGTCAAAACATTACAATGCATTTAAAGTTGCCCCTGGCTAAAGCCATTTTACGTGAGAGAGAGAGAGTATGAATGAGATTCCTTTCTTCTTTTTAGCTCACTGAAGGATGGAGGGAGAGCCTCCCCCTGCCTGCCTGGAGCAGGAGCTGGAGTACCCTGCAAGGTAAGCTGTTTGAATGCACATGTGGATTCATAAACAAGGGGGTAATTGTATGCCTGACAGAACAATCTCGAAGTATCAAGAATTGTAATATGTAATACAGGTGAAAGATGGGAGAGAGGAAAAATGGAGACAGAACCATAAGAAAGTGACAGCAAAGTCTTTTTTGAGTAATGATCTTGGGATGATATGAGGCTCCCAATGAGAATAGTGTCCCTTCAACTATTACCTAGTCAAGGAACAGATTTCCATTCATATCCCAGCATTTGGCTCTGTTAATGGAAACTGTATGGAACAGCTGTTTCTGGAGGGCAGGATATGTCATTCTGGTATCAGTCTTTATACCAGGCACACTGCCAGTTTCTGCTAGCAAAGCAAAGAGTTAAGTTCTCCTTACTAAAGAAAACCACAAAAATGAGGAATCTCAAACTTTAAGTCCATCTGGCACTTATCCCCTGATTTGAAGGATATCTGAAGCATCTCTCAGCTTCAAAAAACTCAAGACACAATTCAAAACATCTCCAAGATGGTATGTTTCAGTGGGCATCCATCCACTTCTCACCATTATTTAGTACAGAGAATGGTCTCCTTTTTGTTGATTGCCAAGGAAACTTTAAAATCTCATTCAGAATAGTAAAAAATAAGTAGCCTCCAAGGCGAAAGTACTCTGTGGCAACTCTGTGGCCACTGGAGAACACATCTGTGTTCTGCACATTCTGCAAATATGTCAGCTGATAAGGAAGATGTAATCAGCTTCACCTGTCAGGCTGTTATCTTTTACATAAAGGTGGAGACAGCACAGTTTAACATCTGGTAGTTTTAAATAGCCTTGTCCTTCTACAAAGCCACAAGTCATCAGTTGCAATTATTACTGGAAATATTGTAGTTTGCACAAGAAAAGCCAAAGGCTTTAAGTTTACACTAAAATTGTGTAAGTATTCTGCATTGTCTTCTCAAGGATAACACTCTTCACTTCTTCACTGCCTTAAAGTCTCCTGTGCTTGATGGAAGCAAGAAGGCTAAACTGGTTACAGAGATCTCTTTTTCTGATAGCATTTCTTCCCTGTTGTCTCAGTTTAAAAGAAAACTAAGACATCTCTCTGGACTAGGAAGGGGACATGTTCCCAAAAAACCATCACAACCTTTGAAATTAAGAGACTTTAATTAGAAAATGTATAGAAAAAGATGCAAAAGATAACAGTTCTTTATGACAAATATATATATATGTATTTAGCCAAACAAACAGAACAGAACAAACAGCAACACCGTAACCAGAGAATTTCAAACAGGTCAGGTCCTGTCTCTGCCCCCTGGGTGCAGTTGTATTTACAGACAGTGGAAGGTGATGCCACACCTTGGGAAGCAGCGGCCACGAAAGTCACTCAGGAACTCCGGCGAGGCACAGACGGTGACCAGGGAGAGGTGCTGGTTCCAAAAACCTCATGTGGGAATGGTGGCCACCGGGATGTGATGAAACCTTTCCCATGGGCAGTGTAAGGACTCTCCCCATCCTTTGTCCCAAAGTGCTGGGTGGGAGGGGGGATTAGCAGCTCCTCTGCAGGTGGCATTGGCCCTCAAGGAGTCTGTAGCAAATCCAGGTAGCAGTGGCTGCTCTCTCTCTCTGAAGAAACAACACAGGGTGAGTGGAGTTGGGGGACTGAGCCAGGGGAGCTCCCTCCAAGTGCTTCCACCAGCCCAGCAAACGGTGGCTGGCACCCACACCGCAGCTGGAGTGAGAAGTGTGGCAAAAAAACCAGAAAACCCTCTCTCCCCACCCTGCTCCACCTCCCCCAGTCCTCCCCAGCCACTGAGTTGGAATGCAAAGCTCTCAGCCATCGTTTCGTTAGCTGGTTCTAGGAGCTGGTAGTGGGAGATGGGCTCCAGCTCCCAAACCTCTGTGCTGGTAAGGGAGAGAAAAAAAATTCCATGAAAGATTTTGAAACTCTAACACCTGTAAACCGTAACACATGCCAGTGTCACCTTCAAAACATAAAATATGCATAGATACTCGTAGATTTTATGCATTGCTTACACATCTTACACTACAACTAATATATCTTAGTCAGCTATCTAATGTTATGTGACCCCTTAATCTTGCTTTCCAATGTCATCACTGTCAGACTGTTACACATTAACTTGACAATTATTTTGAAGAACACAACCTGCCTTCATTAACCTTTTGTATGGACATTTGATATTAAATATGACATTACCTAGTTCTGAGCCTAAAGTGGGCGTGCACTTCATGCTTTATTGCTCTTAATGCTGTATTAGCAGATACAATTCACCCTTTCTTATAGACAATTAAATTATTATGTATTTATTTGACTCTTGGGCCTAAAGTCAAGGT
Organism: Scytalopus superciliaris; assembly: GCA_013400415.1. NCBI lineage: Eukaryota > Metazoa > Chordata > Aves > Passeriformes > Rhinocryptidae > Scytalopus > Scytalopus superciliaris. Next base: position 251,960 of record VXBX01002363.1, on the reverse strand, counting down.
ACTTCAATGTTTATTATGGAAGCTAACAAAACATTCTGGTGGGGCATTAAACCATTAATTGCTTTCTGTTTAGAGATGTCCATTAGCCATCACTCCTGAAAATGCAAAAAATACCAACTATACTTCCATACCCTCGGTGAGACTGAAGCTGGGCAGTACCCCATGTTTCTTGCTATTATTCAGGAGATGTTTCCTTTCGCATGGTTTTATTTTCCTGAAAAATTGGTCTCAGCTGTCCAGTTTGGCCTTTTAATTACTTCAAATATTTTATGATTTAGTAACAGAAATTAATAAAATAAGCTTGACATCAATTTCAGCCTAGGGCTTTCTTTTCCTCAGTCTGCATGAGCATGGAAGATGATTGCTTTTCTAGCAGTAATATTCTTCCCACTCATCTTTTCTAGGGAATGCTGTAGAGTTCATCACTCTGCTCTGAATTCCTCTTATTTGTCTAGGGACTTTGGGTTTTGTGGGGTTTTGTTTTGTTTGGTTTCCCTTATGATTCATGCAAGAACTTAGCTCTAGGCTAAAGATGTATAAACAAAAAGGGAAATTATGGGGGGTCTTATCTCTCAAAGTAATTTTACTTTATTAATTTTTGGTGCTGATGAAATCCCAAGCAAACTCAGTATTTGATCAACTGACAAGAAGAAGGAAGAAGTGAAGAAGAGACACCAGGCTGTCAGATGGGGAGCCTTTCCAAAAAGCTTTAGACCAAACTTTAAGGAACACTCAACGTAAACAAGAACAGTATTTCTTAGTAGGTGCAGTTCTGTGATCTTTCCTGGGATGTCCCCCTATGACAAGAGTTTGTGAGACACTACTCTGCTGTCAGTTGTCAAAACTGGATCAGAACAATGAAATGGAGAAGTAAAAATCGTCATTAATTTTCTGTTTATCTACATCTCTTTTTCTTTCCTTTAACTCTCATGGTCTGGCTGAGCTAGGGTCACCAGTGGAACTTTTGTGTTTTGTCTAGAGATGGGCAATGCATTGACTCTGAAAATGGCATCAGGGGCAATTATCCATACAATGATCTCCCTTAGTCAAGCCCTGGCTGACAAGGGTAACCTAAAAGTCACACAGCTGTCTGCAGACACCTGAGCTGGGTTTGCTTATGGTATCTGAGCCATATGTCACTGCAATGCAGTGCATGGGTGGTGTTCCCTCATTCTAGATTCATCAGAACTCCAAAGCAGGCATAAACCAGAGAGGCATTATCTCTGGAGAGAGCTGATGAAACTTCTGCAGAAATTCTGTAGCTGCTTCTGGTAGATTTGTTTTTAACCTGAAAGGAGTACAGAATGTGAAAAAATATAAAATCTCTTCTCTCTCAGTCCTGGGCAACTAAGTTTGTCCAGCTGCCTCCTGAGTTTTTTGTGTACAGAATTCCCTCATTTCCTATCTTCTTCAAAATATCCAGTTGAAATATGGCGAGGGACTGTGTCTAGAAGGATCAAGAAGGATCTTACTTTGAAATCATTACATAAATTAGATTCAAATCACACTGATAACTCTGTAACATACCTAACTCTTTCTCTTCCCTTGGCCTCTTCCTCAAAGAGAAATGCCCTGAATTAGAATACATAGTGCTTTGCTTAATCTGTAAGAATATCATGCAGACCTGTTTCTTTTCAGTGTAGTTGTGAGCCATATCTCAGGACTGGAATGCCAGGTTCATTGTCTGTATATGCTAGGAAGTAAGTGACTGCAGCACACAGCAGAATTTTTATGCATCTAGTTCTCTGACTGTTGCTTTTACCTCCTAGTATTTAATGATGGGAAAGCTTGTTTTCTCTCATATATATGTTATAATGTTTGCAGGTGACTCTTTGGAGAAATAACGTGAAACTTCCAGTGAAGTAGTACATTTGTATGTGTTGTGGATTCTGCTGGAAATACGCACATTTTCTGGGTGTCATTCTCCAGGTAAGACACCAGAATGTTACAACTGCTCTTTCTGTTCCTCCACTTCCCAACTTATTCCTGATTAACACACCATGGGGCAAACTAAGCCAGGCTGACCAGGAACCAGGTGCCAACCCTCGTGCTATGGGTATGGCCCTTCAGAGGCGCTCCCCAGTCTCTGTTCACAGCAGTGACATGTGGCAGCAGAGCTCACTGCCAGTTCTGAGCAGGCTGACAGATACACTGGTGACAAACAAAACACCCAGAGTGTCCTTTCAGATGCAAACCTTGCTCAGGAAACAGTTCTCAGCAAACTGAGCTCACAAAGCACTCAAGACTGAGACAGTAGAAATAATCTCTATGACTTCCATTCCCATTGCCAAGAAGGAATCAAGCCTTCTGGGGAACTCTCCAAATTGATCCAGATACAGAGCTGGGCAGGCAGAGAAGGTCTATGCTGTTGGCAGCTGAGCAGAGAGCCAGCTAGCTCTTCTCTTCCAGACTTTGGTGGCTGCACAGAGCATAGCATCTCTCTCTACCATTTAGTAAATTTATGACATCACCAGCTGTTACCAGGGAAACACAGAAACTACAGATTTGAGTCTTGGCAGCTCGGTGTAAAGAGAAAATATCTTGCTCTTTTGGGAGTCAAAAAGGAAAGCTGAAACAAATTCCAGAACAACTTTGAATTGGAACAAATCAATAATGCCAAAACAAACAATTTAGCTGCTAAACTGGCAGTGTGGTTCCTATATTATGTGCCTCACAGAAAACAAACATGGGAGATCAAGTGCAGGACTTCAAACTTCATGCAGCTTAAACATAACCTTCAGACATAAGACCATTATTGTTGACTTACAACTTCAGTTCTGATCAGTGGATTTAATAAGTTGCTTTTAGGGATGTGATATCCTCTGACCAGTGTTTTTTCAGAAAGTGCTGTTAATTGCTGCTTCTTGAGAAAGAGTTTGCTGGTGTTTCACAGCAAAGAAAGTATGCAGTGTTGAGCTTTGATAAAACTGTGTGCAAATACCATTACTGTTGTGAGGAAGTATGTGCTTACTATAGCTTTTAAAAATGCAGGGTTTGTGAGAACAGATGTCTTCAGACATGCATTTTGTGGCTTTTAGGTGCTTGAGATTTTTGAAGTTATGGAAATCACATTGGCTTTTAGTAATATTAGCTGACATTTTATTCATGTTGCATGTTTAAATGAAGGCACTGCTTTTTGTTTATTGAGTAGTTGAGGCCCAGTGAGTAATAGCTGTTGTGCATGTTTGTTTGATTTCATTCACAGTGCACAAGATGTATAGGTTTGGTATATACTTGAGTTACCCAGAAACAAATGCATCTTTGCTGCAAAGGCAGGTGTACAAGCTGACTGAGGACTCAGGCTGAACTCAGCTCTGGAATTGTAACAGCTGCTTTGTCTCTATTGACACCTGCAAGGCCATGGCCTGTACATGACTGGAGATCCCAGGTCAGAAAGGGAGAGGTTGCTGTGCTCACCAGATATGCAGAAGATCTGAGACAATCTGTATGGAATGTAAAGACCTGTGGACTCACCCTATTTGGCTGTATTTCCACGAAGGAGCAAAATTATGTAGGAAAAATTCCACCTGTTGCTAATCTGGTGTCAAATATATCCATGATGGAGGCTGATGGGCATTGAGCAGCATTTCTAGCACTGTTCCACAATTGTTCTCTTAAACAGCATAGGAACATGTTTAATCTGATTTGTGTCCTCCATACCAAAAACCAGGCAAGATCTGCTTGTCAAACAACCATTCTCTTTCCCCTGTTTTGCTGGTGGCCTTGGATCCTGGAATTTCTATGTCACAAGAGCAATTTGCATACAGTTTGGATCTTATTATCTGGAACATAGTTCAATGTTCCCTGTTGTGCCTTGTTTCAGTGGGATAATGACCAAGGAAACTGCTGAGACGTGGATGGATTGCCAGGGATATGTCATGAGAAAGCTGTCCAGAGTCATCTGCCCACATGCTGTGATGCTGGCTCCCATTTCCAAAGCAGGGTTGCAGACAGAGGAGATCATTAGTGCTCCAAAGAACTTCGTTATATATGCAAGTTCCTTTTTTTATCTTTTATAGTGCGTCATTTGGAAAGGCTCCTTTTTTGGTCCTCTAGTTTGACTGCTGAATCCTTTTGCTTTTATGCCCAATCACAGATCCTGAGACTTCTGACTGGGGCTGCAACAGCCATTGGGGCTGTTGACATGGTTTATCTCTCTAGGATGGTTGAAATATCATTCTTATTCACTTTTCTTTTTTAAGGATATGAAAGATGTTTGTGAAGAGGAAGGAATTCACTTCTTGGGAAAATTCACATGCAACCAGGATGGAGTTCCCCATGCAGACTTTAAGATTGCAGATTTGCTCTGAAGTTGCAATGAGGAGGTGAACATTTTGTTCTGTATGGTAAATTTGTGGTGTTTGCAGTCTCTGCCGTGGTTTTAGAACTCAGTGCACTCCTGTGGCCTGCACATACCTCTCAAGTGCACTTTTCAAACGCTGTCTCCACTGGAGCTCCTCTTAAGTGCTCACAGCGGCTCAAGAGGAAGTACTTTGGCCCTGCACAAGCCCCACACAAGCCTTTAAGAAAAAAAATTAATATGACAAGGCTGCATTAATCAGACCAATATATGATACTTAGTATTTTATATACACTGTCACTTATAATTGCAAATCACTACAGGACATCTTCATGTTGTTGCTGATGTCCTTCTTAAATGCAGTGCAGTGGAACAAGAGGGGCAGTTTAATAGGACATACAGGGACAGAAAGACAGTGAGGTCTCGTTAGCATAAACACATTGACTCCTGGACTCAGAGAAAAGGGAATGAAGGGACCTAAGTGGAGAATATCCCTAGATAATAAACTGATCATCTTTCTTACGATTTCATCCTCTTTTTTCCTCAGGAGACAAATGGAAAGAATTATCCACACCTAAACCTGATACTCACTTATACTACACAAGTATTTATTAAGTTCAACTGGATGGGAACCCTGTCCCCTGTGAAGAGCTAGAAAATAAATCATTAAATCTAGTAACTGCATTGATGCAAACTGGTAGCACAAATGGACACAGAGCAATTCTCTCCATTCCCTCTGGATTGCACTGTGTCGGGAAAAGTGATAAAGAAAATTTCTGCTGTGCTGGTTATGTTTATGATAGATGAAACCCCCCTCTAAAGATGACACTTTCTTGCTCTCTTTCTCGACCCTCTGATGTATGTTGAGTCTTGGTTGCTGACTAAAGTAGCAACACAGATAATTGAGATTTTAAAGGCCCTATTTCATAAATCTAATAAAAACACTAAGAAAAGCTGAGGTGTGCTTTCTTCTTACTAGTGTATAATTAATACAACTGGTATCACCTTTTCCCTGTAAAATAACTCCTAAAAAAGGATCTGGGCTGACTTTCAGGCTCCAGTGGGCTGACCATTAGGAAGGAAATCTGCCTGCTATCTCCATTAAGAAGAAAAGGACACTGCATGAGAGACACTTTTCAAAGTATGCCTCAGCAGCAGCCCTGTGTTGAGGGATTTGGTGGCTTGCAGCTAGGAATACTCAGTGGTATCATCCAGAAAGGTGACATAAGCCAGTTTTGAGTTGCTATGCTCCTCTAAAAGGATTTTGCCAAAAAAGAAGAATTTATCACCTCTTAGAACATATTTTGGCTGTACTATGCAAGCAAGCAATTAATTTAGTAAAGCCTCTGTATGTGAGTACTGTCAATCTTTGAAACAAAAGAAGTAGGGCTGCTTTGTGTACACTGAAGAATTTTTGCTATTGAGTGGAGCCTTGATTCATCACCAGATCTATATCCTGAAGGCCTAAAGTGCCCTTAAAAGGTCTACTACAAATTTATAAATCATAATCACAATTCTCAGTTGGTATGACAACCCGCACCACTCCTGTTTAGGATCTTGCCCTGCAAACCTGTAACCCTTTGTCCATAGCCAGCTCAGTACTCACTGGTGAGATTGCTCCATCCCCACCTATTTTTATGGGAATTTTTGTTGATAACAAAAGGCATCTTTTTTAAAAAAGTGTTTGAAGGCAAATTACACTCCTGACTACTTAGTGTTCCAGTGCTTGGCCTTCAAACACTCTGTAACATGCTGATTTGTTTAATATCTACAGTCCTTACTGGAATGTTTTTAAATTGTGTAAACATTCCTGCTGGGTTTATGGGTTTCTAAACTTTTTTTTTTTATGTGGGTACAAATTTAACTTGACAGTGTACTTTTCAAGCTTCCATTAAATAGGGCCAACTCGTTATTGATAGAAGAATATCTCTGAAATAGCTTTATGATGTCTTCCAATGGAAAGCTTTTCGTGAACTCCGACTAGAAAAACAGCCTACCATGTATTTATGTATCAGTTCTTACTGTACACTGATGTCTGTGGGACCCCTGCTGGTCGAAAGGAGAAGAGAGTGAAAAAGTCCAAAGGTGAGTTACTGGAGAAAGGGCTGTATTTTCGCTGTACATTGTGTTTACCAACTATTGTTATCACGCAGCCACCGAAGATCTCAATGCTTTGAAACTTCTCACGGCTTGCAGTTCGTTGCTTTCCTCACGTAACTGTGTTTTATCTCCCTTCAAGTGCCAGTGCTGCTTTAAAAGATCAGTATAGAAATCTTCAGCTACACCATCTGGTTTCAGTTTTCCTTAATTTGGTGTCAGCCAAGCTCCTAGAGTCCAGATGATTAAAAGGGACAGAGTTAAATCTGCTGCACTTTAGGGATTTAAGCCTTCCTTTTCCTCCTGTAAATTCTGACCTTTTCAAAATGAGCTTTCTTTCCCCCTGCCCCCCCTACGAAAGTGGAACATAAAGCTAGTGTTTGTTACTTTTACTGGAAGCACCAAATTCCATGCATTCTGGCTGCTTTTCCATGACAGAAAAATTATTCCACAATAATTTGTCATTATTTCCAAAATGACACTATATGTAACAATAATAGTTAACTTGGCCTTTTGAGAGGTATATATTTTCTCAAGAAATTTCAATATAATAGGGAAAACACTGGTCATGATGATTTGGGAGAAATATTGCCTAAGGAAAGAAGTGGATGATTGTGACTGTTTTGAAATCTCCTGGTTGGAACAGTTTCCTGCTGAGGCACTTTGTGCTTGTGTGACACCCCATAGAGGAGTTCTCTGGCTTGCTCTGTCTGCAGCCTGAGACCTGGAGAGGTAAAGAGGGAACAGGGACAGCCCCAGTTCACTCTGCTGAGGAGCTCCCTGGGGATGGAAAATGTGCTGTGCATAAAATCTCGGTGTAACTGTTACCTGATTACAGGACAGAGTTGGGGTGGATACCAGTACATACCAAGTATGCTTGCTTCCTCTGTTCCTGGAAGCCTCATTGAGCCTTGGGAACAGTTCTTTAGTGGGATCATTGGAAAAGCTTCATCAGCTGCAGAATTCTTCCTTGTCTAGATTCCTTTGTCTAGGTTGCCTCAAATGAGCACTGAATTTTATTATTTTTATATACACACAACTTTTAAATCCACACAGATGACACTTTTTGTGCTGAAAATGCATTACACACTTCTCAGACCTTGCAGCTGGTTGAGCACAAATGAAAGAAATTAATTTGGTAACTGAGCTGGGAAAGGAAGGTGCTTGGAGATGCAGTTTCTAATGCTTTCTTGTAGATATTCCCATCAGACCATGCAAATAACTCTTCCCATCTATATTACGAAAGAAACAGGAGAATATAAAATGTTTGAAGTCTTTTAAAGTTAAAACCTTTGGGAGCTTAATTAAATGTACTGTGAGAAATGTGTGCGGTTCTCTTACAGCTATTGACTCGAGGTTTATACATTATTGCCAAGTCCTGGAATGAATAAAGCTTTAATGCTGGAACACTTGTTTTGTGCGCTTTTTTTTTTTTTTTTTGGTTGAGGCAATGAGAATATACATAACTAGATTCCACCTATATACTGAAGAGGAGGATTTGGGATTGCAAGTAATGAAGATGACTTGTTTAAAACCTGCAGTTGTCTTAAGAGAAATTTTTCAATGAGTCCCTTGAAAATTCAGGAGTTTTCAAGCATTGTGTGGGATGAACACGAAGAACAGCATCTTGTTAAATTCGCTTTTTGGCTGACATCCTGGCGTGGGTCATTTCAGCCTCACTCATGCTGGACGCTGCCCTTCTGTTCCGCAGGGTAACAATCCGGATTCTGCCAGAGACCTGCTGTGGCAGCCTCAGTGGAGCTGTGGTTCCCCATGCCGCCCATCCTCCTCTGCCTTGTAGCACACCTGCTCGTCCGCTCCTTCTCACCTGTTCATTTTTGTGCCTGCATACCCTGAAGTGCTCATTGTGAAGAGGAATTTCCCCTGTTGTTCCAGTGCCTTCGGAGCAGCACGTTCTCCCCCAGCCCATCCCGCCCCTCGGGAACAGCTCGCATTCCCACCGGGAGGGCCGGGAGGCGGCGGGGCCTGGCGCGCCCTCTGGCGGCGGCGGCGGGGATCCCTCGCCGGGATTTTGGAACCGCTCCCGTTTCGGAATTGGAGGAGCCGGGAAAGCTCACAACGCGTTTCTCAAGCGCAAGAACACGCTTGTTATTCTCTCGTGATGGGCACAGGTACTTCTATTGACACTTTTAGTTTTACAAAGTCACACGGAGGAGCACAGCATCTCCGGCAGCCGGTACCTGGTACTTCCCAGGGTTTGGGGAGTAGCAGAGGTAAGATACGAGAACATACAACGAGAGGCTGCAGAGGGGCGGCACTCGGAAATGCAAGTATTGCTGCTATTATGCAGACGGAGAAGATATGAAATAGGATGGAAAACAAATACTTCAAGAAATAACAGAATTAACTACTGGTGAACGTGTCTGCAACTGCAGACAGAGGGAGATATTTTCAAAGCAAGGCAGCGGGGAGAAAAAGGCATAAGAAGAAAGCTGAGCACTCTAGTTCCAAAATGTGACTTGTGGAAGATTATACAATAGCCTCAAACTGAAACAGAAGATGTATTATTGCATGTAGTGAGAGGGGCTGTGAAGAAAAACTGTCCAAAGGCAGAAAAACATATCCATAGAGCTAGGGCTGGAAAATTCTCCAGGGAGAACATCACAAAGGCTGACCTTATGACAGCCTTTGGTAGAACTCAAAGCTGTGAAGGTCTGACAATTTTTTAATTTTTTTTTTTTTTTTTTTTTTAACTCAGGCTTAGAATGGAACTGCTGTTATTGGAAATGCCACAAGACTTTAAAACAAAATTAGTTATGAACATTGCTTAGATTAGCATTTAAAATTTTTATTACTATGTTTCAGACTTTCAGGCAATTATTTTTTAATTTGAGAACACCCAAGTTTTGGTGGCTGTATTTCATGTAGATTGTGGATCGATGTGCACATTCTGGATACACACATCAGAGGTCCTTAACCCTGTCCTGTGTTAACTTCAACCCACAGATAGGGACACTACACTGATGATCTAAGCTTGCTCTTTAGGAATGTGCCTATTTGTTTGTCACTAATAAAACATGGTGTCTTTCTTTAACTGCTGAGCTCTCTGCATCCATGTCACCTATATAGATGCCTTGTGTTATCAACATGATTTTTCCTGCTTCAGAGCTATACCACCAGGAGGAGAAAATGCTCATCAGTGCTCAGCATCTCTAGTGCTAATTGTCATCGAGAGTAGAGAACATGTAAGTATGTATTCCTGATATCTTCCCAGCAGCACTTTCTGTGAGTAACCAAACTGGAAGGAATATGTTTCCATTTCTGAAGAAAATTTCTTTTTTGTCAGCAAGTATGTCAATAATTTGCTTGTCCCAGATCTTTTCTCTGAAACTGTTTGTCTTGCATGTCTTTAAAAATTCAAGTGATTTTAAATCTTGAGCAAGGAGATTTGGGCAAAGCTGGTGGGGAGGAGCTGACCTTAGCAAGCGTGTGACATCAAGCTGAGCAGACAAGGCTGAGCAGGGGAAGAGCTGATCTCTTGACTGTTGGGCCTTGCTTTGGTAAGTCTCTTTGCAAAAGCTGTCTGCCACAAGAAACTTAAATGCTTTAGGCTAATACAGCTTGGCCTGTGATGGCAGGAAACTCTCAAGTGCTGGACAGTTAGGGGGTGGAATTAAGGTCTGGCTACCTCAGACCGTAATCAGTACTGATCTTAATTTTAGGTTAGAGAAGGTAAACTGGTTGGCTTTCTCTCAGGAGACAAAAAAGAAATGGAGAGCAGAAGGACTATTCTTGAATAAGTACATGCTGGGGTTCGTTCTGACTGTGTGGCTTTTGTAGAAGATCTGACCAATGTAGGCAGGTTTGGGCAGCCTCTTGAAGTTTGTTAGGCTGCAAGAGTTTGTGTGGCTTCACTCCACAGGGCACCTAGAAGTAGGGACATCATACAAGAGTCCAAGGTCCTGAAACAGTTCACCATGACTTTTCCACTCCTAATCCTGCAAACTAGTTGACAGTATTCTCTGGATCTTCCTTTGTAGGCACAAAGACACTTGTGTTGCTTTTGCTTTGCTCTTTTCCTGCTTGATGCAAGAGCCTCTGATGTCAAGCAACAAACAATTGTATTCTGTCTTGGTGCTGTGGGGTTCTGTGCACCTCTAATGATAAGCTGAGCACCTTGAACTTCTGCTGGCATATCTGAGAGTTTCAGGTTGTCAGAAATATTTGGTCTCAGAGCCCACCCAAGTCCTCATTTGAAGGCAGCATTTGAGCCCTCCATTTCTCTCCCAGTAAAGCAGCATCTTCCAAGGGCACATGCCAACAAGAGCTACTGCATTTATTCCACAGACCTGACCAAGGAGATTATATTCCTATATAATCTACTTGTCATTACCTCAAATTTCTATTTCAACGGAAGAAACTCTCTTCCTGGGAAAAGTTCTCAGTGTGCCTGCGGTCTGTCTTGTAGACCATGGTAGATTTTTCTGCTTCTCCCCATGCTGTGACTGGCTATGTCCAGCTTTGCCCAGTGTTGTCCAGAATTTTATTATGCATTATAAAGGAGAACTGTGTGATTCCCAGCCTGTGGCTCACACCCTTTCATCATATCTTTTTCAGGCTGTTTACGGTAAGGCTTTGCTTTGTTGCCTGCTGCACAGTGTCATGATGTCCTGTTCACAATTTGCTTCCTGGACTGAATTTTAGTCAGGTGTGTGTGTGTGTGTGTGTGTGTGTGCAGGTGTGTGTAAGCAGACATGGATCCATGAGTGTGTTTTAAATTAGCTTCACTAGCTTCCAATCCATAGGAAATACTGTTCCATGGATAAAGTGGTTTTATTCACCATGAACAGGAGAAGAAAAAATAGTAAGAATTAGATAACTGAACTGGGCACAAAACTGGAGTGGAAAGGTAACTATAGAGACAGGGATTTCCCCTTGTAAAGAGGAAATAAATTACCATAATGACTCAATAAAACTGGGCAAAGGTTCCAGTCTAGGATTAATTTCTAAGGTACCTGTCTATAAGACTTTTAACTGACAGGCTGGTGATTTTGAGCATGAGCTCACCTCCAAACACAAGAGAAATAGCAGTAGAATGAGTGGTATAAAATACAGATTGACTCCTCCATGGAGGAAGTCTGGAAGGAGGGATTTTGACCATTTGTTTCTGTAATTATGATGACAGATTAACCTTGCATCAGAGAATCCAATGTACTCTACCTGTGTCTTCTGAATGTCTAAGGAGAGATATTTCACTCTCATAGCCTCCATTAATGCCCTGAATCCAGCTTCGGGCCCCTGTAGAAAGTTCCTCCTTTCAAGTATTGCAGGGATTATAGCTGAGAAGACCACTGACTGCTAGGCAAGGTGTGGGAGGCAGACAGAAGGCATCCTGAGAGCTCACCACAGGGCTATAAACCTATCTGAGCAGAGACTCTCACAGGGAATGGCATCTTGGGCCAATGTGTCTGAAAGATGGGCATGTAAAAGGAGAATATGAGTTATCAGTGTTTTTGATACCTGGAGGTGAGGCCTACGGAAAGACCTAACAGGGTTGTCAAGGAAGGCTACCCAAAAGTTGTCAGAATCCGAGTTTCCTACTATATACAGCCTTTGTGTTATTGCACCTCATTGCTGCCAGTGTGAACCAAGGGCTGAGCAGTCTGGAGGTGAAGATTTGGAATGCTTGTGGAGGTGTCACTCTCTCCTTTAGAACCTTCAGAAAGACATGAGATTTGCTGGATCTGTTTTGGTCTGTTGCATCCATTAGAGAACACATCTAGTAGCCTTCTGCCAGGAAATCCAGATAAGTAATGACACAAGTTGCACCCAATGCTGGACTCTTCTGTTGGCAGGCTGAAGCCGAGGACAAGGCTGGGAGGCAGGGAAGGCTTTGTGTCCAAACCGGTCATTTTGCCAGCCTGCAGTTAGCTCATATTTATAATTCCTGTGGTGCATAAATGTGTATAACATCAAACACTTGCTGGATGGGTTTTGCTGGGTGCCCAGGCTTGCACAAGCATGCATATCAGTGGATAGCCAGGAGAAGTACCATCAAGACTCCTCTTCATGGGTCTTCTTGTGACAGAGAACACCAAGATTCCTAATCTTGTTGTGACTCATTTTGATTCCAGAAAGAGAAAAACTATGCACATCAGTGTATGCCATGCTCAAGTGAGCTGCTCCTGCAGGGAGGCTGTGTGTGCCTAGGTGGAGCCCCAGACCATCATAACTACCTCACTCAGTAGCCTGAGCTGTGCTGGTACACCGGTGAGTGCTGAAATCAACCCCATCAGGATGCAGAAATAGACGAGCCCTACTCTAACCAAATGAGTTAAATACAGGCAGGACAAAAAAAAAAAAAAAAATTGTTAGAAAATGACACCAATTCTTGCCGTGCAACGGTTTGGGGGTTTTGTTTGTTTGGGGGTTTTTTTGTGTTGGTTTTGGTTTTGGGTTTTTTTTCTGTAGAAGTGGCTCAGTGGCACATCTTGAACTGTGAAGACGTAGATGAGATTTAGATGATAAAATGTAAGTTATCCTTCTCGGTCTTCACACAGCTGTGCTTTGTCAGTTGGAGGTGAACACTCAAAGGGCAGGAAGCAGGCATGAGACCAGTCAGGAGCAGTGACAAATTTGACCATACCCCTTCCAAAAAAAAAAAA